>OZ026617.1:69856732-70354232 GCA_964020975.1 Hermodice carunculata
ACAACGTAAGCTGCAAGCATAATGACATGATGGTCTTGGACATTCCTTCCTGCTTTGGGATTTCTACTATAATAAAAACACTTCACTGCTTTACAACTAAACAAGCCCGTCTTTTTTTTTTTTTTTTTTGTTCCAGAACAAATTCTTGATAACCTATGTTAGAAGGTGGACTAATCTGATTTCAATAAAATATCTGTAAGAAAAAGCTGTTGATGGAGAATGTAAGGGATGCATTATTTCACCGTATGCCTGCTCAGTCCCTATTAATGAACAGAGGGGGTCAAACTCTCATGCTCTTGAATACATCTGTATCTTGCTAGAGTTCTCATGTTTGGATCATTCCTGTGATTCTCTGTTATGACCTGACAGAATGAACACACAACTGTTGATGTCACTACCTTGGACAAATAATGTTGAACATCCGTACTACCTTTTCCATGGATGGGATGCATTATCTGCACTTATGAGCATATGTAGTGTATCAGATTTTACCCTTTCTCCTTGTTTTTAAGTGTGAGACATGCACTACCAGTGTCAACAAAATACCCTAGAACACACACAGCTGAAAAATGGAAATTCCATCAAATGAAACGGCCATTCACTTCATGGCCAAGAAAGCCCTATTTTAAAACAACTCTGCTGGATACCAAATCAACAGTCCTCAATTTGGCACGATAAAATTGAACTTTTAAAAAAATAACAGTATCAGGGTTACCATCATTACCCATCTGCAATCCTTTATGTTATTGTTCATGAATCAGATGCATATTATTCTACTATGTTTCATCAACATAATTTAATTATCCCCTACTGCATTAACAGCAATTTAAACCGATGGGTTACCAGTGATGTCAGGTATGTTGGGACACTGACAACAAAGGGTATTCAAAATATAATTACTTTGAATGCATTTTCAAATTACGCCCCCCCCCCCCCTTTTTTTTTTTTTTTTGGTTTCAGTAAATTGAGTGCAACATAAAAAGATCCCTAATGAAAAATATTGTCTTATGACTTTAGAACAAATCTGTGCATTTCTCTCTATAAATCAGTCTTTAAGTATTGATATGCCTGCTACATACCTCAGTTTGGGCTTGCACTAGGAATTTTATAAATGTAGCCAGTTTGGCTAAAGTAACATTAACCTCCTTAGGCAACTTGGCTAATGGATAGCACAAGCCTAGTTGAGTGGTTTGTTTCAGCTGCTTAAACTAAATTTGATATGTGCTCATCTGAACAAAATCTGTCCAGTTTTGTGTAACCTAGTAACAGAATATTTGTTCACCCTCCCATCCCACACAAATTAAAGTGAAAGGTACAGTGCCACAATCAACTGAATTTAAAAATCTAGTAAGTCCTGTTTAGCTTTTCCAGTTTTCAACTGTGGAGGTCTACGCTACCAACAAGCATGCAAAGGTGTGACGCAAATACCGCTAGTGTTACATACCGTTCTCTGCATGGTCTGTACCTCTCCTAAAGTGGTAGGCTGTATTTCTTTGGGTAAGTGAGATAAGTTTTGTGAATCAGCAGCACCTCGTCCCATTGGGTTGGCAGTCTGCAAACATTTAAGACACAAATACATCACAGACCAAAATTTATGATGAAACTTTGTTGTAGTCAGAGCCGTCTGTGGGGCCACATACAGCATACACAATCACAGTGCCCTCTATGGGGCTAGGCATCCATTAAGCTCCGGCATTCCACAGATGTGCTGGTCATGCCACTTGGTGCATGTTAATGACAGTGCAGGGCTGGGGCTATCCAGTAGGCAAAAAGCCAATGGCTAACAAAAGACTCACTGTCTCACAAGATACGTTCCCACAATTCATTAAAAAAATTAAACTTTACTGGACCATGAAAAACTGAAGAATATGTTATGAGAACTTTGAAAAGAACATTGCTACTTGGTGGAGAAAATACAGTATATTGAACATTAGAATGCCCATTGACTTACAAAGTAATCAATAGGAAGGTGCATTAACCAATACAAAACCGAATTGAAAAAATCATTTAATAAAATCAAGATCTACAGCAGTGCCACCGGGTGAACAATTTTGCTTGACCTTTTCACAAGGAACATATCCACCAAGTTTCAGCTAAATCTGAATGACGGTTCTGGAGAAGAAGTTGAAAATAGCGAAAATACACAACAAATATATGTATAAAAAAAAAATTTTTTTTAAATGCAGCACCATCTGGTGATCATATTAAGTTAAGAACAAGGACTCCCTAGGAGTGTGTCTGTGTGATATCAAAGCAATAGGATGTAGTCATATCTAAATGCGGTCCTACTCTAACACATATTGAGCAAAAGAGGGAGCCACCTGCATCAGGGCAGATCCATATATTTAGCATAGTCAAAAGTACTTTTTCAACAAAATGAAGAACACAAACATACACTAATCTTAAGAAAATGTATTAACATATATTTGAAACATAAAGGATGCCTAAAATAATTAGAAATGGGCTCTCCTTTGGTTGAAAAGGTGTTATTTATGGATGTTTATGTAGTATATAATACAAATCTGCCCTGATCATGGTGGAAGCATCAGTCTGTTGCCCCGGCAACACAGGAAGTGAGCAGGATCACAATTAAATATGAATGTCTCCTATTGGGTGAGCGGTTTTGGAGAAAATGATTCTTTAAGATTTAACCTAAAAAAGAACAATTTAAAAATTCATAAAAAACTAGAACAGACTGATTTTCCAACAGAAAATCAAATGTCTCCCGGTGGAACACTTACATCTCTGAATAAGCTACAGGTTATAACAAATTACAAATGACCAAGTTTGCTTGAAAATTACAATCCTATTTTAGCTCTCATCTAGATACATTACTCTAGCAATTTTCCTCAAGTTCTTCAAGACTTATTGCAGAGAAACCAATTTCACATAAATGAACCTGTGACCTTGAAAATTACGTCAAGGTCACCCAAATACAATCCCAACCTAGGTCTTGCCTAGATACATAATCCTACCAAGTTTCATCAAATTCCATCAAGACTTATCGCACGGAAACCAATTTCACATAAGTGACCCTGTGACCATGAGAATTCCCTCAAGGTCATCCAAATACAATCCCAACCTAGGTCTTGCCAAGATACATAATCCTACCAAGTTTCATCAAATTCAATAAAGTTCTTCAGGACTTATCGAACGCAAACCAATTTCACATAAGTAACCCTGTGACCTTGAGAATCCGCTCACGGTCACCCAAATACAATCCCAACCTGGGTCTTGCCAGGATACATAATCCTACCAAGTTTCATCAAATTCCATCCTGTTTTTCATGACTTATCGAACGGAAACCAATTTCACATAAGTGACCCTGTGACCTTGAAAATTACGTCAAGGTCACCCAAATACAATCCCAACCTAAGCCTTGCCTAGATACATAATCCTACCAAGTTTCATCAAATTCCATCAAGTTCTTCAAGACTTATCGCACGGAAATCAATTTCACATAAGTAGCCCTGTGACCTTGAGAATCCGCTCAAGGTCATCCAAATACAATCCTAACCTAGGTCTTGCCAAGATACATAATCCTACCAAGTTTCATCAAATTCCATCCTGTTCTTCATGACTTATCGAACGGAAACCAATTTCACATAAGTGACCCTGTGACCTTGAAAATTAGGTCAAGGTCACCCAAATACAATCCCAACCTAGGTCTTGCCTAGATACATACTCCTACCAAGTTTCATCAAATTCCATCATGTTCTTCAAGACTTATCGCACGGAAACCAAGAACCTGAACAACAACAACAACAACAACAACAACAAGAAGAAGAAGAAGAAGCGGAAGAAACGGGCACTAAAACAATATGTCCCCCGGCTTCCACCGGGAGACATAAATACCGTTCAAAGAATGCGGTACCCTTCAGCCACCTTCAATCTCTTTTGCTGTAAGTGAATAGGAATATAGTGTCCCATAGCATCAGGTACAGTTACCTACACAAAGACTACTATTGTACACTTGATCTTTGACTTCAAAAACATTAGGTCAAATATACAGGTATAACCTTGACTTTCAATAGCCTTCTAGATCACCCTATGTTGCTTCTTTTGTTTTAAGATTTAGATTTCTAGATGCACAATGTCACTCAGCAAACTTGTGACCACTGTGTGACCTTGAAAGTTAGGTCAAGGTCAATTATGCTTGCAGTGGTGTACTATCATATGCAATTTGAAAGTTCTGTCTCAAAAGCTTCTGAAGTTATCATGGGTAAACAAAGTTTCAATGAATAGGTCACTGTGACCCAGATACTTGACCTAGTGACCTACTTTGGATTCATGACACATTCTTTGGCTGTGATACATATGTGTATAAAATTTCATGTAATTGACTTAAAAACTTCCTTACTTATACCAATACCACCATTGTGCACTTGACCTTTGACCTAAAAAAAGTAGGTCAAATATAAAGCTATGACCTCTATTTTCAATAGGCTTCTAGATCACTCTATGAAGCTTCTTGTGTGTAAGATTTAGATTGCTAGATGCAGGCTTTCAATAGTTAGAGCGGTAACGTCGCTTAGCACATGTGACCACTGTGTGACCTTAAGAATTATGTCAAGGTCAACTATGCTTGCACACAAAGTAGGTCATATAGAAGTGTAGTATCATGTGCAATTTGAAAGTCCTGTCTTAAAAATTTCTGAAGTTATGGTGGTAAAACCATGGGACGGACGGCGCCGGGAAGACAATACCTGTCGGCCTCGTAAGGCCAAAGGGTAAAAAATCACTGGATCATGACCATTTGTACACAATTGGCAGAAATCCACCTAAGGTACATCCCCACCAAATTTGAAGTGAATCTGGCTGTGGGTTATGGAGAAGATAACCAAAATGTGAATTGTAGAGGGATGGACAACGGACCATCCCACAAGCTCAGCTGACTGACAAGTCAGCTAAGCTCAAAATCACTAAAGAGTGGCCATTTGAAAACACTAAATACAAGCCTACTAGAGGTATACTCCCACCCAGTTTCAAATGAATCTGGCAAACAGTTTTGGTGATGTAAAAAATCTTAATTACCATTGCAATCCAAATTTACATGCTCAGTGATCAAGAGTATACATGTGTCAGAAGCAACAATTATCAAAATTGAAAGAAAAAAAGTCAATTTTTATCCAATTTTGATCATGTTGAACTTGAATCATATCTATCGTTACACTGCACATTTTTGCATTTTACATGTGACCTCTAAAGGTCAAAGGTCCAGGTCATTTGGACATTTGAAATTTTCATCTAGCCATAAGTCAGTCAATTTTTATCGAATTCTGATCATGTTGAACTCAAATCGTAGCTATTTTAACACTTCACATTTTTGTAATTTGCATGTGACCTCTAAAGGCCAAAGATGTAGGTCATTTGGACCTTTGAAATATTTATCTAGCCATAACTCAGCCAATTTTTATCTAATTTTGATCAGGTTGGCTCAAATTGTAGCAATTGAAACACTGCACATTTTTGTAATTTACATATGACCTCTAAAGGTCAAAGGTCACTGTCATTTGGACCTTTGAAAGTTTCTCCCAGTCATAACTCAGCCAATTTCCATCCAATTCTAATCATGTTAGACTCAAATTGTAGGTATTGCAACATTGCACATTTTTGTAAGAACCTATGACCTCTAAAGGGCAAAGGTCAAGATCATCTGGCCCTTTGAAAGTTTCATCTTGCCATAACTTGGTCAATTTTCATCTGATTTGGTTCATGTTGGGCTAAAATTGTAGGTATTATAACACTGTACATTTTTGCAATTTACATGTGACCTGTGAAGGTCGAAAGTCAAGATCATTTGGACTTTGAAATTTTCATCCAGCCATAAGCTTAATGGAATGTGAAGTACCAAAGGACAAAAGTTGTAGCCTGTAATATTTACAACTTTTGAAGGCACACAGCCAGATTGGCTTTTAAGCAAATCTTCTTTTCTAGTTCCAACTTGTTTTTCGAATTCTTCCTATTGCACATATTTTCCACTAACAATTTGACTCTCTGTGTGAAGTTTTTTCTTGCGAGAAGTATTATTACTTATTTGAATGTGGAAAGAGATGGCTATAGCACAGACTCAGTCCCTATTGTGCAGTGGTGTGTTGCGTTGACTCAAGTGATCGACAGATTAAGTGCTCGGCACAAGTGCTGAAACATTACAAGGCCTGGACACTTGCTTAAAGATCCCTACAACCTGGGATGTATCACTTTCCACATCCCTGCTATATATAAAAAAAAAAAAATAATTAAATAAAAAGATAAATCATTTGCATATTTGCTTTGCATGACTGTAATTTCCTGAAAACATGTTTTCTCTCAAAACAAGTTGTTCAAAACCCAGTGAATACACAAAATGGAAAGTTAAACAGCATTTTTTTTTTCATTTTTGTATTGTTGCATGTTTCTTTAAACCAACTTTGCACAATTTTGCGAAATTTATGTAATGCTTGACAAATTAAAATGTATGATTGGTGCACACTGCCTAAAAGTTAAAAGTAGATAGGCCAGAAAAACTTTTTTTATTGGTTGCATAATTGACAGAAAAATAAAACCTGTCAACTTTCAGGAAAGACAATATTGATTAAAGGCCTATATAAATGCAAAAGATGACGAGATCCAATTGAACATGGGGCAAAATGCCAGTAATTCTTAACATGGTAGCCATTTTGGGGGGGGGGGTGTCAGTTACCTTGCATTTTTATCCACACTCAAACAATAGCTTCGAGCTCCCTTTATTTAACTTTTTTTCGGCAATTCTTGCAAATCTTTAAATAAAGTTTGTCTATGCTTATTTTACAAACAGTGATAAAGGAGCTCATAATTAGAGTTTTAACTTTCAGTATATGGAGGCCATCACTGGTTAACAGTGGTCCGAGGGTTAAATGAGGGGTTTTTTTGCCTGTTATTGTCATCATTGCAAGCTTTCCATGTAGCGATCAATCCTCAGTGAAAAACCCTCTCACACGCAATATTTACAAGCCGTCACACAACTCTTCATGTGATGCGACCATGTTTGGCTGGTCATGGTCCGCACTCACTATTTTCCTGCACAAAATGCCAACTTCATGTATACATCAAATTGATTCCAAATAATCTAGGAGTGCCTTCTTGACCAGTAAAAATACTGATTCAATTTGCAAGACTTTCGATCGACCAATGTAAACATTGCGGTTCTATTGGTAGCCAAGACCTAAAAATAGTGATAATTAATCAATGAATTTGTTCAAAAAAGTAAAAAACTATCAAATGTTGGGATGAAAGTTGTCTTAACTTTCCTTCCAACAGTCTTATTTTGATAATAATTGGTATATCCATCTGTTTCCACATCCCTGGTTATTCTAAATATCTGCCCGATGCAAACACCATATCCAGGACCTTCACAAATGTTTCCCCTTATATCAGGATATGCAACAACATGGAAACAAAAGCTTTCCCTCTTATCATAAATTTTAGTCTTGTATTTGTTGTCTTCTATCCTAATATCCAAGTTTAGAAATGAAAGGAAGGATCGTGGATGTCTAACCACCACATAACCTCAGCAGACTGACCAGTCAGCTGAAGTAAAAACTTAGCAGAGACCTATCCAAGGTAGATCCCCACCAGGTATGAAGAGGATGCCCACTAC
The DNA here is from genome assembly GCA_964020975.1 of Hermodice carunculata. Classification (NCBI taxonomy): domain Eukaryota; kingdom Metazoa; phylum Annelida; class Polychaeta; order Eunicida; family Amphinomidae; genus Hermodice; species Hermodice carunculata. The sequence goes on from OZ026617.1 coordinate 69,864,351, forward strand.
AGTTTTGGAATGACAAGTCAGCTGAGCTTAACCCCCAACCCCCAATTTTTTTCTTTTAAAACTCCAAAAATCACTAGAGGGTGACCTTTTTCACAAATTAGTACATGCCCAACCAGCGTATAGTTGGAGCAAGTTTGACATAAATCTAGCTGATGGTTTTAGAGAAGATGAAAATGTGACTAACCATTGCAATTTCTACTGACATGGTAATTCACAGGAATGTGTGCATTATACCACAAGTGCCCAAATTGAAAAAAAAACAAAAAAAACAGTGTTCATAGAACAGATTACTCTTGGAGCCCACAATCATTTTTTTCTCAATTCTGCAAGTTTTTTTCTTTCTTTTCATTTTTTTTTTTTGCGACATTGCACGTACCATAATATGGTGTAACTGCACCAAAAATTTGATGAAGCTGTGTTGAATCCTTCTTGAGATACTAATATTGTGATAACATTGTCCACTTGTGCGCCACTCAGACAGCCTTGAAATAAATACTTCTAAAGTTTTGTGACAAGTTTAGAAACAACAAGAGGATGCTGGTTTTCAATAGGAATGTGGTCAATTAAAATGTGCATCTTTGATTAAAATTTGTTGAAGCTGCAATGGATCCTAGTTGAGATATTTTGGTAACGTCCTCTCCTTGTGTGCCACTCAGACGGCCTTGCATTAAAATTTAAATACTTTAAAGTTTCATAAAAAGCTTAAAAATACAAAGAGGAAGCTGGTTTTACATAAGAACCTGGTCCATCATAAGATGCATCTCTGACAAAAAATTGGTAAAGCTGCTGTCAATAATTTTTTTTTTAGATATCATGGTAACGTTCTCAGGGTTGAAGCCACTAAGATGGCCTTCAAATAAGTACATGAAAAGTTAAATTTTCAAAATTGAAAGAAGCTGGTGTTAAACAGGAAACTGGTCCATCATAAGGTTTTTCTGTGACAAAAATTTGGTAAAGCTATGGTGAATATTTTTTGAGATATCATAGTAACATCGTAAGGGTTGACGCCACTGAGACAGCATTTAAATTAATACATAAAAAGTTTTGAAAAATCAGAGGAAGACGGTTTGCAATAGGAACCTGGTTCATCATAAGGTTCTTCTGTGACAAAAATTTGGTAAAGCTATGGTGAATATACTTTGAGATATTGCTGTAACATCATCTCCTTGTGCGCCACTCAGACGGCCTTGAAGTAAATACTTTAAAAGTTTCATAAAAAGTTAAAAAATAATAAAAGGGAATTTGGTTTTAAAATAGGAACCAGGTCCATTATAAGGTGCATCTCCGATAAAAATTTGGTACAGCTATGGTGAACATTTAAAGAAAATATTGCGGCTATGTGGACCAGATGGATGGACAGACAACGTAGGGGACAAAAAAACCTCCGGCTCTTTATGTGCTGGGGGGGGGGGGGGGGGGGAGAGAGAAAATCCCAGCGTTTCTAGAATGTGGGCTTGATTAGATGTTTCTATGATTTACAATTTTAAAGGTACCTAATTAATCATTAAATACACAAATTGCATTAAATTTTGGTAAAGGCATACACATAAAATGATACATTAGCACATTATAAAATCAGTACCATGCTATCTACATAACATGACCACAACTGACTGTGGGCTACATGTGCACACGCAGTTTGTCTGTCTGGGATTACACATTCCATTTTGTGTCCAATCTGAATAAAACAGTTTGTATTGCCACTACCTAGCATGGGTGGTGAACAAATTAAGCGGAGACCTTGAGTCACGACATCAGAGACCTATGTGTTTCCAGCTATTGTTTGATGGTACAGCACGAGCAATTTGACGATGTTAATGTAGTTCATATGGTGAAATCAGACACACTTCTCATCATACTCATACTACGCACAATCTGGTGAATATTGCTGAGATGGCAAACAAATGATTTCTGAGCCATAATTTCGCTACTGAAGCCCATATCTGTTTTATCATTACAAGTCAAACATCTGTTCAACGAATTCTTATGATTTCTACAACCAGCGCTGCAGTCTTTGCACATGGTGGCATTGCACTCAATCTGTGCCAAGCAAGGCTATTGACCTAGGGCATGCCACCAAGAATGGTCTTACAAGCAAATCTCAGCTAAAATGCTTTCAAATTATAAAGAGATTCTTTAAGTTTACCCTTTCCCCCTTAAACCAGCTGGTGGTCAAATGTCTGCTTCAGCATTTTCAACAGCAATGAAAAACAATTTGACTGAGAATTGAAGATGATACTTGTCAAGACAACATGACCCAGGTCAATAGCTTTCCTCTGCATGGGTTGGGCACTTAGTGCCCGACCCATGCCGAGGAAAGCTGTTGACTCAGTCTTAATTCAAGGGGGAAAGGGTTTAAAATGTTAAAGGAAGGCACTCATGAACCTTGAACTCTAGTTTATTAACATAGTCATACCAATTACTGCATACATCCCAGCGTTTCTAGAATGTGGGCTTGATAAGATGTTTCTATGATTTACAATTTTAAAGGTACCTAATTAGCCATAATTTCGCTACTGAAGCCCATATCTGTTTTATCATTACAAGTCAAACATCTGTTCAACGAATTCTTATGATTTCTACAACCAGCGCTGCAGTCTTTGCACATGGTGGCATTGCACTCAATCTGTGCCAAGCAAGGCTATTGACCTAGGGCATGCCACCAAGAATGGTCTTACAAGCAAATCTCAGCTAAAATGCTTTCAAATTATAAAGAGATTCTTTACGTTTACCCTTTCCCCCTTAAACCAGCTGGTGGTCAAATGTCTGCTTCAGCATTTTCAACAGCAATGAAAAACAATTTGACTGAGAATTGAAGATGATACTTGTCAAGACAACATGACCCAGGTCAATAGCTTTCCTCTGCATGGGTTGGGCACTTAGTGCCCGACCCATGCCGAGGAAAGCTGTTGACTCAGTCTTAATTCAAGGGGGAAAGGGTTTAAAATGTTAAAGGAAGGCACTCATGAACCTTGAACTCTAGTTTATTAACATAGTCATACCAATTACTGCATACAGGCATAAGTGTCAAGACACTGTCTTGCATCTTGTTCTTATTTTAAGAAGTTCAACTCCAACTCTATTTACATTGTGTAAGCAAGGTATCCTCCATTCAATGAACCTAAGTAAAGATTCCAGCCAATAGGAATGTTGCAGTATTGAGGTTTACAGAATATCTATGGTAGCAGCCACTGAATAGTGAACAGCACTGCTGGAGAAACTCTGGAGAAAAATGCAACATAAACAAGCTGCAGCAACACCACACAATGAAGTGTTCCAACAGCTTAAGGACAGCTAAGACACCAAAAATAAATTCCGCTTTAATCAATCCTAGTTCAAAATGTATTTGCATAAGAGTAAGAAATCATCAGTGAACCTATTTTTCCACAAACACGGGAAGCCAGCTGTTTTTGCGGATATGATTATAAAATGCGGAAGCATGGCTTTAGGTGTTAAACTTGAGTGGAAGCCTGAAATTACTGTGGAAAGTAAAGATATTTACGAAATAGTGCATGAAAACATGCCTCAGTAGGCTCCAGAAGTAACATAAACATGCACTTTCAAAGTGACACAATTCAGATCAATTTATTACCTCCAAGTTACATTGTTATGATACTGATTATCAGTGATAGGCATTGCATTCTGGCCGGGATTGATAGCTGGCAACCCATCAATATTTTGATCTCTATAAATGTTAATAGAATTGTTCAAACTGTTCAACACAGGGCCAACGATACCAAAATTGTCTTCAAACTCATTACTATTATTGTTATTATTATTACTATTATTAATATTATTATTATTAAATGTGTAGCTACAATCAATAGCTCTCATCAGTAACGGTGATGCGGAGTCAAGTATTTGTACGCAAGGCAACGAAATGTTGGAAGACAAACAGTTTTCTGCCTGTGTCAAACAACACAGTACAATGTACTCAATGGGGCCAACAATACCAAAATTGTGTTTTGAAAGTCAAATAAATGTCACGAATAGCTTGTGTAGACAGACACATTCATATAACAGTTAACAGTTCTTGTATGTAGAGAGAAATTTCTCTGCATAGGCTAACGACCACGTGTTTGGTAATAAACAGCACAGTCAAGGAATCTGATTACAGACTCCATGTTTCTGACACTAATTACTACCCCTACTCGTGTTAAAAAGACCTGAAACAGTGCTCTACTTCGCCATTGAAACACAGTGAAACCTGTTTTGAGAGACCACCCCTAGGGCAAGCTAAAAAGTGGTCACATAAGGCAGGCGGTCTGTCAGTGGATGTGCAGTAACATGGGAAAGATAGCAAAAGGGACTTTGGAAATACGGTCTTAAAAGGCAGGTGGTCTTTCATTACAGTGGTCACTCAAAACAGGTTTCACTGTACATGACCAAGTCTCTTGTGTTGCCATTTATCAAACTGTGCCAACTGTCCCGAAATACATTGTTGTATGCAGAAAAACTTTGCTCTGCACCAACAAAGCTCCATGGGAGTTGGATCTACATTTGTGCAACAGTGCTCAGTCATGGCATGTAGTGTGCCTGGGAGACCCAGAAAGCGGGAATGTGGTCGCACAGCGATTGACAGGGCCCATTGCCGTCATCTGGGTCACCAGCATGATTGGCAGGTCTGCCCTCGTCCCTGATTGGCTATGGTGCATCTAGCTCGTTCGCTAGCAGATTACGATAAATGGCCCACTCATTCAACATGACTATGTCAGGGTTTGACAAGGCCGGAATACTATCAAAACCTTTGATGTCCCATGGGAAAATTGCGACTTGCCCTAGATCAAATACTAGCAGTGACTGGTACACGCCACGCCCTGGGTGAACCGGCCATTGATTCACTGTCATAATTGTGAATTCACTGGCAGTGTTTATCCACTCCAGACTCCAGCTTCCACGGCTGCTTTCACCGTTAAAAAACTGAAGAATATGTTTATTTTCAGAAAGATAATTCCACCAATAATAATTTATTTACAAATTTAAAAGCACGAATAAAATTATGTTAAAATTAAAAAGGCAGGCAAGTTATGTCTGAATGTGTAGCATCATTTAACCAATTAAATGAATTACAATCCATATCATCTGTATAGATAATGGCATGCGTCAGGATCATGTTGTCAGTCCCATGCGCTTGTTGATCGGGCTATGGCAACAAAGTATCGATTGAAATCACGTCAACGTGACTGCAATAGGGTTATAGCTAATGGGGTCTCATGCAACATTGTATACAATCTGAATCAAGACAGGTTTAAAATTACATAGGTGCAAATTACAATGGAAACTAATGGAAATACATATACCTAGCCTGCCTGCCTGTCTACAGAGCCCTCTACTGAAAACCCAAATGAACAGGTTGATCTTGACCTTACCTACTGTTATGTAGATGAGTGACTATGGCATTCGTCATACTGTAGGAGCCGTAGTTTGAAACATCACAGTTTGAAACATCACCCTTGCATTCTCCCATCTGTTAATTCCTCGTTATGGTAAAACTGATACACCAAACATGAGAGTTTATGAGTGCCTTCCTTTAGGGCAGACAACAATTTACATCCGGGCACCTTTCGGTGATTTGAGCAGGACGGTTTAAACTTTGAAACTATTTACCTGTTGTGCTCCACCAGCACTGGGTCCTGGTCCTGGCAATGGATTGGACACTGGAAACACCAGCGATCGGTGAGCTCCTTGAGTTGGCTGGCTTCTATTTTGAATTTGTGAGACTGTCCGGGATGTTGATGAGTTAACTGGCGGTGAAGTCACACTGGAACCACTTCTTGAGACAACAACACTGTCCTCTTCAACGATATGCAGATCATCATCATCATCACCCCTGACAGTTATCACTTGACTCTTATTTTGTTGAACTGAGCCTGATTTATGAGGGGGTGCTGTTCCCCTAAAGTTTGTTTGAGGACTACCTGCCACAGTCCTCATTTGTGGACTTCCAGCAACAGATCTCATTTGTGGACTGCTACCAATATTTCTTAACTGTGGGCTACCTAAAGTTCTCTCTGTTTGTGGACTCCTGGTTCTCTGAAACATTTGTGCACGCCCATATTGCTGGGGGCTACTAGTCGGTGTCACGTTAGTCCTTCTGTCACCAGGAGACATATACATTCTTTCATTACGGCGGTCATGATAGTACTGTCCTTCTCCCGGTCTTAGTCTTTTATGGGGAGACTGACTGGTTAGGTCCACAGTTCCACTGGAAGTTCGTTTATTCAGATGACCTGCATAGTTTCCAGTCACACTTTGTATTGATATCTGTGATGATGGTCCGCTACGTACACCTCCACCACCACTCCCAGTGCTTGTCCTTGAACTTGGGCGACTGCCACCACTGGACTCTGAGTTCCGTCTTTCCTTGGTCTGAGAAGATGCACTCTCAGCAGAATCATTTGTGGATTCTGGAAGATCACTCTTCAGTTTCTGATTAATGTTTACAAGGAACACTTCTCTATTGTCCAAAGTTATGCCCAATAATCCTTCAACACACAATTCATTGGCATAATTCAAGCCATTTTTGCATAGAACAGTGATTGACTCCTTGAGCAAGTTTTTCAATTTTTCCTGGTCTGGCTTCATGGTTTACACAGTCATAACTTGATGAACAAGGCTCTGGTATTCGTGAACAAAACTGGTATCCCTGGTTGAAAAAGCAAATGAAAACAAAAAGATTATATGCATGCAAAAACAGGATACTACTCACAACGTAAAGTGAAAATTTAGACATGTGTTAATGTTTTATATCATATGATCCTATTCAAACAACTATACTTAATTGCATTGAAAAATAATAATTTCAGCTTCTTATTCAAAGCTTCCCTGGGTAGTCAATATTTTATAGATAAACTGTTGAGGGCCAATAGAACATATATCAGACACACTATTCTACATGGTGGCAACATGCCTGTTGTCCTGTGACCTTGGGAATGAGGTCAAAGTCACTCATGTACTGTCTGAATATGGCCCTCAAAGAGAATCATAACCAAGACAAACATTAAAGCTCAGGCTGAAATAGTTCTCAAGTTATCATCTGTAGAGTCGGATACACCTAGGTGACCCTGTGACCTTAAGAACGAGGTCAAGGTCGCCCATGTATATGTACTGTGCAACTCCTGCTGTCATGCCCTCAAATGTCCCTAGATGCAATGTTGAATCAACTGATCAATTAGTTTTGGAAAAGGAGATTTTTTAAGATTTGGTCAAAAAATGAACAGAAAAATTCATAAAAAATCCAAAAATCATTTGACCACAACCACTTGAAAAATCTCAGCAGAGACCCACCCAAAGTACTTCCACACCAAGTTTGAAGTGAATCTGGACATTTGTTTTGGAGAAAAAGTAAAAATTGTGAATTACCTTGCAATCCCCATTCACTTACATAGTAATCAATACATCAGAGATGCCACTCACTTACATAGATTTTACCTTAAATGTGATCAACATTACCTGAAATGTATGTACCCTCTCTCTTTTTCCACCGAAATTGAGCTGTTCTGACAAAATTTTTTTGGTTCAAGAAACTGCAAATTACCTGAATTCAGGTAAAATCCTGAAAAGTGGCATCTCTGGTGCATTAACCAATAAGTATTTGAACTGAGAAACTCATTCAAAATCAGATTCAAAGTAACGTCATCTTCTGAACAACTTTGGTTGTCCCTTCTACAATAAACATATCCACCAAGTTTCACCATAATCAGAGTGATGGTTTTGGAGCAGAAGTAAAAAATAATGAAAATAAACTTTTACACATACACAAGAGGACTGTGACAGTCCTGTGCTCAGCTGACATGTAAATATACCTTTGCTGTTTTTTAAGATTTGCCCCCAAAAAGAACAATAAAATTCATAAAAAAAAAATCTAAAAATCAATGGGGCATGACCATTTGAATAAATCTGGCAGAGACCTACCCAAGGTATGTTGTCACCAAGTTTGAAGTCAATTTGACTAACAGTTTCTCCAGAGAAGTCAAAAATGTGAATAAGCATTAGATTGCCCATTGACTTACATAAAATCAGTGCGAAAGGTGCTTTTACAGATAAGTACTTGAATTGAAAAAAATCATTAACAAGAGGATCATGATGATCCTGTGCTCTGCTGACTAGGATCTGCTTTTACAGTATTGGAACACATGGACTGGTCTAGATTTGTACAGCTATATACATGCATGTAGAGTGCATGTAGAGTGGTAGCAAAGTTTGTCCTTAAAATAAATTTTGCGGAAGGACGGACAGACAGACGACGGACACAAACGGATTCTATAAGCTCTGCTGATGGTAGTACATGTATTATCAATTGACATACCTTGCTGTTTCAATGGCTGCCGGTGTACAGTGGCAGCACTCACTTACAGTCACAAAGTCTGACATCGCATAACTTTGTCAAAAATTAACATATCCACATTATTTTGGCAAACTTTCATTATCTTATGTCCAACTATATTTTGATAAAATTTTAAGCAATTCTATCATGCTTTTCTGGAGAAGTCGAAAATGGCCTTAACACGCAAAAATTCAAAACAAAAATAGGGAAAAAAATTGCAGCACCACCTGGTGGCCAAAATGAGAACTAGTTGACCCCAGGTGACCCTATGTGCAATATCAAAGCAATTGGCCAGGTAGTTCTTGAGGTGAAGATTTTTTTTTTTCAAAAAATAAATTAAAAAATTCATTTAAAATAGAAAAATTATTGCATCATCATCTCCTTTGCAAACTTGGTAGAGGTTCACCTGGGCAACATCCATGTGTAGAATTAAAACATTCCATACAGCGGTTTTCGAGAAGTCAAAAGGGTAAGTAAAATAGTGTAATCAGGGTTCGAAAATTCCTATGATCCGACGTTCCGGGACAAGCTAAAGCTCTTCTCGGACAAGTGACTTTCAAATTCAACTTGTCCTGCGGACAAGCTAATTTTTTCTTTTTTTAACTGGACTGAAATTACATCTGATTGCATGCACGGCAACATAATGATGAGCAGTCAGAGCCTTCGCGACTGTGTGTGTTAGCGATTACTGTGGTCCGTGTGAACAGAACATAAACACCAATGCAAGCATGTGCGTGGGGACGCCAATGCGCAATAGGTGATGATAATCCCCTGGCCTAAAGTAAACAATCCAGGTTTAAACAATTACATGGTCAGCAGGTGTATTCAACAGGACTTGACTACCTACTTGATTTCTGTCAAAACACGCAGGTATTTTGACCGTTGCGTGCATACGACGACGAGATCAAAGGTACCAGCATTCATGCATTGGGGCGTATTGGCTTTCGCCCGTATCGGGGCAAGGTCACAGCACCTCACCGTCAGTCTTATCTGCCCGAACGATGACAAAGGAACATCAAAAAATGTTAAAACTTGCATGGCGAATTCTTGAGCAAATTACCATGAAAGACAATTTATCGGTGGGCTCTAAAAGTGTTGGAGAGATCATGTAATGGTGCCGCAAGTTGACTTCCCGGCCAAACAAAACACACATCTGCCAGTCGCACGCAAGTGACCGCGTGGAGTAATCTACGGTAGTACGGTGAACGGAGCATCATGCTGACTGATCTGTCACACATTCGGCATTCTTCTCTATCCCCCTACCTTTGCGTATTTGCCTGTGACTCCAAATAATTGTTGCTATAAAGACTGGAATCTTTATTTTCGCATGCTGCAATTAAAAAAAAAAAAAAGCTTCCCGTTTGTGTGTTCCCTCCGTAAATTACGGCATATTCACACACGTTCACTGGGCGGAAGCCATGATGAAAACACTGCAGCACGAGCCGCGATTGGCTCATTTTTGCATGTGACTCAATTGACCAATCGGGTGATGTGTTGTGCGTCAGGCCACATGGCCAAAGCAGCTGTTTGTGTACAGTTGCAGGAATGATGTTGACGGTGCGCACGCTCGATTTCTGATTTGAAATATTAAAATTTTCGTTTGAATTTGATTTAAGAACACCATTTATTGCGAGAAACTTGCCAATACTGTATACGCAAATTTACCACGATTTACCGATAGCGTTCATGGTAGGTACGCAAACGATATGCATCCCATCACGGCATCAGAGGCAGCGAGAAAGGATCCTGAAACCAATGCGTTATTGAAGTTTAACCGGGATACGGACTCCTATCAATTATCATCCCAGAAATTACAATGTATTTTTCATCGTTAGTCACCCCATGCAAATAGCTTACTTTTTTATTTGTATTTTTAATGTTTTGCCAGTTTCAATGTCGAACAGTTGCAGCTTGAATCGTAAAATTTGACATTTTTGTGCGAGTTTGCAAGCGGCAATACGCGGCAAATATATTTTAGGGTAAATGGTTTGTGTAGGCCTTAGCATTGTGTTTGAAAAAAAAACGATGTTTATAGAAGTTTTATCAGGACAAGTGGATTTTGTATGCGGACAAGTGGATTTTGAAATTTACTTGCCCTACGGACAAGTGATTTTTTAAAAAATTGTCGAGCCCTGGTGTAATATATGCACTGTATTGCCATATATATATATATATATAGCTGCAGCACTTCCTCACAGTTGCTAAGTTTGATATCCCATAACTTTGCCTAAAATTAACATATCCATATTATTTTCACAAACTTTCATTGTCTAATGTTCAACTATATTCTGATAAAATTTTAAGCAATTCTGTTCAGCCGTTCTGGAGAAGTAGTCGAAAATAGCCTTAACAGGTATGAATTCATAAAAAAATAGGAAAAACACACAGCGCTACCTGGTGGCCAAAATAAGAACTAGTTGACCCCAGATTACCCTATGTGCAATATCAAAGCAATTGGCTTCCTAGTTCTTAAGATGAAGTAATTTAATTTTCTTCAAAAAATAAATTAAAAAATTCATGAAAAATAGAAAAATTATTGCATCATCATCTCCTTTGCAAACCTAGTAGAGGTCCACCTGGGGATCATCCATGTGCAAAATCAAAACATTCTATGTAGCGGTTTTTGAGACGAAGTCGAAAATATAAAAAGTCTAATGACAGACAGATGGACAGACGGACGCAAACGGATTCTATAAGCTCTGCTGACTGACAAGTCAGCAGAGCTAAAAATCAGGAATCCACAGCAGTGCCACCAAGTGAACAATTTTGTTTGACCTTTTTTCACAAGGAACATATCCACCAAGTTTCAGCTTAAATTGAATGACCATTCTGGTGAAGAAGTCCAAAATAGCGAAAAGACACAAAAAAATCCATTAAAAAACAGGAAAATAAAAAATTGCAGTGCCACCTGGTGAACAAATTAAGAACGAGGAGTCCCTATGAGTGTTCCTGTGTGATATAGCAGCAACAGGGTGAGTGGATTCGGTTAATATTTTTCAAAATTTGCCCATAAAGATAATATATACAATGTAATAAAAATATAAATCACTGGAGCGTGACCATTTGAAGAACATGGTAGAGACCCACCCACAGGACATTGCTACCAAGTTTGAAGTGAATCTGGTCGACGGTTTTGGAGAAGCAGAAAATGTAGTTGTGAACAGATGGTCGACTCAGCCTCTTAAAGCTCAACCTGACTAGTGATTTGTCACATGACCCGATTCAGCGAATCACATTTGATGCACATTGTTTGTCTCCGGTCTCCTTATGAGGCTTTTCACTTTCCAAAAAGCTTCCAAAAACTATATCTGCATGATAGCCAAATGTAGGCCTAAGACACAATTATGATATACTTTCTGTATGTTTTTTATGATCAATATTTTTAGTCTAGGCCTATTTGGAAGGTTGTAACTTACAGCGGTACAATCTTCACACCTACAGCCCCCCAAATATGGCCCTGGTCATCTCCAGAAAGGTAAATTTTGCAGTGGGGGAGTAAGCAAGCAAACGGGAAAGGCATAAACAAAAGTGATAATGGGTGAAAATAGGCCAGTTAATCCCTTTTGTGTCAAATTTTGGGTATATTCAATTTGATACCATATAATAACAGAATTAAGCATGGCGTGGCATTCATTGTTGTCAATATATCACTCAGGAGGTGGTGAGACTGCGTCAGATTGCTCGCCTATCGGCTTGCGATCTGACTTCAATCTCACCGCCTCCTTCGTGATATGTTGGCAACAATGAATGCCACGCCATACTAAATTCCTTAACTATCTAGCAGTACCATGCAGTGCTAATTATTGTGAGATCAACATGAGCTGCTGCAGTACTATCTGCATAACCATTAGGTGTTAAGGTGGAGGTTGTGAAGCTAGCGTGCAGTGAGACTGGCAACTTTGGATCACATTTACCCTTTCAATTTTTTCACAAGTACATTAAACCTATATATTTTCTGATTACTACATATCCATAGATTTGTATCTATAGAGTTTTTTTGCAGGATTGAAATTTTTTGAGATTTTATAGCATTCTTTCTGAGTTGGTAGGATTTTCACATTTTTCGCGTATAAGTCACACAAAAATCCCCCCCCCCCCAGTTGAAATCAGAAGAAATTTAAAATAAATATCCATGTCCAGGATCAAATTCAATGGTAAGTCCTGAAATAGCATAAATAAAAAGGTATACAATTTTTATTTCAGTCCTGACAGGTTGTTCATTTTCCTTCTATAAATTGCTCCAAAAGTCACGGAAGGGGTTGTCAGAAAAAAAATCCTGGGAGCTGTTCCTGGATTTGATATTTTTCTTTTAATGTGATAGGGCAATTTGTATGAGTGTGTGCACGTGTGTGTGGGGGGGGGGGATACAAATTGCAGAGGTTGAGCAAAAAACAGTTCCAATGAAATCACATTGAAAGAAAATGTTGCCAATTCTTATGCATTTATGGCTGTAATATGACACATACTCATTTCTCCTGTCCTGTGTTTTAATAATTGTGTGAAATAATTTCAAATAAACTTGTAGCTTTACCTCTGTGATGTTGTCATTAAACAAAAGTATATTTTGTGGCTTAAATCTTGACTTTTTTTAACTTAGGAACACCACACCTGGCTTGTTTGGGTGTGGGTTCACATGCGGCTTTCCATAATTTGGGGACCAGTAAGTGGATTGTGCTAATTTGTTTTTTAAATCAATCGATAATTTCAATGTAATCAGAACAATGGTAGTGATTAGTCTGAACTGGCCCATTCTTCTCTCCACAGCTAATGGTTTCTTGTGAGTGACCCTTGTCAATAGCTCAATTGGTTTCCAGCAGTCCTGGACTAATGATTGTGCTAACAATAACATGGTTCATTATCATGCCCATGCAAACAAAGCCATGTGCCCCGCACTGTTTAAACTTTTCATTGTAAACAAAAGTTTTGAGATCAATTATCTCATATAAATTTTATGTTCACACATCTGACTTTTTGGTAGCATGTAGTTTAAGTATCAGACTAACCAAAAATATGAAAAAGTGATTAGAGGTTATCCAAAGGTGCCGGCTTCAGACCTTCCACCTTAACATTCTGAAAGGTATGTTACTTCAAGAGCTGGTAAGTGCTAGGAGTAGTGCCTACTAGTGGTGACAAACTGTAGTTCACTTAAACACTGGCAAAGAAAATTTGACTGCATTAAACAAGTGCCAGGATTTGAAAGACTGGCCATTAAATACTGAGCGGAACAAGCTCTATATATAAGACATGAAAAATTTTATAAAGTAAGGTAATTCATCAATCCAGACCTACAGAATATACAACTTGAAAAATATGGTCACATCCAAATTATCATCAACCTTCAGTAGCTCCTCAGCAAAGTGTTTGGGAACCCATTAACAGGGATCACGGATTCAAATTTAGTTCTCTTATTTGCTATATTTGGCATCTCTAGTTTTCCCAGATTTAACATCATTTAGGTGAATTTTTGTTCATCCAAGGTCTCATTTTTTTTTTCCCAATTACATGCATCGCCATTTTTTTTTCCCTCCATGGAATTTGAAACTTCCAGTTAGTCTGGTAAAAACCTAGCATGAAACAAGTTTCAGAATGCCAATCACTGTGTGACGTAGCTATCTAGGGGTGGCTTTTTGCATGTAGATCATGACGTTGAGGCTTTGGGAATGAAAAATTTCTGGAGTTTGCGGTGACTTCACACCCCATAGGGAACTCACTGAAAATTCACCAACTTCACCATACACTTATATGCTAACCTTAGCTACTATGCTGATCAAATTTCGCTGAACTTAGAACTATTGACGAGTTTAACTTACGGTATCGAAGAATTTGTAATCTTGTAAAATGAGCTACAAAATTTCGTCAAAATATCTTGTCAAAAAACTGGACTTTGAGCGGGTTTTTGTTAGTCTTTTTTAGCAAGCAGCATGCAGGTTGTCATGCTGAATGGTCACCTAGCTCTTTGTGGTTGCATTACTGTTGTTCACACATTTAGTTATGTGTGGTTGGCCAGTACCGAAAGTTCCTGGATGTGCGAACTCAAGAACAGATGCTCTGCTCGCTACTACCACTAGCCTAGGTTGAACCTACTTCCATATTTTCTCATATTCAGGCGGGGGGCCATATTTATCTGCTATTCCTGCTGTAAAAATGGTTCTAAAAAAAAAAATAAATAAATAAAAAATCTGCTTTACAAGGCTAGCAGACTGACATAATGTGCATTTACCTAGACGGCACCGATCACTGCAGATTTCAAAAGCAGAATGCCTCTTTTGTTTTGGCTTAGACGTCTGGGCCAGTCGCAGTACGCTCCACAATGAAGCACTGCATATCACACTTCGGGATCACAATGCAGCTTCAGGGCCAAATTAGACATGGCGTCAAAATAACGAGAATTTACTTTTTAAACACAAGTACTCTATGATGCTGTCTGCTCTGTTTTAAGTACCTGTGGCTGTGACAACAAAAACTCCCTGCTTTGGCTTTCCCCATCATAAATAATGGGTCATTAAAAAAAATCGATCGAGCGATAATGAAGGATTTTTCGACAAGGCTCAATTTCAATGGAATTCATTATGCAAATTCCCCACTTGTTTCTTTTTTGGCATCAGTCAAAATAATGCTTCAGTCAATACTTGCACTGCATATCACCTTTCGGGATCACGATGCAGCCTCCGTTTTGCACAAACTGCAGTCAACTTTGCAGTTTTGCTGTCCCTCGCGCGGCAGATCACATTCCCAACGTCCCGGATGATAAGCATTTGCTTACCTCCAGATAAAAGAGTCAGTGCTCGGGCCCATGTGCAGAATGACTGTATAGTGCGCCCAACTTTCTTGCCTTTTTTTACAAAATCCCGAGAAGTCAGTCGACCGCTAACTACCCGACGACAGCAGACTAATCGTTTATTGATGTGCTTATAAAATTTGAGACACCGCGCACGGTTTGCTCATGTAGCATTCTTTTAACGCATGTTCAAGGAATAGAACCACCAAGCAAAGTTTAAACACTATTCCTCATCAGTCAATAATGACAAAGCCAAAGGCAATAGTGAGAAAATGTGGTGTGTGCTAAAAGACCTCTCACGCAAATGTTCACAAAATTATATTAGATTCATACATGGATCAATTTTCTGAAATTGCCAATGAGTTCAAAAAAATTCTTTCTTGAAATTGGCACTCATTTACTAACCAAATTCCAGGTTTCAATAGATCAGCCATTGATAACCTCCTCGAGAACATGCTACATTCTCCTACACGTTTGTCTTTCAGCTGTATCTCTGAACATGATGTAACTTATTTTTGGCAGAAACACCACAAAACAAAGCAACAGGTCTTGACAACATCCAATCCAAACTTCTTAAAATTGCTTCTCCAGCACACGCACACAGACACACGCACGCACGCACGCACGCACGCACGCACACACACACACACACACACACACACACACATATATATATATATATATATATATTGCTTTATTTCAGACAAAAAAGTACAAAACAGTACGGGGCCCGTAGAAAAATAATGGTGTGGACAAAAATAAAATCTGTTAATCAGATTGACAGGCCAGAAAAGCGCGTTGTCAGATCACAAATTTACTCATTCAGTAGAATCAGTGCATACATGAGTGAACATAGAACATTTATCAATCATGAAACATGCCTCTCTCGTCCTTATGTAAATACAATAACTTATTCCAGTGTTTGATGACAGGCGACGTATAAAAAAATGTTAGAGGATAGTAATACTTTAGAGACCAAAAAGTTGTTATGCCATAGTCGGAGTTGTAAATCAAAACCTTGGGATCTCTACAAGCAGTCAAAACAGAATTCATTCTTGTAGAAACCAGCATTGTATTAGCATAATACCATCTCGAGCACAAATAAAAAATCTCCTGAATGCATCCTTGTAACTGGCGCACAACTTGCTAATACATGTATATTTTTTACAAAAATAAGTCCATAAAGAAGGCCAATGCATAGATGTACAATATGAGCTGAATAACATGATCTTCATAAAATCATAAGTGCAAGGAAAAGATTTATAGTAACTTGCATGTACAAAATTCTTGTTTGTCGCTGTATATCATCATCATCATCATCATCATCATCATCATCATCATCATCATCATCATCATCATCATCATCATCATCATCATCATCATCATCATCACTTGAATCGCAAGGAACAAGGTATTTGTGGACATTAATATATTTTATTAGACATTTATACCGAGCGTTAAAAAAATAAAAACATAGTTTGGCGTAATCTGACACAAATGATTGTATTTCCAATTTACCTAATTAGAGGTTGTTTTTTTTTAAAGAAGGAGTGTTGTCTATGGACTACATTGCCCATACAAAAATTGTAAAGAGGAAACACGTATCATTCTATTCGTCAAACATGTCGACTCTTCGCTGTGTAAGTCCAGCGCTCAGTTCCACAGTTCTAGGATGAAACCACCATTACATTTACTGTATATTTTCTTATTATATTTGTTGCGTCACTTTTTAAAATAAAGTATGCGGTTGGTGTTGTACAGACACCTTTCATTGGAAACATGCAACCTAAAAAAGGCGAGTCTGTAGTAAAAATCAAAAGTTATGCCAGTGTTCACCTGTCATGAACAAGAAATACGTGCTCAGAGCACGGCTTGCCAGCATTACGGCACTGTGTATGACTATGTGATTCGCCCTCTGTTTATAAAAGTCATCAGGGAAAAAATATCTGTCAAACTAAACAACACAAACAGGCTGATAACAGTGGACTGATTAAAGGGAAATCAAAATGGCTACCAAAGGTGTGAGCACAAGACAACCAAGAACTATACCACCTGATTGGCTGCAATCGTGTATTCATACCCTCTGTAGATACCTCCCTTCTCCGATGACCGTGGAGATGGAGGCCGCCGATGACACGGTGCATATTAATGTCGTTGGTGATGTGTTCCACGTCGAGAGCTCAGCTGGCGGTTAACGTGATGCCCAGCCTGGAAAAGTGACTTCACTTTAAAAAAAAAAGTGCACCTCTGACATAATAAACCTATATGCTCAATTAACAGCACGTTTTGCAGTATCTGTCTGTACTAAAGGAACTCCAAATTCAAAATTGCTGTATAAACACATGCGTTTTGCATAAAAATATTTTTGTATTTTTTTTATATTTCTCCAAAAATATTCAAGATAGAATGGTCAAATAGTGATGATGATGATGATGATGATGATGATGATGATGATGATGATAGGAAATTATTGAACCCCGGATTCGGGGAAATTATAAGATACATCAAGATAACTAAAATATACAATATACCAATACATACAAAATCATAATATTAAAATATCAAGATGTCACGCAAGAGAGTAAAAATCACAGGGTGGAACATCCACCAGTTTCCCGTTCTCTCGCACCCATGCGGCACGATCCAACAGGGAGACCGGCAGGTGCTCCACCTACAGCATCTGATAAAGTTTTCCTGGTGAATAAGGTGTCTGAGTGAATCAACCACTCCGTCCTGCGCTGTCACGAAATATGGTTTATGCTGAGAGAAACCTGCAGTAATAGGTGACATGTTCAAAGACACTATTATTTCCACAACTGTGCTACAATAAGGTTTACCGGCAGAGACATACTGGACAAGGAGTAGGCCTATCAGTGACAATAATATGATGATAAAGCAAGCAGATCAGCCGCTCCAGACTACGACGCACAGGCCCAATGCCCATCACTGGACTCTTCGCATCAGGGTCCCAAACAACGGATCCGCTAATATATAACATACCAATACATACACTATCATAATAACTGAATATAAAGAATACTAAGATACCACACAGGCAAATACTACAACATGGAACACCTGTCAGCCTCCCGTCCATCCGCACCTTAAACGGCACCAGTCAACAGGGAGGCAACAGGTGTTCCTCACTGTGGGGTTTTATAAAGTTTTCATAACGGATAAGGAATCTGAACGAATCAACGTCTCCGTCCTGCTCTGTTACAAAATGAGTCTCATGCTGAGAGAAAGCTGCAGTAATAGGTGACATGTTTAAAGACACGATTTTTTCAATCAGTGTACCAAAATCAAGTTTACCAGTAGACGTATGATGGGAGAGAAAATGCGAAGTTGAATTTCGTCCAGGCGTATCACGGGCAAAAATACGATGATAAAGTGAGCAGATCCGTTGCTTCAGATCACATGATGCACAGGCCTGATGCACATCGTTGTTAACAGCTTAGAGTGGTGTGACTTCTCACTAATACCTAAGCATTGTTTGAGTAATTCGGCCTGGAAAGAAATCCAGTCGAGAAACATGCTTCTTGTGAATACACAGGCTATCCCTACCAAACAACAACGTAGCCTAGGCTTGCAAATACTGTTTCAGAGATAACTCTTGATCTCTGAGGAAAGCCCAGGGTATTTAGTCCCAGCACCGGCCCGCCTCGTGGTATTTACTCTGCTTTCAACAAAATAGTCCGCAGAATAATCATCTCTATAAATTTAATTGTACCTAAAATCTCCAAACTGTCAACACATGCAGGGACGTGCTATAGCACGTCCCTGACACATGTAAGCTTTTATGTCCCAAGATACCAATCGGGCATTTCACAGAGAAGATGTTTACCATATAGTATACATTTGGACTCAGCAACATTAAAGTTGAAACCCCCACACTTCAGCATAGCTGTTAAGAGTGTCTATTAACTTTGAAGGCCAGGTTCGCTGGTACAAAACAAATTAAAATCATCTGCATATGCAAATGAGTTATAGAATTTACGATCAATAAAAATACTTGCATCCATAGTGGAAA
The DNA here is from genome assembly GCA_964020975.1 of Hermodice carunculata. NCBI lineage: Eukaryota > Metazoa > Annelida > Polychaeta > Eunicida > Amphinomidae > Hermodice > Hermodice carunculata. The sequence goes on from OZ026617.1 coordinate 69,883,485, forward strand.
GCTGCTTCAGGAGACCATCTACGAAAATGTTACAGATTGTACGGGGGAGTACACTCCCTTGTTGGGTTCCTCTAATTATAGGAAACGGCTGTGAATAGTTACCATAATCCTGACAATTCCATAAAGATTACTGTACCACACATATGAAAATTTCCACTCTGCAGGTGGCAATAGGAGACATTCATATTTAACTGTGATCCTGCTCACTTCCTGTGTTGCCGGGGCAACAGACTGATGCTTCCACCATGATCAGGGCAGATTTGTATTATATACTGTATAAACATCCATATATAACACCTTTTCAACCAAAAGAGAGCCCATTTCTAATTATTTTAGGCATCCTTTATGTTTCAAATATATGTTAATACATTTTCTTAAAATTATTGTGTGTTTGTGTTGTTCATTTTGATGAGAAAGTACTTTTGACCATGCTAAATATATGGATCTGCCCTGATGCAGGTGGCTTCCTCTTTTGCTCAATAGGTGTTAGAGTAGGACCGCATTTAGATATGAATACATCCTATTTATCCAGCAATTTATACATGAGGCCCACGTGCCATATCCGATAGAAGCATTTCTCAGCGTCAAGGCTTGCCACATGCAGTGTCGACCCCTGTTGTTTACTGAATGAAATTATGTCTTGAAGAAATCCAGCAGCCATTGAAGTACTTCTCCCTTCTCAAAAACCATATTGGCTTGGATGAACATCATCTTTAGGCAATAAAAGGAGCTCAGTAAGCTTAGCAAAAGTCGAGGGTAGTGTAATAGGTCTATAGTTCTCAGGCCTGTTTGGATTAAGTGTAGTCTTCTTCATGGCTGGAATAATTATGTCATACTTACATATCTTAGGAACAACAATATGAGACAGTATATATACGGCTTCAAAATTTGGCTATTTTGAAATATGTACATAACACATCACTTCTACCAGACAGGAGGTGATCCGCTGTAATGCTATTAATACCTGGCCAGCTATGACGGTTTGAACCATCAATCAACTTAGAAACATATGCAGGCTATAACCTAACATCATTTGCGTGATCACTGAGCAGTTAAAACTTTTCTGCAACTTGATCCTTGACTCGGATTTGTTCTCTACTCAATACCAGATCATCATTCATAACATTTTGATAGTATTCAAAAAGTTTCCCTGATCCTATGTTAAAATTCATTTTCTTGTTTCTCACTTGCTTTATACGTCTCCAGAAATTATTCATGTTATTGTGATAAAAATAAGAGTTTGTCTTTGAGAAACCAATGCTTATAATCTCACCACATGTATCTGCAAAAAGGGATTTTCAGAACTGCGTCTGTTCGTTTACAATGGTGATATGAAAATTGGAGCGTGATTGCTTTTGTGAAATTGATAAAGTTTGTTTGATTCTTCATTGTTGATACGCATAAAAAAAATAATCGTTTTTTGGAAAATGCCTGATAAGATTTTGCTCTAGAGAATTCTTAGAGCAAATCAGCTTTGATTAACACCCAAATAATTCGTTTTAGATAAATATCCACGTGAAATTAACACTTTAGAGCAAATATCTATTGTCAGTTAAAATCCAAAGGGTTCCACGGTCTATTGACCACCATGTTACGTTGAAAGAATTTTGTTACTTTCTTCAGATTGTATTGGGGCTACACCCAGTAAATTTGGACATATTGTATTGGGGCTAGACCCACTAAATTTGGACATCTGATAGACAACATATATGTGTACTAAATAATAATGATTTTATTAAATGTCCCCAAATCTCAAAATGAACAAAAAATACCCCCAAATCGGTGGGACACTTCCTTAAGAGATCTTAAGAGTTGGACTCGCTCGGCGCATGTAATGATGTTGGCGTTGAATTTGACCTGTTTAACACGTATCGATTAGCGTACCTTTATGCGCAAGTAACACAACTTCATCTGGAAAGTGGAACTACAGGTTTGGTCCACTGGGCAAAACGGAGTCATTTTGGTGGCCAAGAAATCCCGACTCGCTGAACGTATCTTATCTATTTTACATTATCCATGAGGAATGACTAAAATGAAAATTAATTCACATTTCCACTTCAAAAGTCTACCTCAGGTTCAGACATAGGCCGGAAAATTTCGTGTGACGTACTGTCTATTTCATCTACTGCATCGGGCAATTCTGGCCATTACACTGGCCACTCTTGCCTCCTAAGCAGACTTTCTTGGGGCGATACACTATGTTGGCCCCCAGCGGGGGGTAGTAGACTGCCAAGAACGGATGTTTAGCAGGCAATGGCCACTCTTATTAGTCAGCAATATAATCTAATCAGACAAAGCTGCATATGTAGATTTCATTCCCCCTGAAAATACCATCGAACGATTCTGTTGTTTCGCCAATTGAGTAATAAAATTGCGATGTGTTCTGTCGAACTGTAACTAAGAGCTCAGATCCCTAATATGCCGAATATCAAACCCCTCTATAATTAACATCTGTAATAAAGGGACAAGTGATCCGCATGGTAACGGTGCATCAATACGAAAGCAGCAAAATATGTGCGGCGCAAAATCCTCCCTTACATCATGTGAAACTGAAGCAGAACATGGCATGCTCCCTTGTCTGTGTGTATGCATACATTGTAGACCCAAATGGTGGTCTGACGAAGGATGCAGGTCACAGATTGCAATATATTCAAATGCTGAAAAGTAAAAGAAAACTTGGGGGTGGTAGATGAATATTTTCATTACCCCTATGTCAAACATAACCATATTTCCTGACTCCCGATGCATCCTACACCTGTTTATGCTCAGGTTCAATCTGTTATTCCTCATTATTTCTGGGTGCAAACCCAGACATTTTGTTTTCCAAAATTATGACTGGGTGCCAACCCAGACATACTAATACATTTTTGTCACAGGTTTTGAGATTTGGTCGTATTTGTTCTCAATTTCAGAACTTTGCATCTAGAACCAAATTTATTAACAATAAACTTGAGTCAAGAGGATTCAAAGGTGTACTTTTGATCAAATATTTCTACAAATTTTGCTGTAAATATCCTGAGATGGTTAGAAAGTTTGGCTTCAATAATTTTAGAGATTTTAGACTTGCCTGTTTTGCTACTTAATTTTACCTTTTGACATCATTATGTTTAAATGTTCACCGTTCAGACATTTTAGGCTAGCTTGTTTTCTGTTAGGTAAATCCCCCGGGGCTACAGGTAGCAAGAAGCGGCCTACGACAGTTACAAGCTTGCCTAATTGCACTTGATATCTGGTTAATATTTTCATTGCATTCTCTTGACATAAATACAAAAGACTTTCATTCTTTTCTGACTTGCCCTACAATTCTACTGTTAATATCCAAAGATGATTAGAAAGTTTGGCCACAATAATTTACAGTTTTTAGACTTGTCTGTTTTGCTGCTTAACTTCATCTTTTGGCATCTTTCTGTTTTAATATTCACTATCAGACATTTTAGGCTTACATGTTTTCTGTTAGGTAAACCCCCAGGGGCAACAGGTAGCAAGAAGCGGCCTACGACAGTTACATGTTTGCCTAATTGTACTTAAAATCCTGTTAAGAAAAACTGTTTTGATAGCATGTTTTTGGCATAAATGCTAATGACTTTCATTCTTTTCTGATATGCCTAAATGCACATTTACTCAATATTAAAAAATTACTCAAAATTGACAGTATTTTCTCAAATGTCACAAACCTGACACATTAAGTTGACTCATTGTCTCAGGTTTGGCAGTTAAATAGAGCTTAATTGTTTGAGGAGTAGGTGTCATCATGGAGTTTGTTTTATATCTCTGGTGCAGGATGTACATTGTTGCAGTCCTTGTTAGGATTTCCCTTGGTTTATACAGGTGGCCTAGCTGCAACTGTTTATTTTACAATCACTGGGACTGAATATAATGCCCCAGCTTGTTTCTACTTCAGTTAAACATTGGCCGATGGTTTAACTAGGATAAGCTGTCCAGCTAGAAAGGGTACATATTGGTTCAGGGGTAAGTCAAATTGTTCTTATCTGAGCCTGTACTATGCAAATTTGGTAATTATGGTTTGTTTGACAGGTATTCTTCTTTGATATGAAGCTCTGCATTTATAAGCAAAACTTCACGTATTTAGCTAATTCATCAACTGCCACGTTCATATTTATTCATTATTATGTGGGTTGTCTTTGCTGAATATTTAGCTTAGACAAGGAGCCGCTACTCAGAGAGACATGTTCGGGTAAAAGGCTCCGAAACATGTTGAGTAGTTACCCGCTGAAGACCCTTTAATTCATTTGGGCTAATACAGCCTATGTCAAAATTTTACAGAGGAACGTGTGCAATCTGGACAATAGTACTTCTCTGTATATAAGTTAGACAGGGACAGGTTAACTTATGGAGAGTAAAGAGTTCGGACTGCGGAATAGGGTAATGACTACTAGAAAGTGGTTTTGGACAAAAAAACACAAATACCATACTGTTTTTTCTCAGATTTTTTACTTCTTTGTGTCTTTCCATGGCACCCAAATTTGTCCGGACTTTTTCTTGGACACTGTCATTCTGAAAACTAACCACCAAACTTGCCATGGTGACTGACCTACGAGTGAAATTGTGCTGATCGTTTGGAATAGTCATGGTGTTTAACATTATGCAAATCAGGGGGAATAAAAAATTTAAAAGCCCCATATCTTCCAAACTATTGCAGATAGACACAAAGTTTCAGTGTATATATATATACGTTTGTGACACCTGCCAATATAATGGACAGTAAATAAAAGTTGTAGAATTTTGAATAATTCTAATTAGGGCATTGAAAAATTTAAAAGTTGAATATCTCCAAAACACTATAGACAGGGGTTCCATTTCAACTGTAATTTATAGGTTTGTGGCAAAGCCTATTGACCATGATCCAAGGCTTTAGGATTTTAAAAATGCAAATTAGGTGAATATGCAAAATTTAAATCTTAAATAGCGTCAAAACTATTATAAACAGAGGTGCCACTCCAATTTCAGTTTGTAGATTTGTGACATAGCCGAATCTAATGAACCGTGAACCAAAGTTGTAGAATTTTAATTTATGCAAATTAGCTTAATACACAAAATAAAGATCTTAAAAGCTTTAAAACTATTATAGATAGAGGTGCCACTTCAACTTTACTTTAAAGGCTTATGACATAGTTGCATCCAATGAACCAAGAACCAAAGTTGCAGGATTATAATTTATGCAAATAAGGCGAATACACAAAATCTGAATCTTAAATTACTTCAACACTATTATACATTAAGGTGGCATTCCAACTTCAGTTTGTAGGTTTATGACATAACCACATCCAATGAACCATGTTGCAGGTTTTTAATTCATGCAAATTAGGTAAAAACACAAAATTTAAATCTTGAATAGCTTCAAAATTATTATAGATAGTAGTGTCATTCAAACTTCAGTTCATAAGTTTGCGACATGTCCACATCCAATGAACCAAGAATCAAATTTGTGGCATTTAAATTTATGCAAATTAGGCTAATATACAAACTTTAGACTATGTTGAACAATGGGAAAGTGTAGCATTTCAAACTGTTCTCATTTTGAAGGCACCCAGACAGATTTTTTATGAAGCAATTTTTTTCAAGTTCTTTCTTTTCTCTTCACGATCAAATTTGTCCCGAGCTTTTCGCAGACACTATTATTCCGAAAACCAACCACCAAACTCGCCATGGTGACTGACCTACCAGTGAAATTGGGCATATTGTTTGGAATAGTCATGATGTTTAGAATTATGCAAATTACAGATAATCAAAATTTTGAAAGCTCCATATCTTCCAAACTATTGCAGATAGACACAAAATTTGATTGTACATGTATTGGTTTGTGACACCTGCCTATATAATGGACAGTAAATGAAGGTTGTAAAATTTCAAATTATGCTAATTAGGGGCATTGAAAAATTTAAAAGTTGAATATCATCAAAACTATCAGCCTATGTCATTCCAACTCCAATTTGTAGGTTTGTGGCAGAGCCACATCCAATGAACCATGAACCGAAGTTGCAGGATTTTAATTTATACAAATTAGGTGAATATAATAAATTTAAATCTTGAAGTTGAATACCTTCAAAACTATTATACATAGAGGTGCCATTTTAACTTCAATTTATAGGTTTGTGACATAGCCGCATCTAGTGAACGATGAACCAAAGATGTAGAATTTTAGTAAATGCTAATTAGGTGAATACACAATATTTAAATCTTGAACAGCATCAAAACTCTTATAGATAGAGGTGCCATTTCAACTTCACTTTATTTGTGACATAGGTGGATCCAATGAACTATGTTATAAAATTTTAATTTATGCAAATACACAAAATATATATCTTGAATAAGTTCAAAACTATTATACATAGAGGCACCATTCAAACTTCAATTTGCAGTTTTGTGACATAACCGTGATGAACCATGAACCATGAACCAAAGTTGTAGGCTTTAACTCATGCAAATTAGGCAAACATACAAAATTAATTATCAAAATTGTCCTATTGGTCGGCCGTTCCCAACAGGAACTGGTGCATTATGACATTGGTCCCTGTGTACCTTCCCCATTGTAAAGTGACACCTTGTTGTGCGATAAAAAGTAATTTGGGAATTGAAAACGGAAAATTAACATTAGGGTTAAAACGTATGGTCAACCGATTTTATTCCCTTCACCCCATGATTATGTTTGCATTGAGAAAGATAAGACGACCATCGATAATTATAGATGGCTCTGCAGTATCTAGAGGGAGGGGAAAGACTACTCCGTTGCATCTTATTGGGCCTTTACTCTACCCGTTATTTGTTGAGGGGGAAGGGTATTTCCATAAAGTGTTAAAACTATTTTTAATTATCTGTAAATTGTAAAATATGAACTTAATTAACCGCAAAACTGTAAAAAACTGTTAGTTGTAAAATGTAAACTGGCCTTTTTATTAGTTTTTAAATGAAAGCATGGTTTTAACTTCTGTTGAGTGTAAAATGGCGTTGAAGTGTGATGTAAAATGTCATGCATATACTGTAAAATTGAGAATGACTTTCAATTAGCTATAAAATGTTTAATGATTTATATTTACCTGTATGTATAAAATGAACTTTATTTTAATTGGAAAACTGTAAACGGGACATCCGTACTCCCTCTTTGCTGCTCAGGGCTTGAGAATACTCATCCCGAAAAAGAAAAAGCCCCTATTTTTAACAACGGCTGTCAACAAAATTAATATTGCATCGCTTGAGGTGGTGGAGTGGGGATGTTTGGACGTTTATTGTGACACGCTATTATACCTTACTGGGTCAGGGGTGAGTGTGGGTTTTAAAAATGCTGAAAATAGCGCTACGAAAATATACTGTACAAATAAAGTTAAGCCCCCCCCCGGGGGGCTTAACTTTTTCTGTACAGTATGTACTATTATCTTTGAAAACTCTTTAAAATTTGCTGTGATCCGTGATCCGAAGGGATATTGCTCTGCCAAGAACCCTGGACTAACGAGTGTGGATGCAAACCCATTTTGAGAAATGAATTTGTTTGAAAGTTAATTTTTTCATGCCGCATTTTTCTTGAGGTTCGTGAGTGTGCTTCTCCAATTCCAAATGTGACCCTTCGCTTTTTTCCTTTCATTTTTTGACGAGAAACAACTTTTATATTTCGTCTGCCTTTGAGTGTGTCAGTACGAAGCTGCAGTGAAGAGAACATTATGTCATAGTGTTAACGACCATTCAAACTTTCAATTCATTCATTTACGGAATATCTTTTCTCAATTTCATGGGTATTAATTCTGAGTAGAATATTTTGATCAGTATCTAAGTGTAAAATATGATATTGAAATGTGTGCAAAAACTTACCACATTTTAATCCTGGGAACCAGAAAAACAACCTAAAAGGATGAAAGCCACAAAGCGCCAATTAACGATTTACAATTCTCAGTCAATTTTTTTTCATTACTTTTGAAATTAGTCGAAAACAGCGAAGCATACGATATTTGATCACCAGACGGTTTAGGGGGGGGGGGAGAGTTAAATTTATTTGAGTTTTAAAGCAAGGCTCAGTCCTTCTGTCCTTCATACATATATTCAATTTTACCTATCATGCACAAAGCAAGTTTGACGTGACTAATTCATTTGAACACACACACACACACGCACACACACACACACACACACACACACACACACACACACACACACACACACACACACACACCTACTTTCCAACAAAATGTCCGTGTAAAAGGGCAAAAATATAAAGCAATATTGCCATGTTCGCAAACTCTAAAACACAGCAGTATTCAAGAGTTCAAGTGGTGTTAAACATTAGAACGGCAGTGTTCTGTGCAGGGAAGAATCATAATTATAGAACACTACGGCAGGCGTGTTCCGAAAGTTAGTCGAACACCTAAACGTGTTCAAAATTTGTGAAATTTTCGTGTTCAAATCCTGAAAACTTGATTTTTAAAGGGAAGGCCAACGCAAAACGTTGTTTTGTTTTGTTTTGTTTTTGTTTTTGTTTTTGTTTTTGTTTTTGTTTTGTTTTTTGTTTTTGCTGTAACATATATACGAGCAGTGCCTGATATAAAATAACAATCATAAACACGAATGAAGAGAGGGTATGTCGATTAACACTTTCAATATTAGCTAGAGACCGAGTCAACAGCTTTCCCCTGGGCACTTTGGACGCAAAGCGACAAAAGCACGCCAAGGACCCCTGTTGACCTGGACAACCCGGTATTAACATATGGTGACAGACCAGACATGCTGGTATTTGAATGAAAGGTAATTCTTAGAAATATGAATGTAGAATCAGTATATAAATCAAATGAGTGATTGAAAGACGACAGCTGAATGTCTGTCATGCTGCAGGTTTTTTCATCACACATGTTCATAGGAGCTACAGGGAAATGAGATGTATGCAAACTTTTGTCCATGATAAATTTTATTGGATTAAAGAAAGAATAATATGGAGGTGTCCTTTCCTGGTACCAGACAGTTCCGACTTTTGAACAGAAATGTATTTATTACAAGTACTCATAGTTAGCACCAAAGGTGTTGTAGATCGCTTACAAGATTTCAGTTTTACTGTTTGAACATTGCTTCATATTGTTCATAGCACAACATTACAGTGATGTGCAATTCATATGTTAAAACATATTGTTTTGTTATCCACACACACACATACATACACACACACACACACACACACACACACACACATATATATATATATATATATATATATATATATATATATATATATATATATATATATATATATATATATATATATATATATATATATATATACAGCTAGATTTATTAATCATTCCTTGTGATGCGATCCAACAACAGGTTATAGACCTATTTGTATAGATGTTCTGAGCATAAAAAGTAAGCCGTTGCAGTATGTTCCTGGCCAACAACTTGAGCAAGTTGCATGACAACTGCATGCGTCAAGCTGTCTCAGCGCTTATAGCACAGTTTAATAATGTAGGCATACTTTTGTGCAATCTCGAATGCTGTCACGTCGACTTTCTATGTTTTTTCTCAATATTTCTTTTGGATATTTTTCTGCCATATTTCCACAAGAGAATATTTTCGCTTGTTTAAAGAGCGCTCATTATTAATCAGAGACGGCCCAAAATCCGTCGGCATCTGAGCGCACCAAGAATAATCATCTGTCCCTTGGGTTTATACATGAATCTTCATAGACATGAGAGAAGTTCCCAGGTACACAGTTTATATCATTTTGGAGGGTTGTTATTTCGTGTTGCCTTCAAAGCCAAACCGCCAACACACAGGGAGTTTCGATTCCCTACAAACTGCACGGCCTACGTGAAAATAACTTTATGGTATGATGTGAAAACCGTCTACCGAAAAGGTTCATGTTAAGTTTTGTCGAGACCTGCTACACGTATACAGAAAAAATGTCATACGGTTGTTCGAAGTTGAAAGCCTCCCTTCAATTTTACTTTTAAGTTGAACAAGTATTTGAACGCCTTTGAAATACGGGGCTGGTTTGCATAATTATGATTATGCTGGTCTGGTGTCTAGAAACTGTATGTTACTGCAGATCAATAAGATATGTTGGGCTTGATATATTAAACCTCTACTCATTAAATTTGATTGGCAGGATATTTGGGAGAATTTAGGTAGCTTAAATATGAAGCGAATTTTTTTTTTTTTTTCAGAAATGGCACGTGATGTGGTTTGCGATTTGAATCAGATTGTTTCAAACATAGCAGAAGCGACATGACAGATCATCGAGTAAGTTACGTATTCACCCTTCGGCGAGGAAATTGTAATTATCGCTTATTTGCCTAATAATATTCGTGGCCCACAGATTAAAAAGATAAAAATTAACAATCTAGTAACAGTATTCAAGGCTTATATGTTTACACTGGCAGATGTGATAATATTCCAACAGATCCAAGATTTGGGAGGGGTTTTTTTTATCGATGACACAATTATGACCAAAGTAAATGCATGCAAAAAAACAAACATCTCTTGCTTTACTGTCTTAAATACATTAACCACGAAACTGAGCTGTGTTAAAACGATTGTAAGTTTGAACTTGTATTAAAAAGTCTCTACCTTATCTATTGCAATGCAGACGTTTTTTGTTTCAACAAAGTGTAGTAATTGCGCTAATGATTTGATCCGGGTTTAACGAGTTTGCCTCCAAAGCAGACCCAAGCTACGTATTTCGTCTAGTGTGGTAAGGTTCAGTGAAAAGTCCGTATAGAGGACACCCTTGAGACCGGTAAAAAGTGCCCACTGTAGGGAGGTGCCCACCCAAAAGAGGGCCGAAACTGCTTAGAATGCAAGAGTACATGTACATGTATATGTAGAAATAAACATTATTTGTACATCGATATCATAGATCGTCGAAGCAACGATCTATGACCCACATGTAAAAAAATGAAAACATAATATTATGATTCAAGGGGAAATAACTGCATGTAAAAGTGAAACTCTCTTTGTTCCTTTATCACATGAAAAGAGGAGGAGGAGGACGAGGAGGAGGAGGAGGAGGAGCAGGAGAAGGAGGAAGAAGAAGAAGAAGAAGAAGAAGAAGAAGAAGAAGAAGAAGAAGAAGAAGAAGAAGAAGAAGAAGAAGAAGAAGAAGAAGAAGAAGAAGAAGAAGAAACAAATACGAGAACTGATGAGATACTATAAAACATTGTATCTATGGAAACTTCCTGCTATAGAACTAGCATTCATCTTGCAGCATTGTGATGGGGCCACTCAGTTATTTGGGTCTCAGAGATCTGTTCAACACGAACACGTTGTTGGGATTATTTTTCTCATTTGCTGCAAAGCCTAAGCCTCTCAAAGCAGACAGTCAATTGTCCTATCAGTGCTGTCCAGCTGAAAATCTCCGTAGCAATATTTTCTTTACTTGTGGCATTTTTTCCTCTTTTTATATTCCATAAGAAACTCTTATTTTGGAGAAAATCTGTAGCAATTTTGAAGAGCTTTGTAGCAAATTTTTGCTACAATGCTCCAGTTGGACAGCCCTGCCTCTGGATTATAATTTGCCTAGCAAGCACGTTTTGACGGTGCAAGCTAATTTATTATGCGTGCAAAATTGTTGCATAAGAACATGGAGGTGGACAGCAGGAACCAGCTTGTACAGGTTGTGGCACAAATTGTGGAAAGTATGCACGGCATTCAGTGAACTAACTCAAGGTCCAACCGACTCTGATTAGTTTAGTTTTGAGATTTGTGATGTCTATCATATGTCCAAATTAAGCAATTCTAGCCACAATACAATCTGAAGAAATGCAAAATACTTTAAATATTAAAGTAGCGAGATACAAATATGGTGCAAATCAGCGTGGCCAACTTTACGGCCCTGTAAATTTTAAGCTGTTCACATAAACATAGTAAAAGTATACATTTTTGGTTTTTATAGCTCTGTACTATATGTAGGAAAAAAATCGGGACAATACTGATTGTAATTGTTGAATAAACAAACCATGAAGAAGAGCATGTCTTTTATCTCAGACCCCAGCGCTCTTGGCTAATAACTTTTTTAATGTATACAACAAACTTGTGACAAGTATTGGCAATATATCAAAATTCAAAAGTGTCCTTTTATTTGGCTGTATGTATTTTATTTGCGTAAGTGCAGGCATTCAAACACGGTGGCGTCACTTAATCAGCTGAATGCATTGAGCATTGACATTCTATACAAGGTAAAAAAAACAACTAGTAGGCGCAGAGAAAAATAAAAGGACAATTTTAAAATTTACTGTGCAAGCACTCCTTCAAGAAACATTATCAAAGTTGAATAGCATGAATCTTTACTTTATATGCTCTCTGAAAATGTGAACTTTATGGCACTTTGTAAGAAAATTTACAGTGTCATATACAGAAAAGAATCAGTCAGCGCTGAGATCACTGATAACCAAACGTGCATCTTCAACTCAGAAAACTCGACGCCATTCTGCGCATGTCATGCAGGGTTTGGATGTCTCTTTCATCCCACACATGGCGCCACCATTCATGTGCACCACCCTCACCCTCACCACCACCACCACCACCACCACCAACATACTTCAAGAATATACTGCTATCAATTTGAATATATCAAAGGTACAAATCCTGTCCTAAATGTGTCTGCACTAAACATGGTTATGGCATACAAGAAACACTCACACGAAAGGTGACACGCACGATCACATATGAGTGGCATTCAATATTTTCGAATTGAGTTAAAAATCTACCTCAACCATTGTTGTTTCTAAGCTTAAGTCAAATTTTTCCTACGGCTCCCCCTGGCTTCAAAAGCTCAAATGGCTCTGCACAAAGGGTACGTCACATTTGTTTCGTACCTAATTCTCTCAAAGTAAAGTCTTCAATATTATTGAAGCACACTTAACTGACATTTTCTATCATTTTAAAATGCTTAATTATTATAAATTACACTCATATCAGGATTAGTCTGCGCTAGCTGGTTTTCTAATCAAATACATTTTAATTTACATCACTTTGCTCTTTTAAAGTTTAAGTAAAAACACCGAAAAAGTGTAGGGAAACTTATAAAATACAAATTTTCATCAACATATAATAGTCAATCTGATTCAAGTTTTGTATGTAAAACCCTGAATTTTGCTCTGCAAAAGCCACGACCTGATGAGAGAAAGAAAATATCAAAATGTTAAGAAAAACGATTTCACAAAATGGCAATGGATCCACATTCTTTGCTCATTATAATATTACGCCTTTAGAAGAATAAGAAGAAGAAGAAGAAGAAGAAGAAGAAGAAGAAGAAAAAAAAAAGAAGAAGAAGAAGAAGAAGAAGAAGAAGAAGAAGAGGAAGAAGGAGGAGGAGGACGAGGAGGAGGAGGAGAAGAAGAAGAAGAAGAAGAAGAAGAAGAAGAAGAAGAAGAAGAAGAAGAAGAAGAAGAAGAAGAAGAAGAAGAAGAAGAGTTGTGACCTTTATTTCCCTAAGTGTTGTCCCAGGATTTTCGTTCTCAATGGTTCAAATATTCTTTCAGGCGAAAGGCAAAGTTTGTACAGTCTTTGCACTCAGATTCCTGGTGAAAAATGAAACAGAATTGGAAAAAACCCTGCAATATGTAATATACACAGTGAATAATTATCTCTGTAAGATACACTTTTCATCCGATATTTCGCATCATGTAACCTGTATCCAAATTTGCAGTTTCCAGTCATATCATCAATTTTTTTGTTTTTGTTTGTTTGTTTGTTTGTTTGTTTTTTTTTTTTGTGACATCTGCCATGCCCCTTATATGTTTTCCATACTTAATTGTAATCCAGAAAAGAATATAAATTTCATCCGGATCAGGCGTCCAAGCTACCGCAAATATTTATAATTAAAACAATCTAAACCTTCGGTCCTTGACTGTTACAAAGACTTCTGATTTTACCCATTCTGTGGGCCGTCGTTCCTTCACTAAGTGCTTTATAGACATTTTATAGAAAAACTTCGGTGTTTTGGAACACAAATTCTATCTGCTATTAATATTACCTGTTCTCATGGCAGTACCTCGAAATAAGAGGGTATTATTATTATTATTATTATTATTATTATTATTATTATTATTATTATTATTATTATTATTATTATTATTATTATTATTATTATTATTATTATTATTATTATTATTATTATTATTATTATTATTATTATTAAAAAAACTCTACTGATCGTAAAGAGAATTACGGTATTCTCATACAAAAAGAAATCAATAAACCCACTTTATGTAGTGCACCACAATATCTAGTAGCCAATGTTCTGAGAATCATCTCATTCTGTTCATGAATAAAGTACACTTACTATTAATAAATCTCTATTTTTGTACAAATGTCGTACATCCAGAAGAAAAAAAAGCAAGAGATAACACTAATCAAAAGTAAAAAAACAAACAAACAAACAAACAACCCCGCCCCCCGACAGTGCATAGGTCATTCACAGGTTCAGTAAGCAAGTACAAAGGTAATCAAATATCACAACATTCAGTTTTTCACATATTTGATTGCAAATTCCCATCCCGTATCGCACACACTTCTCTAATCATATTGGCAGTTGACGTCAAATCATTGGGCTCCAGGTGAAAATTACGTAACATAAATAGTAATTCTGGCAATGCTTAGGAATGGAAATTGTGTTTTGATAGACCATACTTAGATGAAATATGATTCAGTGAGTTACATACCGACGAACGACTGCCTCCAATTACCAGTTTAGCTAAGGAGAATACTATTGTGTTTCTGCTATGGTATAAGCTGTAGAAAAAATTTAAGAAAACGTATGTGCAGTTGTACTTCGATATCAGGATCGTCACATATTACATGAAGAATACTATTATGACCCCGGGGCGGTAGTTTCCATAAAACCCCGATGGCCTTACGCCAGGCAGTGTAAAATAGCTCAACCTCTGTACCGCAAGAAATCCCATAACTGACAGCCGAAAAGTGACGCGAACAGCTTATACCTTGTTGTTGAATAGATATATTTGAACTGGGACATGAGTACTTTAATTTCGTTATTGAAAATCCTTATATAATTTCGAATATTTTCTTCAGCAACATGCCTACCGATCATGCTGCCTAGACGTTTGTAGGAATTGACTTGTTCAACATTTTCTCCATTAAATTGAATAAAAGATTGGCTTTATGATGTTTTATCAGAATTGAAGAATATTGATTTGGACTTATCAGGATTAAAAGAGATCTTATTACTTCGGAATATAATGTGCAGATGCTAATTAATTTAGACATGGATGTTGTGCTAGGGGCAAGGAAAGCGATATCATCAGCATATGCGACAGCTCTGGCAAAGATATTTCCAATATGACAACCAAAACCTGAATCTTACAATCTCGTCAACAATTCGTCAATAAAGACTCCGAAAAATATCGGGGAAAGCACTCCACCCTGCTTTACACCATTGGAACAACTGAGAGATCTGGATTCTGCATTTTTCCATTTGACTTTGACATTTTGATTCGTGTACATATTCAATAACAACCTGATTATAATGGTATTGAGTCCTTTGTGTATCAATAGAGAAAATAGTTTGACATATTCGACTCTGTTGAAAGCTTTACTAGCGTCGAGGAATACTACATAAGTATTTGCCCCATGCTTCAAGTAATAGTTAATACATTCAAATACTACGAAAGTACACTGAGTTGTGGAACTGTCTGGCTTGAAACAAAACTGCAAACTAGAAAAGATAATTTGCTGCATAGCAAATCAGTGTGTGTGTCTTCAAAGCATATTGGTATGGCAATATACATTTAGTCCATAACATAGGAGTAGAAGTTGGAATGGCATCTCTGTCTATTAAAGTTTTGAAGGTATTCAAGATTTGAAATTTCCAATGGTGCTACTTAGCATAATTTAAATTGCTACAAGTTTTGTTTTTAAGTCATAAGGTGTACAATGGCGTATAACCCCCCCCCCCCGTAGAAGTTAAAATGGCATCTCTATCAATTATAGTTTTGAAGATATTCAAGATAGAAAATTTCGAATACTGCTAATTAGCATAATTTAAATTGCTACAACTTTTGTTTTAGATTCATTATATGCACAATAGTCAATAGCCCCCTAGTAGAAGTTGAAATGACATCTCTATAATAGTTTTGAAGATATTACAAAAATGAAGTCTGTATCTGTTGTTGTCATCGGCATGTAACAACGCGGTTGTTGGTAGGCATTTTTTTATGATGTCGCGATAGCCAATGCGAAGGACCTTTTGTTTATCAGTGGGAGGAGCTATGCGTGTGGCCAGCCGCTTGTTCACTGCAATCCTAGGTGTTCTATTATAGAACACATTTTTAAACACCCTATTGTAACACTTATGTAACACTTGACACGTGTTCAAATCTGAATACAAAATGCCTGTATTCATAGTGTTTACACTACTGTTTATTATTTTGAAACACCAGAGAGGTGTTCAAAATATCATACATGTGTTCTAGATATGTAAAACTTGCGTTAAGAATGTGTAACGCTAATGTTACGAGTAACATGCTTGGACGCTACGCCTACGGACGCCAAGTAACACTTATGTAACACATAACGTGTTCAAGAAAGAAGTTGGTAACACATGCTAACTCACAGTAAAAATCTTCATTTAAATTGGTTTGTTGCAATCTTTACATTTGGACAATCCATGCTCCAATTAGTCCTCTTTCGGTGGAGGTATCTATGGCATCATATGCTTTTTTGCATCTTTGTCAGGAAGAACTTCTTACTTGTCTCAATGGAGCGCATGTAATTTTCTTGGAGAACAAATGTTTGCAACATGCCCAAAACCATCGCATAATACCTTCGGTAATTGACATCAAACAGGTAATATGCAGTCAACAGTTGAAAGATTCCCATCATAGCATTGTTTATGGAGCAGTTGATTGACAGTTGGTTCCCAACAATAAACAGGCCAGACCTTCTTCCCAGATTCAGTAGTGAACAGTACTAAATGCATAGGTGTCTCTGCCTCTGTTAGGAGATGTCTTTGGATATCATCATCAGGCACATCCTGAAATAAGATAATGTTGTGTTTTATATATCCCCAAAATCCTTACTATATTCATTCCAATTGTAGCACTCTAGGAGAAGCCCCCCCCCCCCAACTCTTTATCATGGGAGGTTTTATTATTAGGTAATTAATTTTCAACATAGTTTGAAAATTAACTATTTCTGATGTGAGGGAAATGTTCACTAGTGTTGATTTATATTAGTGACGAAATTTCAAGAAAACTTCTTTTTGCTTATTTTACTTGAATCCCACATATAGATGTATGCAGGGTTTTCCCCAGAAAACATTGTCAGAGTAGTGGATTTCCAGATTTAAACAATTTTGAGCAAATTTCAAGAATTACAGCCCTACACTCATATACTTTATAATGGGAAGCCAAAGTAACAGCCCTAATTTTAGGGTCCCAGCCCTACAATTTAACGGCCTGTAGGGCTCTGGGGAGAACCCTGTGTATGGCAAGCCATTTTAACATTTAATCACAATTTTAGATATCTAAAGATTGAGATAAGCGTATTTCACTATTTACCTCTTTGATCTCAATAATGGGCTTGAATGAAGGCTCCTTCCTGTCCTTCCTTCCTTTGCCAGTGGCAACCCTGTCAAACTTTGTCTGCTTTTCCACGTACTCTATAACTGGCAGCATTCTTAAGGGGCCATTAATCTGAAATATTTTACTTCCATATAATTTTTCATACATATGAAATAAAAGTAGGCCTAAAGAAACTGCTGTATTATTACAGAAGCTTGTGTAACCTGGATGAGACCTATACTACATATAATGTTTGCACTGAAGTTTCAGTTATCTATTAAGTCATATTACATGTGGTTGAAGATTCTAAAAAAAACCCATCCTGATTCATTCATGTACAAATCGGCTAATTGGGTTAATTGATAAAGTAATACATACAAATCTAGAAAGAATTATCCTTTTACTACTGAAATGGTCATCTACGGTAGTCTATATACATATTGACATAAAGTAATAGTATAATGGTAATATATAAAACCCAGACAAAACTTACAGTAACTAGAGCACTTTGCGTGCGCGCAATCACTGGCATGCCTCCCCCCTTGCCCCTGTTCACCCCACCCTTAAACAGTGTTAGAAATAGAGCTTATCCACTTGTCCGAAACAAGTAAAATTACTTGCGGACAAGTGTTTGTGACAATGAACTTGTCAAAATTTACAATTAAAGACAAAGTCAATTGGTCCTATATAGTTTTGTGCTGCTGCTGACAAGTGGAAATAATTCTCTATTTCTAATACTGTTAAACTACTAATACATGGCTCTGACTGTAGACAGACTAGAGAAAATCTCTAGGTGAGGCTAAGTTAACTTTATGCCTGGCGACTCTCCCTCTACCATCTATTACTCTATCAGCTCTACCTAAATCTACATATCACATACGGACAGACAGACAACCCGAAAACATATTGCCTCCCCGCCCCAAGTGGGGGAGTCCGAGGCATAATAAAAAAAATGTAATAGGCTCATTCCATGTCAAGTGTCCTAGGGTGTTTCGGGTAGGGTCTCGGATTTTGCTGAAAAAAATATATTTGTCACAATATGGTGTTTTAGGAACATGTGCACAGTTTCAGGGGTCAGAGGTGGCCTAGTTTGAAGATACGGCCACCTTTTGGGAGGGACCCCATCAGAATTAAAAATGCTGCTTAATATTTTCCCATTTTTGAAGTAACAGTGCTGCTAATAGAGGCTAAGCACATTGCCAAAAATTTAAGATTTGTTTCACATTATGGTAGAAAATAATATAGTACATTCTTTTTGAAGAAAAGTACAATTGTGTTAAATGTATAGGAGACCAAAATGTCCAAAATATTTAATGACGCCAAATAAAACTGACATTTCTGAGGGATGATGTGTCCACATACTTCTTTCAGGAAATGTTGTTTGCATTTTTTCTATCTGCCATACAAGCATAGAACTTGCAGAAGTAAAATCAAGATTGGTACTGTATAACTTTTTTAGATATTTGCATTGTAGATACCAATTTTTTCATTTGAAGGTTAACTCTTGAGGGGTCAAAAGGTCATGTGGGACAAAACATACAAACTTCTTCTTTTGTGAAAATGTTAAACAAGTACTGAATTTACATATATATAAAAATTGGAATGGTAATATTTTTGTATTTTTTTTAAATTTTTTTTTAAAGTTGTAACTTTTTACCCATAATGAGAAATTTAACTTTTCTTGGGGCTAATTTATCTGTGAATTTCATTACAAAAATTCAGTAGGCATGTTTTCTGAAGATCATATAAACATATAATACACATGCAAAAATTTGAAGTTGAAAGTGTTTAATATTTGTAGATATTCGCACTTAAAAGGAGGCATCTATATGCAAGGCCATTCTGCTACATGGGTCAGCATTGACCAGCATTGACCTTGGCCTAGCTACTGGGACATCACTAGCATTCAAATAAAGGAGGCCGTATCTTCAAACTAGGTCACATCTGACCCCTGAAACTGTGCACATGTTCCTATGATTCCTACCTCTTCTGGATCACAAGCCATGATAGACTCCACTGCAAACGTAAAACGCTTCAGATTTTGCATAAAATGCAGGACTCTTTCATCACCAACACGTAGCTTCCAGGCAGTTATAAGCTGTAATACGGCAATAAATAAGATAATAAGATTCTATAGATAAGCATATGTGTACGAAGCATACCCTTAAAATGCTTTAGTGTCAACTTGATTTGTAAAAAGGTGCATTGTTCTGGAATGTTCCAAACTGTGTACTATCATCTCAAATCAAATGAGGAATGCTAATAAGCAGCATTTGACACAACATGGTGCCCCAACCAAAGATCTTTTGTTTGAAGTACTAGTCCTACCTCTTGGTAAATACCAAGCCTGTGAAGGTTGTATGCGGAGGCCTTTTTTTATAGTGCTTTCAGGCTTGAGGGTTAATCACCAGTTGTACTAGTATTAAAAAGCAACTACTAGACAGACATATTATCAGTTAACTTAACTCTTGGGAAAACATCTTTTCAGAAAATCTGATGCTGAAAATGTCGTTCAGTTGCTGTCGTATCAGAAGCATATATGCCTAAACTGTTGGATGCACTGTTGTACATGTACATGTGCAATATATGTACAAATAAAAATATCAGCAGAGTCAGCAACAATTCTTAATTAATTACCATAAAATACTTACATACATGCCTTCTTCAAAGCAGGGGAACTCTTTCACTATGGGTTGGATGCTACCCGAAGGGTTAGCTTTCAAAAGATCATCCAGTAGAGGAGCTGTATTCCTTAACAGTATCTTGATGTGCGTGGAATTCCTGGCACTTGGGGGTTTCCTCCATTCCTGTTGCAGCTCCTTCAAATGTGTTGCCTGTTCCTGTACAGGCATAGGTCTACTACTACAACTGTTTGATCCACCACCTGGCCTGGGTGGTGTTTTGAAGACTGTGTGGCAAGGCTTCTTGGCTGTTTCAGTCTTGTCTTTTAACCGGTAACGGATGTGGCGTATAGCCTGAGACAGGTTTTTGGTAAACAGTGACTGAAAAAAATACATATATTAAGAAAAGTCAACATGTTCCTATATACAAATTTTTTTTTTTTTACTATTCCTCTCATAGACACTTTAAAATGTTACATTACCCCCCCCCCCCCGACAAACAAACACAATGTATGTCTTTAGACATGCACACACTGTGTATGTTTGGAGTCGGTAATGTAACACTGATTTAATGTATCAGTTTTCAGGCTAAAATCCATAAGGTTGCACGTTAAGTTTTGACAAGTTGGATGATAGTTTTAATTATCTGTCTACATTTTTACTTCTATGGGACAAGAGAACAGG
The DNA here is from genome assembly GCA_964020975.1 of Hermodice carunculata. Lineage (NCBI taxonomy): Eukaryota > Metazoa > Annelida > Polychaeta > Eunicida > Amphinomidae > Hermodice > Hermodice carunculata. The sequence continues at coordinate 69,904,306 of OZ026617.1, forward strand.
CCTTTAAAATAATTTCTGATGCTACAGAATAAATATTGTGTAAAAAGACAAACCACTTCAAGAATATTGGGAACAAACATAGGCAGCCCGGTATACACATAGCAAACACAAGCCCCATCCCCCGCCCATATTAGCTACCAAGTTTCACTAACCTTCTGAACCCTAAATGATGATATATATGCTCTTAGATCAAGGATAGTAGTCAGTAATTTTGACTTGACTGTCTTGTGGGCCATGTGTTTCAGCTGCCAATAGCAGCTACAGCACATGGCTTACTAGATTGTTAAAACTACTGACTGTAGACAGAACACGAGTATGTTGGTACTTTACAGAAAGCTCTTTTTGTGTGAATATAAATGAGACACCAATTTTGATAACTGATGAGATTGGGACATAATGAGTAAAAAGGTCTATGACACAGAGAGGTAAGATTGACTAAGAACGAATGGTTCAGATTTTACCCACTGAAATTAATACAGGTTTTTTTTCCCACTGAAGGAGAGAAGGAGAGCTCTACTAAACCCCTTCAAAAAGACAATGTGAAGGAGGAAGGGCTGTGTATTTCTCGACATGATTAGTGTGTGTGTAATTACCCATGGTTGAAAGCCAGCTTGCTCCAAACAAGGATATGCTCTGACCATTTTCTGTCCAATGATTTGGTAGGCTGCTGGTTCCCCAATAGAAGGCCATCTGTCATGATAGTAATGCGCAGCCTGGGATATCATCTTGTTCCACAGCTTGAGAGGCTTGCACTTTTTCAGGTAATGAAGGACAGTTTCATCAAATTGTGGCAAAGGGGCAGCTGATATTTCCTCAGACAAACGAAGAGCATCAGAAGCTGCAACAATGGGTCCAATTAAATGCAGAAAGTTACTGACTTAGTCTGTGGGCATAAATGTTTGTCATATAATGTGAATGATTTAAATGAAACATTAACCATATTATTGCCAGTTCTCTTACCTTCTCTGAACTTGCTTTTCAAAGTCAGAATCATATTTATTTTGAATCCATAAATTCATAAACCAAATTGCATAGGTTTTAAATCAAATACAAGCCTGTAATTTAAAGTCAGTGCTTTAAATGACCTTGTAAGCATGGTAAGCTCTTCATATAATATAGCTTGGGAGACCTACAGTGCTTGACATTAACACTTGCCCCACTTGTCCATGCAAGTAAAAACCTGACAAGGGCAAGTAGTTTTCCTGGGATACTTGCCCCCGCAGGACAAGTGGCTCTCTGACTACTTCAACACAAATGAACAAAATGAAGTCTTTTAATTTAAGAACTGGTCATAGACTCAGTATAATTCTCATTGCCTTTCCTTGTCATTGTGATGTCAATATGTTGTCAATTGTGTGGGAAAACAACTTCCAGTCACACACACATCCCTATAATGAGTCTACACTTACTGTGAACATCCTCAGTATCAAAGTGTATCCATACTGAGCCAGCCAATCAGCATCCAGAAAAATCCAATATGGCGGACACAAAGGCAACCTATGCATCTTGCATGCCCCAGTCTTTTATGTTTGTATATAATCCGTAATTTACCAAATGAAAGCATAAACTATGAATGTCTGATGCTTTTTGAGAGTTGATATGTTCATTTCATCCAAAAAATACCCATAGAGTCAGCCCATAGGCCCAATGACAGGCAGCTCAAACATTCACGTTTAAGGGGTACCCCCTAAAAATTTCACTGTGTCCTACTTTCAAATTAGCTAAACTTGCTGGAAACTTTCTTTGAAACCCGAATACTGTGCTGTGCGCAAAAATAACATCCCCTTTGCACTCAGCCCACTTGTTAGCTTGATGAGCAGGGGAGTCTGAGATGACCTAATTTTCCCATATTTCTAAAGAGGGGGGGGGGGGGTCACTTTCTCGGGACATACACCCCTCATAGATCTTGATATGGAATCACCAAGTATGGTATTTCTGTACTGGAAGACAAGTTTACTTTCATAAAATTGGGGTTAAAGGCCATTTTGGCCCACCCCTAAGGGGAGGCAACAAGAAATCCGACCCCACCCCCATTTCAACAAGGGACGGGCCCCCATCAGTGAAATTTAGCTAAAATCATAGGAAGACTGAAAATAAATGGCTCAGAAATATTTTAAAATATGGACCACAAACACATCTAACATATACGTAAGAGTCACTTGTGTGTGCTAACTCCAATTAAAGAAATTCGAGTTTAACCTACCCCCCTCCCCAACAGAAAATCTGGAAATTGAACTCTCCCTCATTCATTTTCTTCCAGGCCTATCCCCCCTGGGTCCCATGGCCCAATGGTGCATATTTGTGGTCAGTAATTACATCCAGATGTGTAACTGACTCCCCAGTCACAGTCATGTTTCCATCCTGAATGAAAATCACACTGCAGACAGGCTTCCATGGGTCAGATTTAGCCTTACCCTGTGTTTGGGGCCCAACTTTTTTGCTGTAATCTTTATCTGTTAATGTCTGTAATCCTCAAAATTATATACTATCAACTCTGACCCTTAGATGAGAGCAATACAAGCAAAGAAATAATTAGTTTACAGCAAAAATTAACAATAAAATTGTTATATAAAAGTTGAAGGGGGGACGGTCACATGACCCAAATCAGGCAATCTGATTGGCTTACATGGGCAACTGGTTCTAAGTGTCATGGATACTAGTAAACAGATGCCATCGTGCTGATGGTTCTTCATGGAAATTATGTGAGTGTTTTGATAATTTAATTGAGAAAACATTGTTTTGCTGGGTACAAAGCATCATGATATAATTCATCACATACCAACAGAGAAAAACCACCAAAAAAGTGTTGTCAGGTAAATAACCCTTATACAAGCAAAAAAAAAAAAAAAAGAAAAAAAGAAAAAGAAAGAAAAGAAAAGAAAAGAAAAGAAAAGAAAAGAAAAGAAAAAAAAGAGAAAAAAAATCCTTGCATGTCTGTACATCCGTAGGTGTCCAACCTTCCCATGATTACACTACAACTCAATAAAACCAAGATATACCCCATCCCCATACAAATACATTGGTTCCCTGCCTTGAGAGACCACCTTCTTTGAAGGACCACATTTTCAATATACTTTGCTCACTACTATTCTTGTTATTTTTCCTCCTATGAGAGAGCACCTGTCTTGAGACACTACAATTGGTCATCCCTAGGGGTGGTCTTACAAGAGAAGTTTCAAATGTGTTTTATTCAATTTAGCAGCAAGCGAAATATGATATTCAGTGACTTCCTGTATATCTCATTTCAGTGTTAAACTAAACAAATACTTCAGTGGTTGCAGTTCGTCCGTTTGCCCACACAACATTAATCTCCTCACGCTTGAGACATTACCCTACTACCACTTGGCATACCATACTATAAGTCGGGCCCACATGCTTGTGTATGGTCACATGGGCACTCCCCATGCCAAACCGAGGCCCTGGTAAGAGCCCCTAAGACTAGATTGACCCAGAAACACGCATGTGTGCCTGACTGTTCTTTTTTGAGGCATCCTTAAGTATTTCTCCAAGTGCAGGCCCCCAGATACCCCGAACTGCTCAAAATAAATCTTTGGGACAAGTAAAAACTTTTCTTGATTTTTTTGTCTTCATCTCGAGTTTTATTTACCAAGATCAAAAGATATGTAACTACAAACAAGTATCGGGATTTTGATAAGCACATTTGTTTCATTACAATGAAGACACAAATCATGGAAAACGTATTGATTTTCATGAAATTGTCAAAGGTCACTACTGCTTCAGTTTTGACACTCAATAAAAATAGAATGGATTACTTTCTTGATAATCCCTGATACTTTTATATCCCCAAGGATTTTAAGATTCAGTTACTTTTTACTTGATTAAAATCGGACAATTAGTGCTGAAGATGAAGCAACAAGAGAAGCTCACTTCTCCTTGCCACCCTCCATCGCTGGCAATCAAGGAATAAAGATCCGCATGGTCTATTAATCACCATGTTACAAGCGAAGTCTTCCAACACCTTTCAAATTTTTAGATATATTAGAAAATAGTCTTGTAATTTTTCCCAAAAGGGTCTCTCACCCCCTTAAGTACCATTGATCAATTTTGCTTACATGTTCTTTCATGCACGGGGGCGATAGGATTATGGCAGCTACTGGTCTCAGCTGCTGTTTCCATAGGGAGGATGGCACTCTCAGAGGGGGTGCTTGTCATGTTTTGGGGAGAGTTCATCATAGGCTCAGGCTGTGATCCACTTGTCCATGCTTCTCCAGCTCTCACCAAAAGAAATGTAGCCATGTTCATTTCCAGCAGTACTTCAGTTTCATCTATGTCAGTTCCATCATGTTCGTCAAGAATTTTAAGTTCTGCCGGATTGTCAGTATACCCAAGCTTTTCTGCTCCTTCAAACAGTGACATGAAAGAGATGTTTATAAAACAGAAAATCCAGTTGGAGTGACTAAATGGGTATTTTTCCAGGATTTTGTAAAAATTGAGTGAGTGACTTTTTTATTTTCAAAGTTTCCACAAAAAACATGCAGTGATTTTTTTCTACACAGACATGTTTGTCTATGTGCATTAATTTAGTTTATATAGTATTTATATTAATTTTGCAAAAAAAAAAAAAAATTGTCAGAGTTTATATCTAGATGATATGTCCATCATAATTTATAACACAGTCACACACACATCCCGATAATGAGTCTACACTTACTGTGAACATCCTTGGTATCAAAGTGTATCCATACTGGGCCAGCCAATCAGCATCCAGAAAAATCCAATATGGCGGACACAAAGGCAACCTATGCATCCTTCATGCTCCAGTCTTTTATGTTTGTATATAATCCGTAATTTACCAAATGAAAGCATAAATTATGAATGTCTGATGCTTTTTGAGAGTTGAAATGTTCATCTCACCCCAAATATATCCGTAGAGTCAGCCCATAGGCCCAACGACAGGCAGCTCAAACATTCACGTTATAGGGGTACCCCCCAAAAAATTTCACTGTGTCCTACTTTCAAATTAGCTAAACTTGCTGGAGTCTTTCTTTGAAACTCGAATCCCTTAAAGATTTAGAGACCTAGATATCTACTGTGCCCATAAATAACATCCCCTTTGCACTCAGCCCACTTGTTAGCTTGATGAGCAGGGGAGTCTGAGATGACCTCATTTTCCCATATTTCTAAAGGGGGGGGGGTCACTTTCTGGGGACATACACCCCTCATAGATCATGATATGGAATCACCAAGTATGGTATTTCTGTACTGGAGGACAAGTCTACTTTCATAAAATAGGGGTTAAAGGCCATTTTGGCCCACCCCTAAGGGGAGGCAACAAGAAATCCGACCCCACCCCCATTTCAACAGGGGACGGGCACCCATCAGTGAAATTTAGCTAAAATCATAGGAAGACTGAAAATAAATGGCTCAGAAATATTTTAAAACATGGACCACAAACACATCTAACATATACATAAGAGTCACTTGTGTGTGCTAACTCCAATTAAAGAAATTCGAGTTTAACCTACCCCCCTCCCCAACAGAAAATCTGGAAATTGAACTCTCCCTCATTCATTTTCTTCCAGGCCTATCCCCCCCTGGGTCCCATGGCCCAATGGTGCATATTTGTGGTCAGTAATTACATCCAGATGTGTAACTGACTCCCCAGTCACAGTCATGTTTCCATCCTGAATGAAAATCACACTGCAGACAGGCTTCCATGGGTCAGATTTAGCCTTACCCTGTGTTTGGGGCCCAACTTTTTTGCTGTAATCTTTATCTGTTAATGTCTGTAATCCTCAAAATTATATATCATCAACTCTGACCCTTAGATGAGAGCAATACAAGCAAAGAAATAATTGGTTTGCAGCAGAAATTAACAATAAAATATGTGATATAAAAGTTGAAGAGGGGACGGTCACATGACCCAAATCGGGCAATCTGATTGGCTCACATAGGCAACTGGTTCTAAGTGTCATGGATACTAGTAAACAGATGCCATCGTGCTGATGGTTCTTCATGGAATTTATGTGAGTGTTTTGATAATTTAATTGAGAAAACATTGTTTTGCTGGGTACAAAGCATCATGATATAATTCACCACATACCAACAGAGAAAAACCACCAAAAAGGTCTTGTCAGGTAAATAACCTTACACAAGCAAAAAGAAAAAAAAAAGAAGAAAAAAAAGAAAAAGAAAGAAAAGAAAAGAAAAAAAGAGATTAGATAATCCTTGCATGTCTGTACATCTGTAGGTATCCAACCTTTTCTTGATTACACTATAACTCAATAAAAGCAAGATATACCCCATCCCCATACAAATACATTGGTTCCCTGCCTTGAGAGACCACCTTCTTTGAAAGACCACATTTTCAATATACTTTGCTCACTACTTTTCTTGTTATTTTTCCTCCTATGAGAGAGCACCTGTCTTGAGACACTACAATTGGTCATCCCTATGGGTGGTCTTACAAGAGAGGTTTCAAATGTGTTTTAATTCAATTTAGCAGCAAGCGAAATATGATATTCAGTGGCTTCCTGTATATCTCATTTCAGTGTTAAACTAAACAAATACTTCAGTGGTTGCAATTCATCCGTTTGCCCACACAACATTAATCTCCTCACGCTTGAGACATTACCCTACTAGAATGTTTATTAATTGGCATACCATACTATAAGTCGGGCCCACATGCTTGTGTATGGTCACATGGGCACTCCCGATGCCAAACCGAGGCCCTGGTAAGAGTCCCTAAGACTAGATTGACCCAGAAACACGCATGTATGCCTGACTGACATGAAAATTTAATTTTCTCCAAATATAAGTTATATAACGAAGCAAATTTGACAGAAATTCATACTTTACTTCCAAGTACAATGGCTAATTAGACCATACAATATACCGTATTCATCCTAATTAGCGCCCCTGCCCCAATAAGCGCCCCCTCAACTTTTTTGATAATTTAGTTTGCTCCGAAATTTAATATTTTCCCTTTTTTGTTTTTTGCTTACAAAATGGACAATTATGGCGGTCAGTATGGTAAGCGCCCCTTGCAACCCCTATCTTTAAAATTTTAATTTTCTTAGCGCCCAGGGTGCTAATTAGAACGAATACGGTATATATAATATCAGTAGGCCTATGCTAACTTTGATTTGGGCTTTAAATTATCCTAATGAATATAGTATGCAGTTTGTGAAATCACATTCTGGTAAATTAAGACATGCTTACCTTTCTGTTTAACATCCTGAATGGTCTCCCCAGCAAGTATTTTTTTCACTTGTCGGTCAGATGACCATATTTTGAAGATTGGCATGGTCAATGTTCTTAACAGGAAGGCAAATTGTAACAAGACACTGGCTGAGATTTGCATTAAATAACAAAAACTATATTTCAGAAAAGGAAATTAAAATATTGATGTCAAAGCATAATATATATTTTGGAATCATGCCTAAGAGAAGCTCATAGTCACGTGCTTTGTATGAAAAATAATTTAATATACAGGTCATTCCATGCCAAATAAGCAGATTTTCTGGAAACTTTCCACCATCACGCCTTAGATTTTCTTTATTTTTTTGTCCATGTATTCAGTTAGGTCTTAAACTTAGAAATTCAAATTTTCAGTACTCTAGTGCCAACAGTCCAAATTATACAAGCTTCAAAAGGGGAGAGAGTCACTCCTAAAAAAATGCCTGTTATTTCTAAGCAACATTTCACATAGCATTATTTCCAAAAGTATTTCAGTCAAATGTTTGAAATTTTCAGTAATGTGATAATTATTTGAGTACTTCAAACAAGGACAAAGCAAATATCTCCATATGAATTATTGTTTAAGATATTAAACTGTAAAAATGGGAAAATTCTCTTTATTACAATTTCTGATCCTTATTTCAAGTGTGAATATCTCCAAAACAAACACGAGGAGAAAAAAAAAAAAAGAAATCTAAGATGTGATGGTGGAAGGCACTTGTTGAATTGACATGGAATGACCCCTACTGTATACGTACTTATTTTCGCGTGTACTAAATTTTCCCATTATACTGTTTTCGCTAGTATTTATTTCGTTTTTTTTTTGTCTACCATAATGTTAAAATTTTTATGAAATAAATTTTACCGAGTACTAAAATTCGCATTTGCCCACACTCACAAAAATAACGCGAAATTTAGTACGACGCGAAAATTAGTATCTATACAGTATAATTAGGTATAAAGAGAGTAACAGCATCAGCTTGGAGCAGTCATTATTGTTTCATTTTCACTTCAAAATACTTCGCATGTGTGTGCACATTTGTTCATCACAACCAGTCTCCCCATGTGTGAATGTGCACAGAGAGGCCTAAATACGCCATTTTCCCGGATTGTCCACCACGAATCCGCCATTCCATCATATTTCCACCATATTCCCGCTAAAAAAACGCCTTCAATTTCGGTAAGGGCATTTGAACTTGATTTTTGAGATGCACTCCACATGAAGGGTATCTTTTTTCTCTATAAAATAACACAAAATATGAAGATCATTATGAATCGTTTCACTTTATTGTAGAACAAGGTATTTTTGGCGCTCGTGAATCATTATATCTTCAACGATCCAAAATGTTGGAATGTCATCAGCGCTATAGTGCCTGACCAAGGCCTGACCAGGTGTATATGTCAACCCATGAATAGATACAGATGGAGAGAAGTACACATTCTGAACTTCAGTACCAGTAAGTTCCCTATTCCTTGCTAGAAGAGCTGGGTATCTTTCTTGAAGATAATCTATTGCCCCTTCCTGGACAATGTCACCTTCATACAGGAAATTGTGGGACCTACCTCCGTCTGGCCCACATTGCTTGTGACACATATATAGCTGGTGATGTTTGGCCATTGTATATGGCAGATTCTTAAAACTTTTATATTTTTTCAACTTGAAAAAACCATGTTTTGCCTCAAAACGCATGCACCAGTGGTGGCGTAAGGGACCCAAATTTTCCATTTGTTGTAGCAAATGTACCATGTAGTGTAACTTTGGAATAATTGGCGCACGAGGATACAGATTTCTGAAGTTTGACAGATACTCAGAAATGAGTATTCACAAAATTGACACTGTCTCAAGTGTGCAGTATGGACTCAGACAGAGAAGCACAATCTGAACCAGTCTAAAAAAATTCACCCAGTGTTCATTATCTGAAGGGACTTTAGGACCTAGTTCAATAGGAAGAATTTCAATAACTGTCATCATCGCAGATGCAGTTTGTTTAATTTTTGAAGTACCTTTAATTTGATTGTCTTCAAAAGGTTCTGGCTTGTTCTTCATGTGATGGGAAAAGCTGCCAACACTTGAATTAAGCCAAGTCAGAGAAAAGTGTTTCTCTCCACATATGAAACTGTACAATAGAAATAAAAGCTCATGTGGAACTACCCCCTCCAACAAATTATGCGTTGGATCTTGCACAAGGCATTCAATCAATGGAAAGTCAGGGATGTTGAGCAAACAGCTCTTGTTAATTCCCCACATTTTGCTCCAATATGCACGAGCTTGTTTGAACACTGAGTCTAAATTGTCACATCGCTCCTTGTGTATTTCATTGCTGCGAAGTGTAAAGTCACTGTCAACAAAATTTGTACAAAATGTCTCTTTAGTTCCTTCATAGTTACGGCATCCTTTGTTTGCAAAGGCAACTCCTTCCTTAAAGCCTCCAAGCCAGTGAGACGCTAAAGTGTCAGCTGGTACAAGAATTAAAGTTCCTTCCACAATGTGGTCAGATCCATGCAGACTCATCCTGATGCCTCCATTCGCAAGTTCACCGACTGTTGTTAGGAAATCATGTAGCAAGTTGCTCAGCTGAGATCCTGCACGCACATCAACTGTCTTTGCAATGGCAAGCAGCTGGATGGCTGCCAGTCTGGACCTATATTGTGGAGGTATGTTAGCTATGGTGTAATAAAACATACTGACTTTATGCTTTTTTGTACGACTACCCAAAGGATTCACTATTTCAACATCATCTGTATTGAGTACTATTTGCAAACCCTTTGGGTTTCGTTGGAACAATGCATGTCGTTTCATAAGATCACCATCACAAATGTCTTCCATCAATGGACTATTATTGTTATGCGGCGTTTGGATTTGTTCCCAAACATCTGGCAATTCCATTAGAAGCTTCAGACTTTCTCTCATTGGTACAAAATAACCTAACTTAGACTCTTCAACCAAAGCCCCATTCCTGGTAACATACCTTTTCCCAAGTAGGACCTCTTGTGGTTCAACTAGGGGCAAGTGCTTTGCAAAGTATGCCACACGTTTTTTGGATGATGAGGACTCAGGAAGAAAGTGGTTTGAGGACACTGTATCAACTATAGAATCATCAATACCACTTTCTCTTAGTTTCATTTTTAAGCTTTCAGAAAATGCATCTAAGTGGCTATCCAGTAGAGCACTGGTAGAGGAGACAACAACATCTATAGTAGATTCTGGCAAGTTGTACTGTGCTTGGAGTGAAAGGGTGTATAATGCATTGAAATACAGTGGATCTATCTGCTCCTCATTACAGTCTTCGAGAAGCGTATCACTTTCACTCACTTCCAAGTCACTGATGTTTAGAGGGTCTTGGGCTCCAGGACTGACAATATTTTAATAGCTGAATCCTCTATGTACTCTTGACAGATGCACCTTAAAATTATTCCACTTCTTTGTTGTGTAGGAACAAGAACCAATATTGCGTGATACAAGAGAAATTGGGATCATTTTGATGTACATGCACAAAGTGTTGTCTAGATAAACGGAAACTGTGTGTCGAGAATAGACACTGTCACACATGTTACATGTGAAATCATCATTTCCATCCATCTGTTCTGTAATTTCGTATTCAAGTATGGTATACTAAGCAGCAACCGAAACCTCAAAGGCTGGCAATATAGAATGGATGTGGGCTACTGCCAGCAGGACTAATGTAGGCCTAAAATGTTCAAAAGGCATGTGTAAAAGTAAACTGCCGATTAAATTGTGAAATGACAGCAAATTAATGATTAATGTTATGTACACTATTCTTTTGTACAGTAATAAAAGGAAGAAAAAATTGTCCCACTATTTTGGGACAGGGGAAGAGACAGCTTACATTTATGTTATCCTATGAAACACAAACAAGCAAGATACATCTGCAGCCTATGGCTATTGTACACCAAGAAGTCAATAGATTAATCCGTGTGTTAACATTTTGCATTAAAACCTAGTCCACCTGTCATGAGTTGTATTTAGATCTAATTAATAGTAATTATAAGTTTAAAAATAGTGCACCTTATAATAATGTTATTTGGTATAATTGGACTGGGTCCTGTGAGTTATGAAAGAAAGCAGAAATAATAAATAGGCCTAGGGCTAGGCCTATTTTGACTTAAGTTACAGGAATGTAGATATATTTCCCGCCAAATTTTCAGTCACTTTATCAAGTACAATACACTTTGTGTTCTCTAATTTAACGGAATGTTCCACTGTGACACACCCGTGCTCTCCAGCTGAATGTGTGTGTTACAAGCTGTAACGCTTGGAGTTTAACTGGCCTATCGGACGCTATCAGCCGCCATTGCCACACGACATTTGACAGTTTTTTTTTCAAAACCACAGATTTTCAAAAAAGCACACTGATCTACGTGTCCCAGGCTGAATACCGTGAGTCTCTGTTGCTGGCAGTAGTATACATATATAGTTGCAATAAAAAAGACAGCTTACAGATACTATGAGCAAAACTTACGGCAATTGTGCACAAACGTTCGCGCCAGTTCTCTTGGCCAGCCCTTCCGGGAAGTTGCTAGACTCTACCTGTCATGTGTTTAGTTAAGAAATTGGAAACGTATCAAATGCATTCGAAAGAATATTGGAGAACCTTTGAAGAATTAAAAAATGCAGATAACTTACCCAGTGAATGTGACCTATCAAATGCTGATGAATGGGTAATGCAGTACAAACATTTGTATAGAAATCGTGATAACCCTGATCCAGATATAGAAGATTTAATTAACACCTATGAAGATCTTAATATATTTAATGAGCTAGAAAATACAATTAAAGAGGGGGAAGTTATCAAAGTTGTTAAACAGATAAAGAATAACAAATCCCCAGGGTTAGATTGTATAACCAATGAGATGATTAAAAGCAGTATTCAGATTATGAAGACCCCCCTCCAAAAACTATATAACAAGATACTAAGTAGTGGTACCTACCCATCTGCCTGGTCAGAGGGGTATATAGTATCCATCTTTAAGTCTGGTAGTAGAGATGACCCTAATAACTACAGAGGGATAACTATAAGTAGCTCCTTAGGCAAAGTGTTTAGCGCCATATTAAATGACAGATTTGTCAAGATTTTGGAGAACAGGGAAATAATGCATGATGTTCAAATCGGTTCATGTAAGGGTTCACGAACCTCTGATCACATATATACATATACATATATATATATATACATATATATATACATACCTATATATATATATATATATATATATATATATATATATATATATATATATATATATATATATATATATATATATATATGTATATACTTAAAAGTCTCATAGATAAATATACTAAAGTTAAATCCCCGAAAAAAAAAAAGATATTATATACTGCCTTCATTGATTTTCGCAAGGCATTTGATCTGCTTTGGAGAGATGCTATGTATTTTAAGCTACTTCAGGTAGAGGTAGCCTCCAAATTCTACAAAGTAATAAAAAACATGTACACTTCTGTGAAGTCTCGGATAAAATTGTATAATTACTTGACTCCATTCTTCGATTCACATGTTGGAGTCCGGCAGGGCGACGTGCTAAGCCCTGCCCTCTTTAATTTTTTTATTAATGATATACCAACATTATTTAATAATAATGACTCCCCTGTGTACCTGGGTGAGCGACCGATCAGCTGTCTACAATACGCTGATGATCTAGTAATCCTATCTGAAAATAGAGAGGGCCTACAAAGCTTTCTGGATAAGTTACATGTTTACTGTAAGACCTGGAGATTAAGGGTTAATATCCAAAAGACCAAGATAATGATATTTAACCCCACCGGTAGAAAACTTGATGAATGCTTTCTTTTTGATGGTAATGTAATCGAAAGTGTTAACAGGTATACATATTTGGGAATAAAATTTGCAAGCTCTGGTACTTTTGAACATGCTGTTAATGAGCTTAGAGAAAAGAGTTTGAAAGCCCTTTTCAAATTAAAAAAAGTTTTGATAGTCTAAACACCAAACCATATATGATGATTAAAATGTTCAACCAATTAATTAAGCCAATTCTTACGTATGGGGCCGATGTTTGGGGTATAGAGGTTTGTAAAATCACTAAAGACAAAACATGCCAGGTTAAATGCTTAGAGGCCGGTTTTGACTCCCACCCTATAGAAAGACTACACAGTAGCTATTGTAAATGCATTCTTGGCGTTCACCGCAAAGCCAGTAATGTGGCCGTCTATGGTGGATTAAGCTTAAAACCTCTATGTTACGATATTGCCAGATGCTCCTTGAAATTTTGGATAAGACTGTTACAAAGCCCTGAAAATTCACTTTTAAACTTAGCATACAGAGAAAGTATGACTATGGCAAACGGCGGTGTTAATTCCTGGTATTCCAAGCTAAGATGTCTACTACAACATTATAAAGAAGACGCCAATATGGATATGATGAATGAAGAAAATTGTCCAATTATCAGAAATATAATCATAAAAATGGAGGAAGAATTTTATCAAATTTGGGAGAAAAAGGTTCATTTCAATGGTATATTGGATGTGTTTAGACTAATCAAGCAAAACTATGGGTACAAAGATTATCTTAATTCAATACAAAATTTTGCTTGGAGAAACGAATTTACCAAAATTAGGATTTCAGCACATGATTTATTGATAGAAAAGGGTAGATATTTGAAGATTGAGAAAGAAGACAGGAAGTGTATACTATGTAAAAGTGGAAGTGTCGAGAATGAGTTACATTTTATCCTTGAATGCGATAAGTATAGCCATATTCGAGATAATTTACTCAAAGCACATATCAGGAAAGGACAGGAAGATCATAGGTTACAAGATAAGAATGTATTGTTTGTACACATATTAAATGAATGTAATGAGACTGATTTAGCCAAATTCTGTTGGCAAGCCCACCAGGAAAGAAAGGGCATATTAAACTAACTACAGGACTTGGTCCAGTTTAGGTCCATTTTAGTATCATGATATACTTTTTTTTTTTTTTTTTTTTTTTTTTTGTTTTTTTTTTTTTTTTTTTTTTTTTTTTTTTTGTCTGTCCCACAGGCAATATTCAGAAAGTAGTATGTATACTCATAGCTGGTGCTGTCAATACGTTGACTTTGTATTGTGTTGGTGCTTATTATTTAGTGGCAGTAAGTGTGAAGGAATGTCCATGTAAACACTTGCATGCACACAAATTTGTATTATGTATTTCTTGCTATGGTCCCAAGAGGGCGTTATTTGCAATAAAGAATTGAATTGAATTGCTCGGTCCCAAACATTAGCATACACGTGAACACTAGCGTCAATATTGCGCAAGCAGGTATGAAAACGTATAGTGTTACAGAGTTGAGCATAAATTTAGGCTAGGCCTAATAAATTATTAGGCCTATTGAGCCATTTTATTCTTAAATGATTTAGGCTTACATTACCAGCAATAATTTACAACGGTCTCGTTCATAGCACTTTAACGTTAATGATTAAAAGTAGGCTTACATAGTTAGGCCATGTTACATGTTAGGCCTAATCAAGTCTGGGGAATTTAAGAGGCCCTGTTAGGGTTTTTTATTAGGTCTATTGGATTTTGTCCCTGTTTGAAAAGAGGATTATTGGATTTTAAGTGAAAAACAAAGGATTATTGGATTTTTCTCCTTTTACAGGGTCATGCGTCCCCTTGGTTTGCAGTGTTCGTAGCAAAGTAGGCCTAGGCACTGGCACGTACCTTGCTCTACATGATGTAACCATCGACTGATGAAAAAATTTGTCCCTATTTTTTCAATGCTAACAAAAACTCCGAATGTAAATATTCAAGATTTAAAGTTTCAAATACTTGCTAATTGTCATAATTTAAATTGCTACAACGTGGCAGACTAATACATATTGCAGTGTAATACGTAAAGTCTGCTACGTGATTATACAGGTTGTCTGTAAGTAAGATATGGTCAATTGTCGATCTGTCACCGTTGGCTTTACTTTCACAAGTGAAGTGAATATAATTGGAAGACAACAGTTTTTGTTTGAGAACATGGTCATAATAATATAATATAGAACACTGCAAACACATTGGGTTTAAAAACACTAACATTCAGATAGAACGCTGCATCTTTGTTCCAGAAGACGAACACGACAAGGAAATTAGTATATATATACACATAGAACATTACAATCACACGGACGTTCCGTTTAAAGACACCAACATTCTATTTCGAGAAATCCACAAAACATGTATGGCGTAGTACGTTGAAGATGGCCATAGTCTTGCCTTATCATAACCATCTTTATGTATCAGCACAATCTATTCAAATCACAATATTAAAAAATCGACAGGGTACTATATTATAAGGACTGTTAGAAGTGTGGACAAGTTTTAATATTATTATTTGACACTATCAGGACCGAGACTCTCCAGGTCTGTTTGTCGTGTCGAAATCTATTGTAAGTCTTGAATGGTCAAATGTGCATTCGAGCTCCTCCATATCTGGCGAAAATCGTTTGTATCTGTTCCGTTTTCCCGCCTGCCTGACGATAACGACGAAGCCAATGATGGTCAACAGACACACGATCACTATGAGTGCAATGGCTACCCCTAAATAACTGGTCCTCGTAGGTGGCGCTGCAAGATTCACACAACAAAATAACGGTAAGATTTAAGATAAAACACACATGAAACAGTACACAAAAGGCGCACAGAACAAAGTACGAGAGGAAAGGTGCATCTGATAATGTTGCAAATTTTGCCAAAACTTAAATAATCGATTCATCTGGACTATATTTACAAGTTAATTGTACAAAAATTAGGAAATCTACAAACATTCGAGTGTGAACTGTCACCGTTAATGCATGAAAGGAAACACGCACACAACAAAACACTGTAATGGGAGGGGGGGGGGGGTCTAATAAAACTACCTGTTAATCCTGATCACAAGACGATCTGAGTTGCGACCGCATTACGCAAGCCGGAGGCCCGGGTTATTCGCGTCGGACGAAGGTAGTATATGGGGATTAGGACTAAAAACGCGGATGATTTTATTTTTATTCTGTACTCAAAGAATAATAAGAAAAATTATGCTTTCAGTGGTGCTCACGTAAAAACAACTTTCTTGTCATCGAAACAAATTTTGCTGCATGAGGAGTAAAACTCCGCACAACACTTGGCGTAGGAATTTTATTAAGAAAAGCCACAGTCACGCAAACAAAAAGAAAATGTGAACAAAATGGCCTTGCCATTGTATTATGAAAGCAACAGCGTACAGTCTGCTGTAAATCTACGCCTACCCATGTAATTGCTATACTACATGTTAGCTAATGCGCATAGTTGTATCTTATTGAAAAGAAAAGATGACAGAACTGAAGGAGTTTGTAGCTGTTGTTAAAACGGCATACAAGCGATTCGTATACTTGGAAAGAAGAACAACCCCAAAAATGTGGATTTAACATGCAATAAGAAATACTCCCCCCAATATATGGACCTACCTGACTACGTAGTCTATATTTTTGGCCATTTTCAAAGTAATGCACAGTAAGTACAGAGTAAAAGAGGAAACGTGCACGTGAAAGTCATTTGAAAGCACAAAACAAACACACATAACAAAATACAAGAGGAAACGCGCAGGCAACAAAGTAATTTTAAGGCATGAAGGGAAACACACACACACACACACACACACACACACACACACACACACACAGTACTTTTTTAAGATACAGACCAAGGAGCATTACAAGAGGTATAAGATTCATTCCCAAATGCGTTATTGCCTGCGTAACATACTTAGCTCCGTGGTGGTAGTGGTGTGTGTAGTGGTGAATCATAGAGCTTGGTCTGTTTTGAAGGCAAATGCAAGAGTACAATTTGATGTATTCATGCAAAACGTATTTGGTTCTGTGGGCCTAAGTTTTGTGTCTTCTATGACCTCACGTAATTACAAGCTCAGTAAGCTGTCGGTCATTATTATTATTATTATTATTATTATTATTATTATTATTATTATTATTATTATTATTATTATTATTATTATTATTATTATTATTATTATTATTATTATTATTATTATTATTGACTTTTTCTGGAAGAAATATTATCAGTATTTCATTGTCCACAAATTATATTTTTTTCCCATTTGCGTCACTGCATGGTAATTTGCCGACAAATTACAATAATTTGCTGGACATTTTCATTAATATATTGACATCAAAGTTTGTAATGTAATTCTGGAAAATGGATGGACGAAAACCATTCGAACTGAGGTTTTTGTTTTGTGTAAAATCTTAACTGCCAAATTTGACCAGTGACTTTTTTTCTTGTCATTCTTTTTCAGCGGAATATTCCACATAAATCAAAGCGAAACTGAGAGTGTCAAGCTTTGAAGCTCAGTTGTTACGAAACTGCGCCAAACAATTTTTTTTGTTCAGAAACCATGTGGATTTCAAAATAAATGTTGAATTAAAATCTGATATCCAATGGTGTGATAGTATTTTTTTTCTTAGACTATGAGTTCTATGTTTTACACCATTGTTCGTTTATTCGACAATTATAACATACTTGGCTGTGGTGCGTGCATATTTTGTGGGACAAGATAAATACATGCACGCTTGGTCTCAGCATGCCACAAGCAATACACCCGGAGTTATGGGTGACTGAAGCAATTAAAAAAATATTTAATATTACTTTACTTTATCTTATGTATTTGTGCCCTAACTGTTCCATAAGTTATAGGACTGTAAATATGTGTTCTTTTTATGTGAAGCGCCAATATGTTTTAAGTATCTTAATAGATGTCCATGTTCTGACAAGCAGTAACGTTCAAAAGTGAAAAATAACTACAGGGGGCCGTTTCAACCGTTTTGACTCATGATTGATTAAATTCGTATTCATCACTGGCGATCTTTAAAAAAATATGCAAAATGCAGGAATACCCAAGCCTTCATTCGAAAATAAATGAAACATAATTCAAGTCTTATTACAAAGAGAAAATTGTGAGAAACAGGCTTACCAGTTGGTGATATTGACGGGAAATTAGTTGTGTTTTTTGTGGAAATAGATCCAGTGGTATGGTCTTGCGTCGTCGACGCGCCTGTATTAGTTGCACCTTCTGTGTTTCTCCCAGTTGAGGCTGCATGAGTTGTGGCCAGGGAACTGATTCTACTAGTGCTGCGTGGCGTGGATGTTCCTTCCTTTGTTGTGGCAGCTGTATTGGCTGTTGGGATTGTTGTGGATTCTTGACTGGTCACTGAAGTCGTTTCAGAAGTTGTAACTTGACTCGTGCCGTCAGATGGCGCTACGGTGGTGGTTTTGCCTGTTGACGAAACTGCTTTTGGTGCTGTTGTCTGAATGGTCCCCGAGGCTGAAGTGGCAACAGATGAGGAGATTGTTTTCACGATGATTGTGGTGTCTTCTTGCGCAGTTGTGGAAGGACTATTTTGGGGTGAAGAGGTTTGCGAAGTTACTATAGTCGTGGTATGTTCAGCTGTGAGAGATACACTTGAAACAGAGGTCGTTGCCAAAGCTGTTGTGGCTGCACAGAAACAATTTGTAAGATAAAACATTAGTACAGAAAACATTTAAGATTGAAAATAAAGGTTAAATGATAAAATAGAATAATACGTGATTTTTTTGTAACTCTTTTGAGTTAAAACTCTTCATGGCACACCAGGGCAACGACAACTCCGCTTGCATGACTAATAAAGAGAGAAAATCCAATATTATGTATATCGAATAAATCTTCTTGTAGGTCCTACATCGTTTTATGTGCCTTACAGTGGATCAGGTAGTGATGAGTCTGAAAGTGATATAATAATTTGACTTTCCTTTAATCTGCTATGCATTGTTGAACGTTTCGTTTCCCAACATGGACCTTTCCTTTTCATCGGTTTGTAGCATTTTAAAGGAACCCGACATTCTGTGAGAAATACGGGCCGATAGATTGTCGTTATCGCTGATGAAAGAAATCGTACTGGGTTTAAGCTCTGAATAAAGTGATGATGTGCTGAGTTTCATTGAGTGTGATAACATTGTTTTATATAAATCAAGAGTAGAAATACTCGCAATTGCCAACTTATTATGCTTTAAAGTGTCACATTCATGAAGTGAACAGGCAGCACATACAAAGCAAAAAAAAAAACAGCAAAAATAAAAACAAAAACAAAAACAAAAAACAAACACCCCCAACAAAACAAAACAAAACTATAACAAAAACAAAACAAAAACTCTAGAAAAGATTTTCTACCAAGCAAATCGTCTGTGTGCCTCCAAAATTTGCATAAAACAAAACGTTACAGCTTCAGTTTGCAGTTTATTTCATGTACCTTCGGTAACCTATGAATTACATTGTGAATGGCATCTCTACCTGTAACAGCTTTGAATATATCCAACATTTAAACTTTTCAAGTGGCCTAATCAGCAGAATTCTACAAGTTTCAGTTGTGGCTCATTGGATGCGCCTACAGCACTAACCTATAAATTGAATTGAAATGGCATCTCTACATATAATAGTTTTGAAGATGTTCAACGTTTAAACTTCTTAAGTGACCCTTATTAGCATAAATTAAAATTCTACAACTTTTATTTGTGGTTCATTGGATGCACCAATACCACAACCTATAAAAAGCACTTGGAGTGGCATCTCTATACCTAAAATAGTTTTTAAGTGCCCCTAATTGGCTTAAATTAAAATTCTACAACTTTTGTTTGTGGTTCATTGGATGCGCCTACAAGCATAAACCTATAAATTGAAGTTAGAAAGGCATCTGTACCTGTAACAGTTTTAAACATGTTCAAGATTTAAAATTTCAAATGTCCTTAATTTGCATAATTTTAGATGCACTCAATCGTCTTTGTAAGAAGGCATGACTTCATATATTGATCTATACTATAAGCATACCAAGTTTGGAGTTTGCATTAAAGTGTAATAGTGTCGGAGAAAATTGTTGGACAAAATCGCCTGTAAAGAAAGAAAGAAAGAAAGAAAGAAAGAAAGGAAGGAAGGAAGGAAGGAAGGAAGAAAAAAGGATGGAAGGAAGAAAGCAAGCAAGCAAGAAAGGAAGAATGTATTGGCACACAGACACACACACACAAAAAAAAAACTCGCCCGACACTATTTTTGCAAAGATTTCATAGCAATGACACGACAACAACAAAGGTACCAGCAGCCTGAGCAAGAACAGTGATCATCACAATAATAATAGCAAGAACAACTATTTGACTCGAGATACTGCATTTTTAAAATGGGGTCCCCAATGGAACGCTGCTATTACCACCAACAAATCTTCGCATAGGGGCACGGAAATTATAATTAAACATGACTTTAACCCGAAATGGCATCGCAGACAAGACTTTTCATGGCACACATTACGATCGGCAACGACCAACAATTCCAAGTTTCTGCATTTGTATTTTCAAATCCCTAGCGTTCCAATCAAAATGTTGAGATAAAAAGGCGAAACCTATCAAGTTAAGGTGTTCCAAGTCAAGAGCTTGAGTGGATGTGTTCTGAATGTTATGTGCCCGCAGAATATTGGGTAAAACTGTTGATTCACTATTGAAACATGATCAAGTAAGGGCGAAATGTTGGTCAGGAAAACCAGCCATCAGAATTCACGCAAATCAAACGCCACAAGAAAACCCTGTAATTCTCTCAATCCATGTGTATCCATTTGATTTACGTGGGATCTTGGAGGAATCATCAACATGATTCCTCCAAGATAGAATGTACACAACCCAAGGGGAAACTCATATGGCGTTACGGTTTAATTTCGAGTTTAGGCATTTACATTAAACTGTACATCAAAATCAGAGAAACATATTTGTAACTAGAGAAGAAGATTTGCTTCATAGCAATTCTGTCTTAGTGCTTGCAAAATTTGAATTATAGAAATTCTTTGAAAAATGTTTATTGCTGTGATTCTGAGGCAGAATAACACCCCCATCTGTAGTATGTTTGAAGTGTTCAAGGTTTATGTCTAAGCTTGATGACACAAGATATGCGAAAAGCATTTTGGGGGGACTACTACCTGTTGGTGCAGATAGACAAAAGAGCATTGGTCTAAATGTATGAAAAGTATTTATTACTGGAAAGCTAATGACTACCCCATGTTTGGTGCATATCACAAATTAGAGGTGTTTATATATATATATATATATATATATATATATATATATATATATATATATATATATATATATTGCAAATCACAAAAAACCCGAATTTTAGATATGAACCTATCACAATAATTATTAATTCATGACAAGTAAATGGTGTCTCCAAATATATAATGAAAAGTTTTCCCCAGTGTGGAAATAAAGTGAGAATTAATGGTCAGTTATATGGTAACCTACAACTGCAGCCACAAGAACACCTCAAATGTGAAGGGTCGGCAATTATGTTGTTTGTCACACGCTTTGGAGCAATCCATAATGGAAGAGGGGTAAATGGGTCTGCATAGTGAGACAAAAAAATAATTTTATGTGTCGCAGAAAATTATGTGGAAACAGTGTTGGTGTATATGTAGTGCCACATGTTATTGGATCCAATGCACTAGTACAATATTTGCTGGAACCTTATGTGAAGGAAAAACAATAATGACATGTGCTAAAATGTTCCTAAACTGTCCCCCAGGCTAAAACTGTCAAAATATTCATATTTTGTACATATGAATGTAAGAAAGAAAGAGGGGGAGGGAAAGAGAGAGAGAGAGAGAGAGAGAGAGAGAGAGAGAGAGAGAGAGAGAGAGAGAGAGAGAGAGAGAGAGAGCCCACTCATCATCTCTTAAAAATGTTGATAGCAGAATAATTCATCAGGTCCCTGTTCAAGGGTGATGCTTTGTTGCCTGTTTAGCATATCCAGGGCCCTTGACAATGGGACAGGGACACTGAACCACCAGTCACACACAAAAATGGCCTTACAGTTATCCAAGCAGGAAAATGCTGCTGTGTCCAACCTACCTCTGCCCCCTCATCTTCCTACACGCACACACACACACACACTCTCTCTCTCTCTCTCTCTCTCTCTCTCTCTCTCTCTCTCTCTCTCTCTCTCTCTCTCTCTCTCTCACACACACACACACACACACACACACACAAAGCTGTGCAAACATGCATGTCCAGTGCTGAGGCAGGGGCTCAGTTAAGAGCACTGCGAGGCAGGCTAGCATATTCAGTGGACCCCGTCTAAAACCTGATCCTCAGCCAATCAGCAGTGACCGGAACTATTTTTTAGCAACGATGGACCCAAACATGCATTTCCCTTCACAGGGTTTGCATGGCGATCATGAGGTTTTTTGCATAATGACATAATGACTACTAGGAAGTGGTTCTGGGCAAAGACACTGATACAATAAAAAGTATTGAGTGATGATTGTTCCATTAAATACTTCAACATGTGAATCTGACTTTATATCATATATAATTCGTGATTACAGCCTGAATTATTTTGCGTCAATGTAATAAACCATTTTACAATGTGCCCCCCTTTCCCCCTTCCACAAGAATATATTCAGAAAAAAAGGTTCAAACTTGCCACATACAGTTGTACTTCTAGAACTTTTGTTCACTGTCCACTGATAGATGTCTCAAACCTACATGTGTAAGTTTGTGTCTATCTGCAATAGTTTCGAAGATATGGAGCTTTCAGAAATTTAATTGCTCCTCATTTGCATAATTTTAAACAGTATAACTATTCCAAGCCAGGTGCTCAATTTCACCAGTAGCTCAGTCACCATGGCAAGTTTCGTGATTTTCGAAAAAATAGGGTCCGAGAAAAACTCCGAACAAATCTGGTCGTAAAGAAGAAAGAAAGAATTCTTGGAAAAACAAATTTTCTGGGTTGGCACCCAGACATAATGAGGACATATATATATGTATAAAGAGATAATTCTCATGTAGGCTATGCATATTACCTCTTGTGTTTTTGTGGATTGTGTACCCATGAGCGGATTCTATTTTGGTCATGCATTGTGTGTTGGTGGTCAGTACTAAAGGTTGTTGGTTCGATATATATATATATATATATATATATATATATATATATATATATATATATATATATATATATATATATATATATATGCACATTGGCTGTTTGAAGGTTTGCTTCTGTTGTTGTTTTGTTTGTTTTTGTTTTGTTATGGTGATGGAAAGGAATCCACATTGTCTTAAGTAGCTGAACGTTTAAGGAGACGGCGGACAAAATGTTTGATGTTTGCTGCGTAACTCGTTTTTTTTTTTTTTTAATCATCATGGAATATCCCCATCTTTCATGGGTGGGATTTAAGAAGAGTCTTAGTACCGAGAACATGTTACCTTAGATCGAAATATAGCTTCATTTTTTCCATTTTTTTAATTATTTTTTTGCTGACACGGTGATTTTGTGTCCTCGAAAGAAATACCCGGTAACCATAAGAAATTGTAGGGTTTTTTGTTGAATTCTTGCCTTCGTATCAATCAATTTCGAACGCACTTAAGTTGTTTAAATTGATTTGACATCCAAAGCGGTTCCCTGGTTATGTGTCATCCAATAAAATACCCGGTGACCGTGAGAAATTGTAGTTTTTTTTTCTTTCTTGCCCTTGCATCAATCTATTTTGAATGCAATTAAGTTGTTTGAATTGTTTTGACATTCAAAGCGGTTTCCCTGGTTTAACAGTACATGTTGAAAAGTAAAAATATTTTGGACATTTTCAACGAACGTTTCTCTTCTCGTTAGTTTCTTCGTTCATTCTTTCGCTTGTTCCTTTTTCCTTCCTTCATTCCTTTCTCCGTTCATTCATTTATTCCTTTTTGTTCTTGCTGTTGTTGTTTGTACATGCGAATAGCAAATTTATTACTGACTGAATGCATGTCGCGTGCAGTCTTCCAAAATGGAAATGTACTGTAAGAACAAATATCTGTGTCGAAGTTTGAATCAGGTGACACAAGGTGGTTTAATAATTGAAGTCATTATTATTTTGCGAACTTATTCTTTTTGTGAAGTTAGGTTGTACAAACTGGTGGATGGCCTTTTACCTGGTAAAATAGCGTCACCGAAAGCCATTAAAACAACACAACAACAAAAAAAGAATCATGATTTATGTCCCAATCCCTACGAACTGACAAATGAGACAGCGAGAATATGCATACTGCAAGACGCGACAAACAAAATACTAGTGCATGGAATTTAAACTGTGGATTTTGTACATACCCGAACTGTATCGTGTTATTTAGAACATTAATATCACACAGAGTGGAAATATGGAAGCTAGTGGGTATGTTGTTTGACCGGGGACCCTCAAACAAGTTACTTGTTTTTGATTTAGCACCCGGATATGATACAACATATGTGAGTACTTCTTATCTTCATGAACTTTACTTGTCTGTGTGTTCCTTGTCCTGAGTAAGCTTGCAATGAATCAATCATGCCCAGTGTACACATTGTTCAAACACAAATTCTAAAGTTGCTTCCGTTCATGTCTTTTTCGATTGTATTGCGTTATCATAAATTAAATATGCGTATTTTTTCCGAAGACAACATGAACATGAGCTTCTGTAGGCATATCAGTACAATTCAATATTGGTACTTTATTTTTGTAATCTATGTATTGTTGCAGACTTTGTTGCGGGGAGGGGGGTAGCGAGAGCTCAGTTACACAACATGGAGACTGCCCGGAGGACGCCAGGTCAAAATTCGCCAGGTGCAACGTGCGCTGAAAATGTACACCTTCGCCTTACCGGTATTTTTAGGGTATGGAATGCGTCACCGGGAGGCTTGTACAAAAAATATTAAATAAAATAAATGAATAAAAAAAAAAAAAAAGATATTAATATGCGTTCCCACAAAAAGGCTTGTAATAGATTGGTATTCTACTGTTCTATTGTTCAGTCATTCGTGTATTCGTCACACCACATTGCTATCATATATGTGAATTTGAAAGTAATGGCTACATACCTGAAAAAAGAATTATGATCACACGTATATGTTTCCACATTCTCAAGACATATGTAGAACGTTTACACAGGAAAGTCAAGGAAATGATAATATGACCTAACTGCGTAAATCTGATGATACCTACAGATTAAATGCGGGCGTACTGATAACAAGGGCTCTGACAGTTGGACTTTGAAAAGTTGGTCATATACATGGACGTCAGTGGCTATAACAAGATTAAATCGTACATCAACGATTGAATTGAAAGCTTTAAAAACGTATAGCTACGCAGGTAACTGTCTGTCCTTTGTTTCTTGTCCTTTTCTCTTTTCTTCCCCCCCCCTTTTTTTTTTTGAAGGGGGGGGTCAGTAGGAATCCCTTTTTCCCGATATACGATACCGCAGCCACGCACCACAAGAAGACCGTGAACAAAAGGGACACTTAAAAAAAAATCCATTTCCTTTGCTAACTCAACCCACTCAGTGAACTGTTGAATTTTCCTGGCTGGCAATCTCACGCCGTCCAAAGACATTAATAACAAGCACTTAATGGCTAAGCGAGAAATGCACCCTTTCTGTAAAGAAGGAAGGAAGAAAGAAAGAAAGAAAGAAAGAAAGAAAGAAAGAAAGAAAGAAAGAAAGAAAGAAAGAAAGAAAGAAAGAAAGAAAGAAAGAAAGAAAGAAAGAAAGAAAGAAAAGCCGCTATCAGAGATATACGTACAGGTATCACAAGCTCCGAAACTTCTTCCGATAGTTAACCCCATAACATCCGTCATTATCCTTCACGCTGATATGAACTTTTTTAAAATTATATGTTTATTGTGTTTTCGTTAAAATTATATTTAACTATAAATGATTTTTTTCATGTTTCTGTATGTATATTTTAAAATAGGCTATGACAGGAAGGGACATGGAAAGTAGAGCATGGATAACGGATTTCCTGTAAGGATGATATCAAAGTGTTGCACGACATTTGACGTTTTGAGATAAATTAATAAATGTACTTAATCACATGTTGAATAGATGTAATGGTACCATTGATTTTTTAATATTGGACTAGATGCCATTTGAAGAAGGAAACGATGTACCGTATGTATGTATGTACAAGAAACAATGTATGTATGTATGTATGTATGTATGTATGTATGTATGTATGTATGTGTGTGTGTGTGTATGTATTTATATATGCATATGTAAGTATGTACTAAGGGCAAATGGATAGCTGCACGCAAACGGCTCCAGCAAAATTAAAGAGCCCACTGGGTAGGTTAAGCGGGCACAAAACTTCAGTTCTAGATCGATTACAATTTGAAGTGATGAAAAATGTAAGCATGTGGAGATTGGTAACCTAAGCCTACAAGATAGGAGTAACCAGGGTCGTTAATCCACGAACGTTGTGTTCGCGTGGTCTGACATGTGCTACATGTGTATTGTGACAAACGGAGCCCCGTTAACGCGTCATGCATTTGTGTGTGGAGCAGGTGACATCCAATACCAATGAAAGGTTATGTCGATTCTTTTTGAGGTAAGCAGACTGAAGAACTTTATCTGTGTACACATGCATATGTATATGTGTACCATCTATATGTATATATGTATATTTACATGCATGCATATGCAGCTTGTCAATACGTGTGTGTGTGTACGTGTGTGCTTTCAGTATACAGGCTTGCAATCATCAAGGTCCATACCAGGACTGAGGTGTAGTCCTGCTGTTGGATATATATCGTATACCATAATATGAGCCCACATAATTCACAATTTTATAAACTGAATGCATTTGCATACAATGGGTGTATACATTAACTTTTTGTCTTTGTTTATATTCGTGCACAAGATGTTTGTTTTGTTCATAATGTAACTGGAACCTTATTCATCATCATCATCATCATCATCATCATCATCATCATCATCATCATCATCATAGTTCAAGTAAAAGTTCCAACCCAAATATGCTCAGGATATACACTGTACATTCCTTTCAAAGATGCAACCAGACGGAAACGCAGATAGAAAATCCTAATAAAAAGAACTATACGTAAACCGACAAATCAATATACAAACAAACAAAGGAATAAATAGATAATAAATGAATTATTCAACACAGCTCTTTAAAAAGGTGAAACGCTAATTTCACATGCCAACTGTCCTTGCATCAGACATCATAAACCAAAGTACATATATATATTTAAAGTTCCCCTTTAATTTTGCTCAAAAAGAAAGCTTCAGTAGCATTTGACAAGTTGCAGTACAATGATTGAATGTTAGAGTCTTAATTGAAATATTCCTTGCTTGGCAGTTTCCCTTTTTGAAAATACACAATGTATGTCTCTTTTAAAAAATTAAAAAACAAAACAAAACAAAACAAAAAACCGTGAAATAGTTTGAAAGTTTTAGAGCAGATGGAAAACTTCGGATTTTTATGGTCACAAAGTATGATGACAATTATGAAGTTTTCTTTTTTCTAGTTTGAAATATGATCTCAAGTAACTTGTTTATCGGAGTTATTTTTGTAGTTAATCTGTATCGTTCTTCATCAACAATTCACAATAGTTTAATTATTCTTCTTCCCCAAGAAGCTAAAGCGTGATTTGAAGTGCTACAACTGCAGGGGACGGTTGTTTTGGTTGTATTTATTGGGCTTATGGGTTTTACAAAAAAGAAAAAAAAATATGCAGACCAAGTTTTCTGACCTGGATGCAACCCGGATGTTATTATCCATATTAGCTGATGAAATGTATTTGACTGTATTGTCCATTTATTTGACCCAGCAGGTGGTCCGCCAAATTGATGACGAATTATCGTCAGGAGTGTGGAAAGAACTTTTTATATCTCCGTGATGTGAACGAAAGCAATCCGCTGGCACAGTGACAGTTATGCAAATATGAAGCTAAACTAAACATAGCGGAAAGGTACAATATTGGAGATATAAGTTTCGCAAAGGTCTAATACTTAAAAAGGGAACCCAGTTTCGACAAAAATGGAACATCTAATGTAAAATGGCCTTTTTCTTACTTTTAATAAAAGATAAATGTTCCTTTAATTTCGGTTCAAAAAGTGTAGTTGGCCGTGATATATTGGCAAAAAATAGGACCAAGAAAAACAAATGAAACTAAGGCGCTATACGTCAAGCATTTTTATTTCATTAACGTCACATTTTCAATATCATATGTTTTTACATAGAAAGTGTGCTGTGCGAACTTGGACGTTACACAAGTTTTAACATATTAGAAAGTTGGTTAAATTGAATAAAAAGTCAAAGGAAAATAGTTGAATTGAAAATAAATATACAAATGAAACTTAATTCCATACTTTAAAGTGCTATTATCACTCTGCATATTTGTAGGCTACTCTTTGTTGAATGAATATTGATTGGTGGGATCATATACGCAGAGAATATTGTAAACATTCTTCTTTCTTCTTCTTTCTTTTTGGGGATGGGTGCGGGATGGAAGAGAGAGTTTGGACCTTTCGGCGCTGATGGGTGTGCATATGTGAAGTATGCAGTGAGTCTGGGGAAGATCAAAGTGGAAGGAGCAGAGCTGCGTATTGGGTTAAAGCAAGGCTGTGTTTTATTCCCTACACAGTTTGCTTTGTATGTACATGAGTTGGGTGAACGCTAGAGAGTGGAAGAAGGGTTATGGTGGAAAATGAGAGGAGTGTAGGTTTGTATTTTTGTAGATGATATGGTTCTTATGGATAACACGAGGGAGGAATTGCAAAATTTATTCAAAAGAACAGGGGACCATGGGGAATAATACAGTGCAAAAAAGAGTAAGGTCATGATTCTGGGTCAGAAGTACAGGCAGGGAGAAAAGTGGATGGTTGAAAAGTTTGCAGTTCCAGAGGAAGATGATGATAATAAATACGTGGGTGTGAACTAAAGCTCAAGAGTTGTTTCAATACCATGTTGATAAAATGAGACAGAAGGTCAATAAAACAACATGATTGATTAAATTGACAACAGCAAATAGTTTCAATGTAGCATTCACAGGGCAGGTGCTTTGGGAGAGGGTAGCAGTCCTAGGCATGCTATATGGGTTGAATATAATATCAATGAGTGAAAAAAATATCTGGAATGGTTCGAAACGGAACAGAGACAGATAAGTAATTGGATACCAGGGGTCCCACCGTATGTGGCAAGGAATGTGTATCTTGAGGCAGTGGGCCAAAGTGGGCACTAGACATGGAGTAGTTATCAGGCAATTACGGCTTGAAGGGGACAGGTGAGGTTGACACTACATGGAAGGCATATCTTGGTAAGGTTGTGGCAGGAAAGTGCAAGGAAGAGTAAGAAAGAGGGGATGTAGAGAACAGCACATGGAAAGCTTACCATGTACCAGAGAAGCCAGTGAAGGGAAGGTGTTGGGATGGAAGTAAAGGTTCAAGATTACTATTCCAAGGGACATCCTGGCTAATTTATCTCCAGAAGTGACTAGAAGCAGAAGTGTACAGAGGGGAGGGATGGGAAGATATGGACGAGACAATGGGCCATTTGCTTTCGTGGTATACAGAATACCAGGACTTCAGATAGAGACTGTTTGAGGGTTGGAAAGAGCAAGATGAGGCATAAAGAAATCCAGAACAAGTTCAAAATATAGCAGAAAGTGATCGATAAGCATGGATGATGGGATTGAAGGGAGAAATGCCAGGAAGTAGAACAGGGCGAGGCTTAGCGAAGCGCTTCCTGGTGAAGCGCAGGGAAAGGAGATGTGTGCTGGGTTTTACTTTTAGGGAGAGCGAATCTAGAGTCGGCAATGGAAAGCAGGGAAGGGAGCAGGTAGCCCTGATAAGGACTGCCATGACACTGTCTGTGGCAACACAGGCAGAGGACTATGAGTGTGAATAAGTGGAATAGTATTTTCGTTTCTGAGGTTGTGTGCTGATAGGAAAAAAGGTGGGATTCGCATTTGATGGTACAGAGGGGCAAGTCCATTCATAATCTTGTACATATGCACCCGTCTGTGTCTTTCTCTACGAGAATAAAGTGGTTCCCATTTTGTTTCCTTGTAAATGAGTGGGACAGGGGCTTGTTTGCTGGCACCATTTACAACTCTCGCGGCCGGTAATTGTACCTTCACCAAGCAGTTGGACTAGTCTGTGCAGTTGTGTCACAGGGTATCGATATATTCTAATACATGCAGTAGAAAACCAGCAAGCATGTTTCGCAGCCTTAAATTCCCGGACAGCTTGCCTTTACCTTGTATATGGTAAAGGCAACCCAATTGAACATAAAAAATGAAGTAACATGAAATATGAGCAAATATATATACATACATATATATAACACACACACATATATATATATATATATATATATATATATATATATATATACACTGTGAAAAAAGTTCTTGTTTATAGTGACAATACTTGAAGAATTTATATGAACCAGTATATGCAAAAATGTACACTAACAGTAAAATTCGAACTTAAACTTATTCTGAGAAAAGGAATCCATAAATACTCATGTTCCTTTCCTGTAAGGACATATACAGCTTTTTTTCTCAAGTTTTCCTGCCGAAAATTTATTTAAATGTTCTGAAACAGTAAACTCGTTTCATGGCAGATACATGGATTGCATCAATATGATGGTGCTAAGTACCTATGTTATTTATTATTACACCCGAATGACTGTTATTCTCTAATTCCGCTATACGTTCTCGATTTAAATAAAGTGGGTAATGTTAAATTCTTCTGCTTATGCTTAAAGACCTTGCTTTCTTTTCATTTACTAGGATAAATCAAATTTTCGCCGACTGAGATATTGTACTTAAATCACCATTTAAAGTCATATCGGTAAGATCTTCAAAATCCTCATCAGTGACTTAATATAATGAAGTATCGTCCGCAAAAAGCCGAATACTAGATTCGACTACAGATGCTAAGTCATTGATATAAATAAAAACTGAAGCGGGCTGAGCCTTGTCGCACATCTGCACCCAGACTGGCCGTTGATGACAACCCTCTGTCTCCTATTTTGAGATAACTGCTGAACCATCTTAAATTTTTTCCATCAATATCCGTTTGCTTAAGTTTAAGTAGAAGTGCTTTATGCCATTCTTGGTCGAATGCACGCTCAAATCTGTAAATACGAATTTTACATCTTTTCCTTCTGTTAATTCCTCACGAATAACAGCATATATACCTAGAAAAGTTTATTGGCGCACGGCACAGTTGCCTTCAAAAAGGTTGACTGCCACCGGGTATATAAGTAACTGTTATCTCGGCAAAAACTGTAAACTAAATTGGACATTTTTTCTCAAAACATTTAGCAATACAATGAAGCAGAAATATACCACGGTAATTTTCTTTAAGAATTCTCTCTTTCATATGGATCGGGATAACGTTAGCTTAGTTTCATTTATCAGGGAAAAGAGAATTATCTGAAGAACTATCAAAAATTGAAGTAAGTGGTTTGGCAATAGAGTGAACTGTTGCGTTGAGAAGACAATCACTTATGACGTCAGGTCCAGTGAATTTGTTAATTTCTAGTGATAATAATGTGTCCCTCATGTCGCCTTCACTGACAATTGTTTGAGAACACGTGCTTCTGTCAAGCAATTATAAGTTGAATACGTCGTTATCTTCGTCCACAGTACAAAGGCTGGCAAAATATTCGTGTATATGTGACCTTCCTGAATACTGTCTCACACTATTACATTTTCTTCAAAAAGTGGCATGACTAATTGAAGATTTGGTACCAAACTCACAAAGCAACCGTTTAACAATCCGCCACCACGGTTTGAAATTGGCGCCACTCTCGCCGACTATCTGCTTCACCAAATTCTCATTGTGCGTCTTTTTTGCGTACTTTAAAGCGTTTGTCACGTGATTCCTCAGTTATCTGTACCGTGTCCAGAATTCAGATAGATTTTTATATTTTGTCTTACAATAGGTGTGATTTCTTAGCCTAATCGTTGTTATTTCTGTCAAATGTTACTCTGGCTATAGCCATTTCATACTCCTGCACAGGGAGTGTGCAGGATCCCTGGTGTCCGTCCGTTTCACTGAACTGGTATCCTTAATTAGTCTTACATCTTTTGTCAGGCTAATTTTAAAACTTTGCATGCATGGTTGATAGACTTAAAGCACTAGCAGATATTTCATTGATTTGGTGCTTCTCACAGTCCCTGAATTTTTCATGATTAAAAAAAATACATAATGTGTAAAGCGTTTATGTCAACATTGATACCTGCGTGCACGAAGATATAGTATTCTTAAAAATTGTTGGCCAGATCTGCTTCAAACTTGGTAAAACTGGACTCCAGAGAGATCTCAACTTGGTGTGTTTCATTTTAGAAAACTATGTCATCAGGTCAAATATCTGGGTCACAGTGGTAAAATCATGTACTGTATGTCACCACGCTATAACATCTTTCTAGTTTGAAATGCTTTTTGAAAAAATCAGTCAGCTACATATGAAGACAAAATATGTGCCATGTTATAAAATTAGATCATAAGATGAAATATCTGGGTCACAACAACATCCAAGAGATGTGGAGACATGAATATTTTCATTATACATCGTACCGATTTATTGATTAATTAATTAATTGATTAATTAATTAATTAATTAATTTACCCTGGGTAGCCCTTTCAGAGCGCAGGTCTGTTCTTTCAAGGGACCCAGCATACATCTAGATGAAATAGTAAGATACTGTTACATATATAATGAAACAGTAATTAAAATTGAAGAAATCTAAAAGTGTTAATACTAAGACTACGAATCTTCGAACTAAATCTAAACGAACAGAACACTTAGTAAAAATGACCTACAAAACTAAAACTGTCAATGGAGAGTAAAACAAACTGAAACTGTCATGATTTTTTTTTAAAGTGAGATTTGTACATCATATTCATTATCACATTGCCTTAAAATTCAGGAAGGGTTTTAAAAATACAAGCACCATCATGCACACATGTACCTTTAAATATTGCTTTCTTCGGGTGGGGTACAAGAATGTTTCTTTGAGTGGCAAAGCGCGTTAGGTAGTGACCAATTTCGTCTAGGGAATTTAGCTGATCGCACATTTAATTAGGCGCTTGCCCCTGCGTACACTTAAACATTAATGTTGTCATGTGACATTTCCGTCTCTCTTTGCTTGTCTGTCACTTTAAACCAGTCACAATGTCTTCTCCTCTGTAGTTAATATAATCATACAGTTACCAGAGACAATTCTTGTCGCAGCATTCTGCAGTCTCTGTACACATTTTAGAACTGTCTCAGTACATGTGCCCCAAACAGTATCCGCATAATCAATACATGGCAAAATTTGGAGTTAAAAATTAGTTCTGATGTTTGTTTGGGTAAAAATTTGCTAAAACGTCTGAGTACTGCAAGCTTTGGCATGACCTAAATATGCATTTTCGTGATATGCTTTTTCCATGTTAAATCATTATGCACCCACATGACACATAAATATTTAACACAATCAACCTGGTTAACTACTTGACCATCTAAGTAAACCGCCAAATTATCCTCCACATCCCTTTTTCTGAAATAGAATAGGACTTATTTGCATTCTGTTGCACTGATACCAGTGGCCGACTTCATCTAGGACGAGCCGCAGTGTTTCAGTCACTTCAGTAACTGATTCTCCTATTGTATATAAGATCGAATCATCAGCAAATAAATTGCATGAACCATTATTTACGCATTGTACTAAATCATTTACATAAATTAGGAACAACACAGGGGTCGACCCTTGATGGACTCCTATGTTAAGTACTTGTTGATTGGATAATTTTCCATTACACGATATTACTTCTTTTCTATTGCACAAATATGAAGAAATACCGATTTGTATTTATATGTAGATCAATACTTACCCGTATACACATGCACATCCAAGGTAAGTAAAACCTTCCCTGGCTGATATAGGTGTACACACAAATAAACATCAACAGGAAACCACGTACACATGCATGTGTATGGGGTTTCTTTGGGTCTTCTTACCTTTGGTCATCAGTAAAAGTTTTACATTTTCATTTCAAATTTTTCTGCAGCTGACACTCAGAGTGGTTGCTGGCCTTGGGGTATAATCTTGTGTCATCTTGAGATGTCATGTTATTGTAGTTTATATTTATATCACACTTATGGTATATTCCAGAATAAACTATAATCTAAAGGGATTATCCAATGTGATTAAATTAGGTTCTTGATCTTGAGACTTGAGATAAAGCTGCCCACAGTAAATTCAGAATCAGTTAACTTCGCTCTATTTACTTTCGTATATTTTGCTGATGGCACAAAACTTCAAAAATAAAAATATGATGAAATATAATTTCAACATCGGTTTCACTGCAATTATGTCTAAAATAGAGAAACAACATATGAAAGGCAAATCAATCTTGGCCAGATAATGTCAAGGTGTTACAAATTTGTTTGTTCTGTTTATTTGTTTGTTTTTATTGTTTTTGTTTTGTTTTGTCTTGTGTTTGCTTTGTTTTTGTAGTTTAATCCTTGAGTATGTTGCTTGTTTTGGTACTAATGTCACAAATTGATCGATCTCATTCAAATTTATGTAAGAGGATTATGATTATTTGTGTGACAGTTGAGGAGAGTCTCATTAGAACGGTGAAAAAAACAAGTCTAAGTTTCAAAAATATATACTTTCTAATATGATATTTTGTAAATGAATTAATAACTTTATTTCACAAGCTGTTAAAATCATCAGTAACTTCCCAGATATCCTTTAAGTAAAACAGACGTCTTGCAGGTAAATATTTGTTGCATGGATTGCCTTTGATCAAAAACAGTTTAAACTCGTCTCTTTCTTTGAAAGTAACTTTAATTCAGTGGTCACATGGAAGAATTTTTGTACTGAATACTAACAAGTGGAAATTAAAGCACACATTGCAAGTTATTAGCATAATGCTTGAAATATTTTAGTGCTCGCTTCCACCAAAAGTGGCACAGATTTTTTTTTAATTATCATAATTTAAATTATCCATTACACACTAAAAAATACCAAAACGTTTCGTCAAACCGTGAATAGCAGGTTCATGAACATAAGCTCACATGAAAGGTGATAGTCCTCTGTTATGTCAATGTAAACATCAAATCTGTATGGTTTTTGTACTTTGCTCGGCCAAAAGATAGCGAAACAGGTATGCCATCATTTGCATTGAATAACTACCACGCATATCTATAATATTTTACAACACTCCTGTGAAAAGTCAAAAGAGTCAACCTTCAGTCTGTCACTTGACTAAAAGCAATGTGACACTCTGTTAAAAAAAAAAAAGCTTTAGTCTGTCATTTGACTAAAAGCAATGTGACACTCTGTAAAAAAAAAAAAGCTTTAATGGTCACTGGTATATTCTATCAAAAGTTGCACCTCATGCCTATATTTGATGGAGTTCCCAACAGACCATCAAGGCATCGCCCGCCCAACCTCTATTTATTGTTTTCCCTTTTTGTGACCATTTTCAAGCGTCTGCATATGGATTGGGGGGGGGGGGGAGGGTGTACTCTCATTACTTAGCATTACGGGTAGGCTCCGCGGGAAAGACGCCCATTTTTGACCACTTGTCGCTCTCTAAGACCCCCTTTTTTCAAACCATCGATCATAAAGGACCCATGTTTTTTAAATTGTCGCTCCCAAAGACCCTCCCCTCCCCCTCCTATTTTCTTATTGATTAGCTCCCATTGGGTCTGGGTTTCATACCCTCACTGGAGCATATCCACCCTAAAATATGGGTAGTGCCCCCCCCACCCCCCCACCCCGCTTGGATTTCGACTCACTTGCCCGTCGTACGGGTGTTGTACTTAGATAAAGGTGCGTACCTGCGCTTCAACTGCATGTGGCAACAACATGTAGGCACCAACTTGCCCCTCTTTTGTATGTACAACCTAATTGTATGTACCAAGTTACTTGCCCAACATGAGCGTGCGGTAGCCGAACTAGTTGGCGTGAGTACCATCAGATGTGCTGTGTGTCAATATGGATATTGTGTTTTTACAACAGTTGTTTCTCTCTGTCTCCCTTTCTTCTTCACAGCATTTATTCATATCTGAGATTTTTATCTGACATTGTATCACACAGCTACTCAAAAATCGTCATAAATAAGGTACTATAAATGAAATTGTATACCTGTCGTTACAGAGCCATAATATTCAACTTCATGCAAGCAAAGAATGATGCAGCTAAGATGGGTTTGAAATTTAGCGGTCTTATGTCAAAACTTGAATAGATGACCACAAAATCATGTGTGGTATTTATGATTGAGAGGAATGAACATGAGTTAACTTACTTATAAAATTTACAAGGTTGAGAATGTACTTTTATGGGCAAGTTCATCTTAACACACATCTATGTTGATCCATATGTACATTCAAACAAAAATCCACACATTCATCTAACATCATCTACATCTATATAAACAGCTACATCTACATAAAAGCCACTTCCACATAAAAATTCCTGGAGAAATCTCTGTGTTATGTGAACTGTAGAATACGGTATGTGGATGATCCCACGTGAAATGCTGTTGGTCATTATTTTATGTTATATTCAAAGAGATAAAGCGGTGATCCAGAGTCCCTTAAGAGTGATGTGTTAACACGCTCTGTGTGAAATCTTTATTATGATTGCGCGTGATAGAGAAGGTTCATTCTTTATATATAGGGCGTGTGGTAATTGTAACTGGCCATGGGGCACATCCAAGCTTGCGATGGATGGGAGTGTGGTAAAAGCATATAAAAACTAGAAAAGAAGATTTGCTTCACAGCAAATCTGTCTGGGTGCCTTCAAAATGAGAACAGTTTGAAATGCTACACTTTGTCATTGTTTAACATATTCTAAATTTTGGGTATTAGCCTTTTTTGCTAGATTAAAATGCTACAACTTTGGTTCTTGGTTCATTGGGTGTAGTCATATCACAAATTTATAAACTGAAGTTTGAATGACATAACTATAATGGCTTTGAAGCTATTCAAGATTTAAATTTTATGTATTTGCCTAATTTGCATAAATTAAAAGCCTACAACTTTGGTTCATGGCTCATTGTGCGCGGCTATGTCACAAACCTACAAATTAAAGTTGGAATGGTACCTGTATGTTTAATAGCTTGGACGTTATTCAAGATTTAGATTTTTTGTACCTTACTTGCATATATTAAAATTCTGCAACTTTGGTTGATGGTTCATTAGACATGGTTATGTCACAAACCTACAAATCGAATTTGGAATAGCATGATGCTATTCAAGATTTTAATTTTGTGTATTCACCTAATTTGTATGAATTATAATTTTACAATTTTGGTTCATTGAATGCTGCTATGTCACAAACCTACAAATTGAAGTTGGAATGATACCTCTATGTATGAAAGTATTGAACTCATTCAAGATTGAAATTTTTTGTATTCACCTAATTTGCATAAATTACAATTTCACAATTTTGGTTCATTGGATGCTGCTGTGTCACAAACCTATAAGTTAAAGTTGGAATGATACCTCTATGTTAATAGTTTTGAAGCTATTCAAGATTGAAATTTTGCATATTCACCTAATTTGCATCAATTGAAATTCTGCAACGTTGGTTCATCGTTCATTAGATGCGGCTATGCCACAAACCCATAAGTTAAAGTTGAAATGGCACCTCAATCTATAATGGTTTTTAAGCTATTCAAGATTGAAATTTTGATTATTCACCTAATTTGGAAAACTCAAAATCCTACAACTTTAGTTCATTCGGATGCAGCTTTGCCACAAACCTATAAATTGAAGTTAGAATGGCATCTCTATCTGTAGTAGTTTTGGAGATATTCAACTTTTATATTTTTCAATGCTCCTAATCAGCATAATTTAAAATTCTACAACTTCCAGTTACTGTTCATGACATTGGCTGGTGTCACAAACTTATACATGCACATTGAAATTTGTGTGTATCTGCAACAGTTTGAAAGATTTGGACCTTCTAATATTTTAATTGCCCTTAATTTGCATAATTCTAAACATCATGAGTGTTTCAAATAATATGCACAATTTCACTGGTAGGTCAATCACCATGGCAAGTTTGGTGATTTTCGGAATAATAGTGTCTGAGAAAAACTCCGGACAAATTTGGTCGTAAAGAAGAAAGAAAGAAAGAAAGAAAGAAAGAAAGAAAGAAAGAAAGAAAGAAAGAAAGAAAGAAAAGAATTTTTACAAAAACAAAATGCCTGGGCTCGCACCCAGACATTCTTATCTTTCCTTTCAGCGAACAACATTGTACTTCATGAACAAGTTTAAATATTTAAATTTGTGCAGAAGCAATTGAGCAGAAGCATATATTCTTTTGAAGCTGAAGGAGAGCTTTTTATGTCTGGGTGCCACCCTAGACATATCGTTTTTCCTCGGATTCTTTATTTCCTCCTTTCTTCCCATGACACCCAAAATTTGTCCACCCTGAATCTCAGAAACTGCTGCACCTGCAATCACCATATTTGGCACATAGATTCATCTACCAGTGAAGTTTTGTACCTGGGTACTGATGTGTTATGTTCAGAACTATTCAAATTAGGGGCAATTAAAATTTTAAAAGCTTCATACATGTCAAGTTATCACAGATAAAGACACCATTCTAACTTCAATTCAGAGGTTTATGATGAAGCCTTATCCATTGAGCTATGAAGCAAAGTTGTAACATTTTAATTCATGCAAATTAGGCACATATGCAATATCTAAATCTTCAAAACTATTATGGGCAGAGATGCCAAACCAACTACAATTTACAGGTTTGTGACACAGCCCTATCCATTGAGCAGTAGAGCCAAGTTGTGTGATTTCAATTAATGCAAATTAGGCACATATGCAAAATTTAAATCAGCGATATCCTCAAAACTATGAAAGACAGAGATAGCACACCAACTTCAATTTTTTAGTTTGTGATACAGCCATACCCATTGAACAGTGAAGCAAAGTTGTAGTTTTTTTTATTATAGTCCTTTTATTGCAGTTCTTTTTGCATACAATACAGCAGACACCTGTGCCTCCCGTTCTTATTGATTCACAAAGATGACCGTGTGTATTTATGCCCAAAGCTCAAGTCCTCAAAGTGTGTTTCTATTGTCTCCGCTTCTTGGGTTTTGTTGGGACGGAAAGGGACAGGAGATCAGCCTCTCACTTTAAACCAATAATGATTTAGAGTAAGTAATTAAAAGTTCTTTAATCAAACCAAAAAGACAAAAGGGGTTGGATCTTTCCTAGAAATGTAGGCTTATGATAATATAATTGACATATATCAAGAGAAACTCCAAACATGGCATGATTATACTTCCATACGTGAAGTCTTGAGTTTTTTTAAAGATGTTCAACTATTTTGAAAATTATGCAAATTTAGGGATATTTAAAAAGTTAAATCTTTAATATATCCAAAACTGTTATAGGCACAGCTAACCCAACTTCAATTCATATGTTTATAACACTGCACATTTTTTTGTTTTACAAATGACCTCTAAAGGTCAAAAGTCAAGGTTATTTTGCAATTTGAAATTATCCCCTAGCCATAACTCGTGTAATTTTTTATCCAATTTTGATCATGTTGGACTCAAATTGTAGATATTATAACTGCACTTGTTTGTATTTTACAAGTGACCATTCAAGGTGAAAGGTCAAGGTCATTTGGACCTTTGAAAGTTTCATTTTGCTACAACTCTGCCAATATTCATCCAATTTGATCATATTATAACTGTACTTTTTTGTATTTTACAAGTGACCATTCAAGGTGAAAGGTCAAGGTCATTTGGACCTTTGAAAGTTTCATTTTGCTATAACTCTGCCAATATTCATCCAATTTGATCATGTTGGACCCAAATTATAGGCTATTGCAACACTGCATATTTTTGTAATTTACATGTGACTTCTAAAGGTCAAAGATCAAAGGTCAATGTCATTTAGACCTTAGAAATTTTCATCTAGCCATCACTTGGTCAATTTTTTTTCCAATTTTAATCATGTTGGACTCAAATTGTAAATATTGGAACACTGCACATATAGGTAATTTACATGTGACCTCTAAAGGTCAAAGATCAAGGTCATTTGGACTTTGAAATTTTCATCTAGGTATAAGTTTAATGGACTGTAAAGTACCAAAGGACAAAAGTTGTAGCATTTAATATGCACAACTTTTGAAGGCACACAGACAGATTAGCTTTTAAGCAAATCTTCTTTTATAGTTGGCTAATATTTGTATGGCCTTGGAGCTAGTAATAATCGGGAGAATACGTCAAGTAATAAAGTGTTTGTTAATAAAATAAAAGAATTACAGTCACAAGTGTGGGATGCAAATGCTTTCACTGAAATCAGTATAAATTCCGGGAATGTTGAGACTGCCATTAAAAGACTTAAATACGGTAAAGCTTGTGGACCAGATTTTATATCAAACGACTTTTTAAACTATGATGGTCCAATTTTAATTTAAGTCTCTTGAAAAATTGTGTAATCACTGTAAATTACTCGAATGCTTCCCTTACCAATAGCACCAAGGATTTCTGAAATCAATACATGAAGAAGGAAACAGGGAATTACTTACAAACTACCGTGGGATTACTATTTCCTCTAATATGTTCAAAGTGTCCACTTCGACAATCGAGGGACAACTTATGTCTCATATAGAGAGGCATGGGATCTTGGGTGAACCTAACGGAGCAAATCGTAAAAACCGACTGTCAGAAGACCAATTTTTTACTCTTATAAGAATTTGCACTCTGTTTAAATTTAAAAAATTGGAGACCTGGTTAGGATTTTTTGACATGTCAAAGGCATTTGATACGTTAAATTGAGATCGCCCATTTCTTCATTTGTGGGACAAAAGTATCTAAACAAAAGTTTGGAGACTCAATAGGGGTCTGTACAGCAAAGTTGCCTATAAGGTAATTTTAGGACCCTTCCAAAGTTCGTGGTATGAAGTTCTTCACGGTGTGAAACAAGGGTGTATTTTGTCCCCAACTCTCTTTTCACTTGTCATGTCTGATCTAATTGATATGCTAGATGTACAAAACTTTGGTATTCCGTTTAAAGAATCCTGTGTCGCATGCCTCCTGCACGCTGACGATATCTGTCTGAAGGCTGACAGTGAGGAATCCCTATCAAAAATGTTGGCTATTTGTAACAAGTTCGCCATTAAGTGGGACATGTCATTTAATCATGCATACAAAGTCAACATAAATGATTATTGGCGAGAGAGTCAACCGTGAGAAAATATGGAGATTCGGAAATTCTTATTTAGAAGAACGTTCTTCATATATATTTAGGTATCCTCTTCTCACAGTCACTAACCGATACGGCCAATATCAAGGCATGTTTGAAGACAAAATATGTTCAAACTAAGGAATTATGTGTGTGGAATTCTTTCATCGCACGAAAATATTAACCGGATTAAATTTGGAAACACCTCATGGAAAAGTGTCATTTTACCTTTGTTATCACATGGCTGTGCAGTGTGGATAAATAATACGAAGGAAAGTCTCACTATTTTGAGATCAATCCAGTAATCATTAGAAAAGGCAATTCTGAATATCAAAACTAATCCAGCGATTGCGGCTACTTAAATATTATCATCGTATGTTTTACGAGTTACCAGAGAGTCGTCTTTGGAAGCAGGTGTATGAAGGCTGGGGCACAAGTTTACTTCAATGGTTCCAAAGTGGCTTGGCCACACTGCTTTGAGATACACAAAACACTAAGGAATGTTGGTTTAGATTGGGCTTTTCGTAGCAATAGCGAAATCTCGTTACAACCATATATGAGATTAAGACTTGATAGTTATAAAATCTCTTTTCCCCCAAGATATTGACGACAGTTCTTCTCTCTATTGGTATCGTACAATAAAATAATCTACTCTTGGAGCAAAGTATCTTTTCAATATAAATGATTTATATGTCTCACAGCTGAAGTTCAAGATACGCACGGGTTGTTTATTTAGAAATGAAAATTTAGACCGATGGGGAATTTGAATTGTGTGAAAATAGTAAACAAGACTTAGCTCATTTTATATTATATGCCCAGGCCTTAAGTCCATAAGAATGTCATGTTATACAGAATTAGAAAGTGAATGTGGAGCGGAAAATGTATAGTATGGGCCCTTTATTATAGCTCCTCTATTTTGGGTAAACTGTGTCTGTTGTTAGGAGACCATGGGTACTCCTTATGTGAACAACATTGGGGATCTATTTGACAAAGCAAACAGTTTCTGATTGAGGCATGGCGTTTTAGGCAAGAGTCTCTTGAGCCGACCGAAAACTCATTTCTCTTCTCTGCATCTATCTGGGCTGCTCCAACTTCCCGTGGCGTCCCGGTTTACCCGGGGGTGGGAAGTAGCGGGGGAGGGTGGGGGGGGGGGTAATACCAGACTGTCCACTCCCCCGTGTCCGTTGGGCGGCAGTCACACACTCAATGTACACACGTACGTCTTCTGTGTTTTTAGTTGGCACTTTTTAGAAGAATATATGTTACCATTGTATTTAAATGTGTTTGACACACCGTGGGTTCTACGCTGCTCACGAGGCCCCCGTTGTAATGTAAAGGGACACTTTCAGAGATAAATTATTATTATCATTATAAACATCCCGTATGGTGTATCATAAGGCGTCAGCTAGAAAACTTCAAGTGAAGCTTAGCATTTTCAGAGTACAATAGCTAAAACCTATACTGAAAAAGCACCCATTAGAATATCACTAAATGCTAAGAGGGCAAAAACATTGGGACTCTCAAATTTTTCTTCATAAATATAGTGAACAATGAGAAAAACCACATGTTAAATTTGCAGAGTGCTTCTCAAATTTGTCAAAAGAAGCCTTACATTTTGCGAGTCAAAATTATGAGATTTAAATCGAAATGAATTAAAACGAACGGAAAATAAGCTTCAATTTCTTTAAATGACTGAAGACTTTCCTCAGTTATGTAGAATTTGAAGAAATATTTTGTCTGACTTTTCTTAATTTTTCAAGCTAAAATACTAAATTTTGTTTGCTTTTTAAGAAAGAAACTTAAGTTCTAACTCTACCAGAACCCGGAAGTATAGTTGCATAGTAGCAAGATAACATTTGTTTATTTCAATCGTTAATTTGAACAGGTTGATTAAAATTGGGAGGGATTTCCCGAATATGTGAAAAAATCTGCATACGTGTGGCGATATCGTATATTCTGATGAGAATAGATTACTCTCTCTCTCTCTCTCTCTCTCTCTCTCTCTCTCTCTCTCTCTCTCTCTCTCTCTCTCTCTCTCTCTCTCTCTCTCTCTCAGCCACACACATTCATAGATCCATAGTGTTTTTTTGAGCATGACTGAATAAGGATTATGAAAAGAATTAAGTTCTTATCAATAAAACGACTCAACCATTATTGCTGGTGATGTGCTTTCAGTTTTTAAAATGTAATTTGATGACTAATGCCATATGATGTAATCGCCCACATTATTTTCATCCAGTTTGATCCTTTCATGAGACAGCAGCAAGTGATGGACAGCTTATCTTCGTTTTTTATCAGAAAAACAAAACAAAAACGTATTAGTTGATGACGAATCGTGAATGATGTACAATAAATACTGTGAAATACTCACTGAACTTGGAGCTAGTCTGTGTCGCTTAAAACTGACCGCGATTTATGCATGACACGAATGAACAGAATCGGGTACGTTTCTGCTATAATTTTAACATGTCATCATATACGAATATTTAAGTCTGTCCGGTCATTTTTTTTTTTTAAATCCATGCTACATTTCAGCCAGGTTGTCTAGTCTTCCATTCCGTCAGTATAAGCCGATGGCACAACAGCTGATGCCTAAAAAAACATTAGGTGAAAAGTTCGGGAAAGATTTCAAGATCACATGCCCCAACAAACAGCTCTCCTCGGTACAATGTGACCATTGAGTTCCGAGAAGACACCAGAGACTAGCGTTCGAAACGTTTCCCTTGGCTCCCTTTTACCGGTAACTGTAACTATAGAACTTTATTCTGAGTGAAAATGTTAACTTGGGAAAAGTAAATTTATTTCAGAAAATATCGGCAAGCAGCTGCATGAATTATGCACGACCGAACAACGTGCATATCATTTGTTTGTATCATAACAGGTGAAAACGAGAATCAAATTGGTCTTGCCTATTGCAAGGTATCTGTGAAGTGCTGCTTTTAACCAAAAGATGACTTTAAAAAATCATAAAACATCTATCCTTTTGTTTTGGAACGATGAAAGTCTACTTGTGCCGTGATCAACACAAAGTGTAAGTCCATGATACATTTGAAAACCCAATACTGTAGCTTTCTGGGTTCATTTACACCTACTACTACTGCTGCTACTACTACTACTACTACTACTACTACGACGACGACGACGACGACGACAAGAAACTTTTTAATGATAAAAGACAAACTTTCTGATTGTTCCCATTCATATCCACCTACATCTGAGGCTACCTCCCCACCTACATATTTAAATCCACTGGATAACTACATTTTATCTCTATATTTCTAAGTCTACTGCCTATCTTGGTAACTACTTGGGCTGACATGCCTATCTATCTAGATACTACCTGCCTGCCTATCCATCTACTGCTGCCTGCCTGCCTATATATACCTGTATCTACCCACCTATACCCACCTTTCGCCACCTTACCTACAATACCTACAAAACTAGAAAAAACAACTGGATAAAAACAGGGATACAAATTACAAATAAAAGAACATGAATTTAGGTTTAAAGGAGCCAGTCAGCATTATACTTTGAAGAATACACGGTAAACCATCCTCGGAGAAC
The DNA here is from genome assembly GCA_964020975.1 of Hermodice carunculata. Classification (NCBI taxonomy): domain Eukaryota; kingdom Metazoa; phylum Annelida; class Polychaeta; order Eunicida; family Amphinomidae; genus Hermodice; species Hermodice carunculata. Next base: position 69,949,111 of record OZ026617.1, read on the forward strand.
ATAAAACCCTTGAGGGTTCTCAAATAATCCCTAGAACGTACCATGCCAAGGGGTGAGGTATTTCATGTTTTATCCAGTGCCAATTTTGTCAAGTCGTAACAAGGACATAATTGATACAACCTTACTGTACACAAAAGCCGGGCAGTATATGCTTTCACCTACAACTCCCTTACATCCTGGTACAAACAACTGAAAATTTACCATCATGTATATTCTTCTCTCGTATAAAATTCGTGCTGTTGCCTGTTGATTGAAAAAAAAAATGCTTTTGTTTTCCACCCATTACTACTTACCCACAGAAAAAGCTGTACACAAATATAGTCCGATACACATTGATCTTTGATGTCCTTACAAAGCATTCTGTGGAAAATCTGCTTACAGGGGCATATCAGAATGAGCGCTTTCGTTAGATTCTCATTCAAAAGACTTTCTAAAGCACAATCTCATGTCTTTTGACTTGTAAGATAAGATGTGCAAAGCATCACAAGAATGACATTACAGATGCCCACCGAAAAGAACAACTCCAATTTTACGGGTGCCCTTGTCGTAAAGGGTTCTGGTACTTATTTTTTCGTCTGGGATCATTATTATGCTACTCCAGGTCTCCATAACTGAAAAAAAAAAAGAAAAAAAACTTAGAAAGTACTCAAATTTATGGGGGAAAGGTGGATAAGTTTAACAACCGAAAGTTTACTTATAACATACTAGTATGCCAAATGTATCAACCGAAAATTTGCCGTTGACACATGCAAAAATACATGGTAATCTTCTGTGAAAGCAAGGAAGGCTACGCTTGGTGAAAGTTCGGGATTTTAAAGTGCATCTCATAACACAGTGCTCTGGAAAATTACATTGTTTTCACAGTGCTCTGTAACATTACATTGTTTTCACACACTGCTAGCTCTAAATGCTAAATTGAAACATGGACAAAACTGAAGTATTCGACCATTTTTTTTACACATCCGAAACTTTTCAACACATGATGGTGTAGCTTAATCGGTAGAAATTAATTTGAATAAAATCACATCAGCGAATATTTTTTTAGCTGTCCAGGTTTTTCTGCTGCTGATCATGTCACAAATTGGCTAGTGTTTCGGTGTTGTTTTGCAAAGTACAATCTTCACATGTCCTGGGGTATAATTCATGAAAACTGATACTTATTCTAATTCCAAGAGATTAAAAATTCTGCTAGTCCTGGACACAAATATACATCCAGAAGAAGCCGTCAATTTGTTACAGGTCCCCGTGCAGTTTACGTGGGATCCAAATGTCAACACGGTTAATTGACCGTGTTTAATTTGAAAAAAAAATCAGTTATTCGTTTAGGTTGCATTAGGGTTAGACGTATCAAATTTTGAGACATGATAAAGAAGACATGTTACTACAAGGACTGAAACAAATTTTCCTCGTTGTTTTGTAAAAGATGTATGATTGGCAAAGTTTTTTCTTTCCTTTTCTGCCTTTTTAACAACATCCCCCCCCCTCCTGCAATGATACCTTGATATTTTGTCACATTTGGTCATGCTAAACGTTTGTTGTCTGGATAACAGCAGGGGAAATGAGAGAAAAAGGCACACACACACTACTGGTACTGTATGTCTAATTTTAGCATCTGCAAATCTCTGTCAGTTTCTGCATGACCGCACAAATGCGCAGAGTGAAGTTAAACTAGTTTTGAGTGTCCGATGTGAATCCATCAAATGAGCTATCACAGGATAGCAGTATATTTGCGGAATTCTGAGTAATACGAACATAGTGTAATGCAGGCCAAAATTTTCTTTCTTTCTCTCTTTCTGGCTGAGCCACGCCCCTTCTTGAACCTTTCGCACCTGTCAAATAGTTCATTTTTTTTCCAACAGATGACGCTACTGTGAGGTCAAAGGACACGAACACACCATACTGCTATGATATATAAAACAGCACCACAATAGCACAAAGTAAAAAGTTCAACCTGCCGTGAACTACTATTTGGGGCAAAATATGAGAGATTGAATACTACTGATTGATCGAGCATCTAATAATGATATACTAGAATATATTAATGATTTTGCTGTGGCGATAGATTCGTTCAAACCAAACGAACCAACATGGGTTTCTGTGGCATAAACACCTCGAAATATGTTAAACAGTGCTGACTTTTGGAGATTAATAGTGTAGTATACAAGTGTGGGAAGTGAAGATGGCGGCGATCTGGGACTGAAAAAGATGGGAAGAAATCTAAGTCTTGCTAAAGTAGTGGAACAAAGTGTCAGGCAAAAGGATGCCCCGCCCAGTCGCCACGTTTAAGTCATACTTACAAAGCAATGGGGACGTACAACGAAAATCGGTAATTTGGTCAGCCAGAAAGTTTATATGTGTGGCCTGGGCTGGAGTTATGACCCATGGGTGTTCACTGTTTTTGTGTTGTTGAAAATGAGTAACGCAGCAGTGGTCGACTGACAGATTGAGTTGTAAAAAGTTGAGGCTTCGTCAGGAAAGCAATGGCAGATTAGGTTGTAAAAAGTTGAGGCTCCGCTAGGAAAGTAATGGCAGATTGAGGTGTAAAAAGCTGAGGCTCCGTCAGGAAAGCAATGTATATTGTGATCGGGGTCATACGTTTCTATGGCGCATGCAGTTCAAAAGCGGCAAGCAACTGATAACTCCGATAAGGAACGTTCATGTCATAATTTGAAATGATTATGAACTGGCCGTACACTAGACTAGAGTCGGTGATGAACGATGTACCACGTTGGGCCATGAATCAAGGTTGCTTGACTGAGCCTGAGGTCCCATCGAATGTGCCAGGTGCCCATGACTTTCCCCGACATGGAAGAGTATGACACTTCACTGAACATATAATACAGATCCATCATACACGACTCCGTTCAGTCCCAAATACCAGTGATGACAGTTTTCCTATTTTTGTAGGAATTCATACATTTCAGACCTGTTTCCCACAAATTGGGCTGTTTGAAAATTTACTTAAGTTCAGGCAAACACTCCAATTTCAGACTTTTTGGTAATTTGCCCCTTTTATCTCTGAAAATACAAAATGAGGTTATCATTCACTTCTTTTTAGTTATACTCTACAGGGACCTACTATTCAGATGCACTACCCAATGGGCTGCTGTTTAATGTATTTAGGTTGCTGACAGCTTGTAATAGTGCTACAGGCACATCATCCCCCCCCACCCACACACACACTTTTTTTGGGGGGGGGGGGGTCATCAACTAATACGCATCATCCTTACTGTTATGTACATATGCCCCTGGTGTCTGCAAGTGGTCTCCAACCAAGCTGGTGTGATCTTGCAAGACTCCAGGGTTGCCAGCTGATTATAGCAACAAGATGGCAAGTGGTGAAGGTATCTTAAATTGTCATCATGGATACTGGTGTTTTAGTTCCATGATAAGGATAGATGGCATGGGAACCTGCTTATTAATCAACATGAACATACTGTTATGCACATATTACACCAGCAAATTCAGGCTTAGTCTTACATGGAACCACTCAAACATTGCCAACAATTTCCATTTCAGGCAGAATCTTACAGATTTCAAGTTCAAATTACAGCAATAGTCAGGATCAACCACACAATGTTTTAGCACAGATGGGAAGATAGCTCATCGCACATTCTAAATATATACATGCTTTCTCTGATCCTCTCTGGCAAAAGCAAATATTTAAGCACTAAAATTCTTCAACTTTTATGAATCTTATTGTCACACAAAGTGTAAAATGTTAGCATTGCTATTTTAGTGCAGTTTTTTTTTTATGAAATGTCATGCTCGTCTTTCCACCATTCAAACTGTGAGATTGATTGCACCTGCGCCAATTTAAAGTTTTTTGTTATGTGATGTAAAAATTGTGACCCAAACTATTAAAAGCAGACCTGATGACAGCAGTTTTGGCAGCCTACATCCAACGTCAGTCGGACAGACTAAGGGATTAGTATGGTAGTCCCCTGTGAGGCACCTTCAGTTTTTCGCACCTCCTTAGTCACTAAGGGGATTAATGCTAGCATTGTAACTCCAGTTTATAATACCCCTGTACTCTGTTTTACTCACTTTAGCTGTCTTGGAGAACCAGCTACAAAAACATATTTTGATATAGGCATATTTCAATGTCAAAGCATGGTTTGCCTCTTCTAATGCCTATTAGAGCAGTCGCAAGTTTTTGGTGCTCTGCAACTCCTTGACCAATCAGGCAGTTGTAATCACTTTAACCAGGGATGAGAATGAAGTTGGTACATCAAGACGTACAAATATAAGTCTGTTTTGACTTTCATCATGATATTTTGTGTATTGGAGCATGACTTATCTTCATTGTGAAGGTCTGATCCTTGGCAGTTTTCTAAGCAATCATGCGAGTTGGGGACAAACATGTACAGAACAAGTGTATCTATTTCTACCAAAATGTGTGACCCTGTAGCTAGGAAATGATGGCAATGAGCTGCTATTAATATGACACAGGCATACTTTTGGGAAACCAAAAGTGCTATGAACATTTGTGGCTGTAAGAGGACTTATTCCAAACACTTTGTAAGGTTATTCTCTGTCACTAAAGGGTGTCATGAAACAATGATGACCTTCATTTACATAGGTCAAGGTCACAGCAGGCACCTGTAGACATAATCTTGTCCAGACTCTTTAACTCCTTCATTTATGCAGGGATCTTCAAACTTTGTACGGTAATTCTCTTTTAGTAAAGGGTGAGTCATAGAGCAACAGTGACCTTGAGCTATGTAGGTCAAGGTCACAGCAGGCTTCTTTATACAAAGTAATAAATACAGATACTTTGTTGCTCTTGACTCATTTAATTAATATCCACTTTGTTCAGACATTGGAAGGGAACCTGATGGTACATTTATTTTCCTTCATTTTTTAAGGTAAAAAAACAAATGACAAGTCTGGTTAAAAGGAAGTTTTTCTCTCTGAAGAAGGTTATGGAAAACATTGAGGCACAATGTATTCGCATGTTGCAGGGGGTATCCAGTGTGCCTTTCGGCTACTGCCTTTAGTTTTAAATTTGTGCCAAACTACTTTGTTACATAACTGGTCAAAACAATAGTTGCCACAGATAATCACTATATTGCACAATAGTTGTGGTAAAGTGTATTTAGACTGAGTACTGTATGAGAATTCCCAAAATGCCGAACTGTTTTATAATAGTAATACTTTGGGAATTGAGCTAACACACATCACATACAGTCACCTTGCTATCATGGTATATACATTAACATATAGTCACTTGTAAAATCAAATCTGTAAGTAGGGGTGAGGTTGGGGTTGGGAGGGAACCGGGCTAGTCTATTACCGTGCACAGGACCATAACCAAACAGGGTATGATGTTGTCCACTGAATTTGCCTTCATTGTTCTGTTTGGCTAAGTGGTACATGCACAATCACAATGCCCAATAAAGGCAGTGGGTAGTTGTAATTTTCACACCAATTGTTCACTAATTGCTTGCACCTTTGTATTTTTCTTGTTACCCTGTGACAGCTGTTGATAATAGTCAGTTCTGCATGCATCCGGCAAGGCTATCTTGTTGCTGTTATAGCTTTGTCTCCAACAGGTCATGGTTATACATGTACCTTCATATGAACTTTACATTTGTGGTCACAGCTTTTTAAATTTGGGACATGGAGAGAGCATTTATGTATCAGGTTAGTTACATTTGGTGTAGTAATCTGGGCAATAATGAAACCAGCCATAGATCACTGAAGGATCAATGAAAAGTCGAGAGTGTTGCCTGCTACACCAGGCTATCTGAGGAAAGTGACTGTATCATGTGCAGATGAGGCTAGCTTCATTTGTATCCTATCCTCTTCATGGTGGGTAAACTTAAGAAAGTGAATAATGTGTATCTGTCAGGAAGTGAAAGTGTCAAAAGTACCACTGAAAAGGTTTTTCCATTTGTTTTGATGGTAAAAATTTCAAGAAAAAATTAAGCATTCAGTCTTAGAAATCACATTGAAGGACAGGTTTTTCAGGTAAGTTTTGATGTTTGTGGCATGTGTATCACAAGTAATGCATTCCAGGAGTATAGACCCAGTAATAGTGTATACTGTCACCATGTTTTATCCTTTGAAACATGGGGTGGATGAATGCTTAGCTGATTAATTTACAATACAAGTTGCGAAGATCCTCAACAGTTTCAAGGCTCACAAGATTGAAATATGACTGGGTATGGTAAAATCATTCTAGTTTCTATCCATGATTTATGCCCATGGTGATCTTAGGGTGCACGGTTGGCTGAGCATTAAGACGCTCGCCTTTCACCTCTGTGACCCAGGTTTGATTCTCATCCTGGGAAGCATGTGGAGAAAGTTCCTACCACTTTAACCATGCAAGGTGGTTTTCTTCCAAGTTCTTCTGTTTCCTCCACCTCAGACAAGGTAGGAGGTATACGCCAACATTGGTGCCAGGGAGAGTGACTCGATAAGTCAATGCTTCACTTCCTTCACAATCCATATGAAACAAATGTGTCTATACTTTTTTATCACTGGTAATGTCTTTAGCATATGATAAGAGCATACACAGCAGGCCTGACAGGGTACCTGGAAACAAACATTTAGAAAGTGAGGCTCAAGGCCTTTAGTTAGAGCAAAAAAGGTCAGAGTGCCCAACTTATAGGGCATGTGCAATTTTTTTAACACTTCAAAATAGTACAATAATGTATATAATGAATGCAACAAGTGCTTTAAAAAAAAAAAACCTGACGTGTGTCTTGTGATGGTGGTCATGACATGGTTCATGAAAGTGTGATCTCTTTCCATTAAATTAGTTGTGGTCTTTTAAGGAAAAAAAGTGGAATATTTGCAAATAGTGGAAAAGACTGAAAATTTTAATGAAATAGTGAAGGCCTAGAGTGATCTTTTAAATTGAAATAAAGCAGTTTCAATTGCAGGGTAGGCTGCAAGGAAAGAAAGTAGTGCAGTGGTAGGTGATAAAGTGCATTGGAAATATATTCCATACCACATCCCTTCTAAACATAGTGTGGCCTCAAGTACAGTATAGAGGTGGAAGACAAGACACAGGCATCACAAGTTTGGTACTGCAGACCATGTGTTCGTGATTGACTCTTTAACCCTTTCAGTCCCAATCATGTCTAAAGTCCATCTACTGGAGTCTGACAAGTCTGAATTATCATTAGGATCCATTATTTGTATTCCTCATAAAAAGATCTTTCATTCAAGTACTAGTATGCCCATACAGTGGTACACCCTTTATAAGAGGGGGACTACTATTCCAGAGAGAATATCCCAGGTCAACAGCTTTTCTTGGCATGGATTGGGCGCATTGTGCCCAATGCATGCTGAGAAAACCTGTTGACTCAGTCCAAAATTTGGCACTGAAAGGGTTAATAACACATACAATACTGTCAAAAATACAACTCTAACTGTTTCCATGCCTAATTTTTTACCCGAGTCCATAGGGTTCATCTGCACACTTTGTTCTGGGCAAAGAAAAGTTGTTGACCATGGTATTTTTTTTCCTATGGAACTTGTTGTGCTGGTACTTGAATGAAAGGTCATTTTATGAGGAATTTGAATTAGGAGACAGCATAATGATTTCAGCTGAGCACTTTTATTGTGATTAGCACTGAAAGATTCAGAGTGAACATAGCCATGGTGGTTTTTGCATTGTCTGTCAAGTTCTGCTTGACTGACATGGGGGCTTGTTGACACTTTTACAAAAGCCCTTTTAGGGAAGAACTTCAAAATGTAATTATCATTTAAATTCCATGCTGTTACACGTTTTAAAAGAATTCATCAGGACATGTATAAAAAAACCCACGTTTTTGTGATTGTTGTAGGCAGAAGAAATAGAAGCTATAGCTGTGGCAGATGAAGCAGAGGAATGCTTGGGAGCTGCTATGGTCAACTTAAAATCTGGTGAGGATTAAGCATTGGTTTCATCTCTAGTTTGAACTCATTTTGATTTAAACACATTAAAGGCACAATGTGCATTTGACTGAGATTCAGCAACATAATAGACACAAATATGCTTATAGCTAAATCTTATCGCAAAGAGCTTGCTGTGTAAACAATAATGAAACCAACAAAATAGAATAACAGAATGAATTGATTACTTCACAGTACTGTAAATTGCTTTATTTTCACATGTTTAAATTTTCACAGTTTTTGTATTTTTGACATTTCACTGTTGTTTTAATTTCACTGTTTTGGACACAATTCCCATTCAAACAATGTTAAAATACTATTTCAATGTGTTTTTATTTTCGTGGTTTTGTGCCATCTGTGAAATAAGCAAAAATAAGAATACAGCGAAATTAAAGCAATTTACAGTATCTTGTGAAGTTATCTGCCTCAAGTCGACTGCCTGTAAATTCAATGCCAATGGAAAACGGTTTGAAGTAGAATTGCAATCCTGGATGATACCTATTAAAATAACATGCCTTTAGCCAATGACTGAATATCTTGTCACAGGTATTGCATGAAATATATTTTTTAAAAAAAGGCAAGACTTTCTTTTTGTTTGTAGTTCATGTGCATTACTTAAAGTACATGTATGTGAATTGTTAAATTGCTTTATGTCTTCAGGAGAAGTGATAGTTGGTCAGGCCGAAAGGGTACTTAAATTTGAACCATACACGGACCGAAAACAAGGTACCTCAGGAACTCTTCTTTGTACCAACTTCAGGATCAGCTTTGTGACTGCAGAAAGCAGTGAAAATGAGGTACGTGTACAGAAATGTTGACAGGAACATTGGAGTGGTTCAAGCCTCTATTGGAGAGCAAGTCAACAGAGAAACTTGGGAATAAACTGAATCCACAATAAACTTACTTTTAATAGGCCAGGTGCTTAATACATGTCTCTAGAAACAAAGTAAATTGGCCAGCTTACATGCTTCAATGGTCAGGCTGTGTAGGTTCTGCAGCTTTGGTATTACATTAATGTTAGTAAAGAAAGATTGTGAGAATCATGTTAAAATTGCAATTCAAAGATTGAATTTTATATGGAAATGTGTGAAAAAGGAAATCTGCATGGTTAATGATCTGTCAACTTTTTTGTGCTGTTTGGTGTATCCATTGGCTGTTAATTTCATGCACATCATTGTACGTGGTGTCATGGGTACAAGATGCAAATATTAAACTTTTTGATGTGCAACCTAGTTATATACATCGGCTAACTGTCAACCAGTTTAATGTAGAGGATAGATTTTTTTTCTTTACATCCACAAAAAAGTTGCCCATGACCTCTTCTCAGTTGGTGAGGATATACCCTGGGTGTGTCTCTACTAAGTCCATATTCAATTGTTTATGTTCCAACAATTTTTTTTTTTTTAAATTGTTGGTTCATTGTATGGAAAACCTTAGGTCTTAGAACTCTGATATTGCCTTTCAAAATTGCATAAAAACACTTTGGGGGCACCCTTGGACCTTGATTTGCTCAACAAGTCACACTGTAATGAAAACAAAACAAACAAAAGATATACATTTGTTTGGTTTTGTAATTTCTGTAAAATCTCAAGCTGGATCCTCTTGGAATGAAGTAGGAATGTCAGTCCCTTGACTTTCTGCTAACTTGGTTTACTTGATGATATTGTCACATCCAGATTGTAAACAAAATATGAAAGGTATATATGATCAATAAGTGTGTGTACTAGCAGGAATAGTGTGGGGATAGTAGTCATGCGAGAGAATTCCTGAGGTTATAGGGCTTATTTAGTGTGTGGGTGCACTGACTGTCGCAATGGTTATGCATGTGTTCTTCAAACCAAATTTGACTCCTAGTGAATGTTTTTGTGTACACAACCCATCAATCAATAAGGGAAAACTGTCTCACAACTTTGAACCTGCTGCTCAGGATATGGGCAACATTCTAGTGCTTCCGAATCTAGTTTTACCAGGTCAGGAAGCCTGCAGCCTGCGCGTACACATTGTGCAAGTAAAAATGGTAGAAATGGGAAGTAGCCAATATTAATTGTGTTCTGTATCATGGATACTTCTCCTGAATGTGGGAGGTAAATACATGTATTAACTTATACAAGGTTCTGTTGTCTATGACATGTTTGGAAACAAAAAAACAGGATACAGTTCCTCGAAATAGAAATTAGTTTGTGCAAACTGTGCTTATCTAATCAGTGGTCTGTACAGGAATTGACTGCTGCTCTGATCACCGTTCATTACTAGGAAAAGAGGAAAAAATGTTGGTAAATAGTGGTTGCTTTCTTTTGAAATGGTCCTTGCTGCAAGTTAAAGGAAACATAAGTCATGATGGATCATTTACATGGTTAGATCAGACATGTATGGCAAATTGTATATGGTGTCTTCAGACTTAGAATTATTTTGAGTGCTTGAATATGTAAAAGGATACTTAGAAATTGCTGTGTTTGTTAGTATCTTCAGAGAAAACAACCAAACTGCATTTCAAATTTAAAGCAATTTGTATATTTTCAACTTAACTGGAGAAACCCTTTAATTGTATGCATTTTATTCTGGTTTTCAAATTTTGCGAAAATGGTTCATTTTCTGACTTCAATATTGAATCATTTGTTCCATAGAGCAGAGTAAGAGAGGAAACTTGTTTACTGCATATGCAATTCAATTATTTTCTTTTCATTTCATGCAGAGGCCCCAGAGTCAAAGAAACAAACTTTTGGGAGAGAATGACATAGCATTGTGTAATATTGACTCAGTTTATCAGGGTAAGTATATACATTTTTTCTCAACCATTGTCACAGTTGACAGTGGTCATATACATTTCTTTTCAGACGTTTCAGATCATGGCATTTCAAACCATCTGTAATTAGTGCACATTCTATATGCAAATTTTGCTCCCAAACTGAGCCAGGATTCTTACCCTTTGGTGTAAGGTTTACTTGGAAACCTGCACAATGTAATATATAAACTCTCTCATCATTAGGTGCCTTAACTCATTCCATACCAGTCCCTGATTTTTCTGTCTATGTACCTAGATTTAAGACAACAATTGCATGTTTAAATTCTTCATGAAAAGAGCTTTCGTTCAATACCAACATGCCTACAGTCTTAAGTCAATGGTTCTGGCACTGCCTGGCAAGTCATGCCTCAGCTGCCACAAGGGCAGCTGCAGCATGACTTGCTAGTCAGTGCCAGAACCACTGACCAAGGCCTGTGACCACAGTATGGAATGAGTTGATGGATTGTCTCCTGACAATATCTAGATTTCCACATGTAGCTCTTGTGCCCCCCAGTGACAAATACTAGTGGGAACCACATCAGAAATGTGTGGTTTTTCAGAGGAAATGCAACTTTTTTTGTGGAAATGTGGAACCTTCTGATATTCTTCTAGGTCAGTTATTTTCCCCAGCCCGTTAATTAAGGGGTTGTAGTAAGTGTTCCCACTTACCTGGACATATGAATATATTTATAGGAGGCAAGCCTTGCATGGTAGGGGTGCTTTTCAGTAAGTTTGTGCAGCAAATTAGCCTACTTTATCAATTTATTATCCGTGTTCTTTAAGCACCCTCATTACCTCGGGCTATTTGTCAGAAAGTGCAGCAGCTGCCATTGATTTTAGGGCTGTTTCTTGAGATGTACAGCAGCTAGCTGTCTGAAATATTTATAACAGCAAGACCTTATATGAAAGGTGTGTTATCGCGTTAATATATGTGCTGTGATTTGGATTCATTACTTCATTAGATAGCACCCTGAAACCTTGTTTGGGCTGTTTTGTAGAAACAACACCACGAGGACATTACCAATCTAGGGTGCATTGACATTGTACATGTACTTAACTATTGTTCTTCAATTCATGAGCAAAATTTAGTTAAAAAAATCAAATGTGGAAAATGCTGTGATGTATATATCTGGATACAGTACGCTTTTGTACATGCAGTGAAACCTCCCTATACTGAACGCTCATGGGACCGAACAAAAGTGTTCAGTATAGGGAGGTTTTCGGTTTAGGGAGGTTTCCACATTGTGGCCTCATGTCTTACCAACCGTACTATACAGATACCAGCTGAGATCATTATAGTGGGAGATACTCATGTTAACTACATGTACATCATTAAATAAATGAACAACAAAGAAGTAATTTTTGATTGTTTTATGATTTGGGAAAGATGTACTGACTATGATAGAGCAAAGTTCAGATGTATACATGTACATGTATATATAATTATTAAAGAACATTATAACATATAGTGTATGTACATATTGAAATAACATGCTTAGGACCTTGCACCTATTTTAGCAGAGCTGTTGCTCAATTCAGTCTACTGGTACCCCTTGAAATTAAATCCCCTGGCTTTGGTGAGACAAACATAATGACTTAATTTGTAAGTTATTGTTCGTTAGAATGATTAAAGAAAACACCCAAAAATGGTCCAATTATCCCTGAGAGGATAGAGCAACGAGTGAATCTGATCCAGCCATGAACGAGGCTGTCTTGGCTTGCAACATTGTACAATTGGTTAGTTGTAATGTACAGCATTGTACACTTGGTTAGTTGTATTATTGTACAGCATTGTACACTTGGTTAGTTGTATCATTGTACAGCATTGTACACTTGGTAAGTTGTATTATTGTACAGCATTGTACAATTGGTCAGTTGTATTGTACAGCATTGTACAATTGGTTAGTTGTATCATTGTACAGCATTGTACACTTGGTTAGTTGTATTATTGTACAGCATTGTACACTTGGTTAGTTGTATAATTGTACAGCATTGTACACTTGGTTAGTTGTATTATTGTGCAGCAGTGTACACTTGGTTAGTTGTATTATTGTATATGAACTTTTATTTATTTATTATTGTGTCTGAAGTTTTATTGTGTCTGTGGAATTTGGGCAGTAGATATTTCCGCACCATTCAGAAACAGTTAGGGTTACCCCTTTGAAACTTGGGGTGGGTGGATTTAGATCATGTCAGGGGCTACTTACCCCTTTAAACAGAACAAAGCTGGTCAAAACTGGCTGGTAGTCAAATGTTGTCTGTTTCAATGTTTTTGACCAATTGCAACAGTAATGGAAAATTATGTGGATGAGTTCTATCAAGATAACATGTCCCCAGTCAACAGTTTTCCTTGGCATGGGTTGGGCAATCAGCACCAAATCCACATGAAGGAAAGCTGTTGATTCTGCTTTAATTCAAACAGGTTTAGGGTTGAAAGAGTAGTTTCCTTTCCATGTGGTCTCCACATGACATTTCTGGTACAAAGCATCTGTATCCCATGTTGTAATTCTAGAGCGTGTGTACCGTACCTGAAAAGTGCTGCTAATTGTAGGGAAGTTCATAGCATGCTTGAAAATTAGGCTTTCGTGTTATCTATGACTGCTGATTTGTGAATGTGTAGGTCATTAACATGCATTATCTGTTTATTTTGCAGTTACTTCCAAAGGTAAACGGAAAAAGGCACAAGTAAGCAGCAGTGTCAGATCAGCCAAGTATCTGGAAGTACACTGTAAGGTAGGTTGTTATCACATGTACAAAGTTTGCTTTTAGCTGTGCTGACGATTGGTTGCAGACCTTGTAGTCCTGTCCATCTGTTAATTTTTGCTTGTGAACACGGTACAATTCACAATTTTCAAGGTAACTCCATATGTACAACTGTCAAGACATATGAAAGGCGCAGAAACTTAGGTCAAGTTCTCAGTTGGTACCGTTACTTATATTGTCATTAATCATATGCGCTGGAATGTGGAAGTTTTGAGAATGCTCTTTTTTGGAAGAGTTTTTCATGAAACATCCTGAAACTTGGTACATGTATAAATATTGATAAAGCAAAAAATAGGAAGCACAGCAAAATTTGGTGGCACCACCACGTACAGTTTATAAAAGCTTATTATCAGAGAAAACTGCTGTGTTAGTGTAGCTCTGAACAACTAAATGTATCCCATTGATACCATGTCATTTTCTTTGTTAAAACCAGTTGCATGTACATCGAGTGGGACAGTACACAGAGTACCCCACTGGCAGTTAGTGGTATTTAGTTATTAGTCTTGGAAATGTTCCCATCCAAGGATTTTCTATGATGGGGTCAAAGATCAAATGGCCTAATTTTGGCAGGTGACACACCTCCATCCTGAAAAGTATGCACACACCAAGTTTGGTATCTGTAGGTCTTGTGGTTTATGGCAGGAAATATGCCTGCACAAGCATTTTCTTTTACGGGGTTAAGGGCCAAAGATCAAGACTTCAAAGTGGTCTAACTTTGAGGCATGATATACTACTATCCCAAGAAGTATCGAAACACTAAATGTGTTATCTGTAAGTATTGTAGCATGGAAAATAAGGCATAGACATGCATTTTCAGATAGAAACTCAAAGCTATGGTTACAAGTTCTTTCACTTCAAAGTATAACTAACATACATTTACTACTGGTCTGCAGGCATTTTATTGGCCAAAAAAAAATGACTGTTCTGGAAATACTGCAGTTTTGTATATCTCAACAACTTTCCTTGTTGTGGATCATGAAAGTTAATACTGCTAACTTTTGTATCTGTTACTTAATACTTAAATGGGTCCATGTATCTATGTTTGTCTCTTGCCATTATAGGATTTCAGAGTACATACCTTTGGATTCAAGTTTACACCAAAGTCAGAAAATAAAACAGTAAGTATAAATTAAACTTGAATGTAAATATCAGCTTGGCTTGAGTGGGTTAATGATTGCTTCACTAAGAAAAAAAGAAATGTGTTAAGGGGCCGTACAGAAAGCTCAGCATGATAGCATCGCAGTATCTTATTCTACTCTCCTTTCTCAAATATTGCCGTTAGCCCCCCGAAACATTACATTTTCTTTTAGATGTTAATCTATTTTTTTATCATGTGAAGCAAAAATTATTATTTGAGGTGACAGGCGACATATTACAAAGGGGTCCACTTCATAATATGTAACATAAAGTCTTCAAATTTGGTAAAATAAAACTTGGATGTAATGTGTACGAAAGGTTATCTTGATTTTTATTTAAAAGCGGGAGAAACTTTTTTTTTTAAATTCATAAAGAAGCACTGTTTCAATTTTCCACTTTGTGTAATTCAACATCAAAAAAACCTACAAAAAATTAAAATATCTGCAAATGCTGCATGTTGCTCCTAGGCAAGAATGTATATTTTTAATGGCTTTTTATTTCATCAAAATCAGTTGAACCATTTACAAGCAATCTTTTGAAAATGTCTGGGAAGTCAGATGAAAATTAGAATTGGGAGAAAATGCTATTTAGGTCTAATTGGCTCTCTTAGAGTGGTAAACTGATCATTGTGGAAAATGCACTTGCTCCCTCTGATTGATACTTGTCTTGGGAGAAATACTTTTATAATACTATACTTTTGATGAGTTGTCATGAAAAGATATCTTTTAAATTTATGTTTGAAAAGGAATCTTTGAATTTTTTCCAGGAGAAGATCACTAAGATGTGGTTTCCTGTTAGCTGGTTTCAGTTGCTAAAATAACAGATTAGGATTGCCCATTGTTCTCTCCCTGGCCCACTGTTCCATTGTTCTCTCCCTAGCCCACTGGCCCATTGTTCTTCCCAACCAGTAATCAGCTTGATCATTTCCCATTGCCTAGCAGACCCAAGTGTGACTGACAGCTCATTTACATTCTGTCGTAAATTCAAAACCATGTGGGTGTTTGGCCAAAAACCATGATTTCTTTACCTCCAAAACTCGCATAAAAATTTACAGTTTTCAAACTCAACATTTGGCCATATTATAGATAGGTACCTGATCTTCCTTATTCTGCACACACACACACAAAAAAAGGACAAATTCTTGATTTTCTAAAATTTACACTGCGGAATAGCTTTACAGATGACCCCTTAAGTTGTCAAGCTCTCCTACACCTTCATTTATCCAATGACAAGTTTTGGACATTTTTCTGATCAATGTTACCTTTCCGTCTAACACTGTTAAATTTTGCAGCAGTGCTGATTATCTATGGGAAGGAACCATATATACTGAGAAATGGTAATATAAATGTTAAAATGAAGAGAAAAAAATCCATTCCACTTCCAGTCTTATCAAAATTATTCAAAAGTGGGTAAACAAACTCAACATTATATTGTTGTGGCCTTTTGTAGTTTTTTACCGGGTCAGCTATGTGTGAATTTTTTATAATTTTGATGGATTAACACAGTTTTATTTTGCAGTGGAAGGAAACATTTCTCCTTCATGTTTGTTTCAAAAAAGTATATGATTTATTTTGAAACCAAGTAATGTACATGTATGTAGTTAGACAGCCACAAACACTGACTTCTGCTTTGTACCAAATGAAAAAGCCATGTGTAGATCACAACTAAATGTTACTGGAGTTTGTGCACATAGGATGTGTGACAGACATGTAAATTGCATGTAAGTATAAATCACCATAATTGAGGCAAGAAATAATGGACTAATTGTGTTTCATCACATACAAAATCAACTACTTTTCCCTTTTTTTCAGAAGAAAATAAGGAACAACACGTAAAGCCCTATAATGTGAGCCAAAAACTTAAGGAGAAAAAAGTTATTGTGAATACATTTATTTTCATGAGTTCTAGTTTTGGCTGTCTTTGCATTTTGGCCCTTTTGGTGAACCTTTAAGTCCACAATTTTGGCAATAATTCCTATTCAGGGCATGGTAAACATCTTTTTCACTGGACTCTTATTTTAGCTATTTCGAAGCATCAGCAAAGTAAGCCAAAATAAAAACAACACTGAAATTAAATGAATTCACAGGATGGTCCAAACTAAGGGCAAATATTAACTGATTTAGGTTTTTCCATTGGTGGCTTTGTGAAGATCTCATTATTGAACATGGCAATTATTAAAAAAGGGAAAGGATGCAGAAAGCTGTGAATTACGTGGATAGTTAACTCAAGTTGACTGTTGTCTTGTTTCAGGTTTGCACTGCCATTGTACACCATGCATTTCCCAAGAGGCTGGACCTTCTCTTTGCATTTGAGTTTCGACCTCCTGAGGGACCCGGTGAGTTCACCCGACCTTCTCAGTTTAGCGAAAGTATATAAGACTTGTTACTTGTCTTCATTATACATTATGTTATATGAGAACTCGTGGACAAGGGTCAAAGTAGTCAGATACTGAATTGAAAATGGTATTAGGTGCAAGAGACATTTTGGCATTCTTTGTTTGTATTACGCGTATTATGTTGGGATCACAAGTTGTTGGATTTTCATGTTTTCACTCAGCCCAGCCTTGCTAAAACATGAAAATCCAACAAGTAATGCCAACTTTATGCCCAATGGGCCCCCCATACTGGATGTTGTTTCTCCTGTGTCTAAAAAGGGCCAATACACACAAAATCGAAGTTCTATCGGAGAAATATATATAAAAACAACACCATCTTGAAAGTGGGAGGAGTCTGCACTTTATGAAATGCACCATGACCTCTCATTGGTTTGTCTACTACTTGAAACCTATGAGTGACAAATCAAATGAAAGATAACAATTGAAACTTTATCCTTCATACTCATGTAAGATATCCCAAGTAGAAAGAACAGACCTGCAAAGTGCAGAGGCCACAATATCATTGATGTAGTTCAATAATAACCTTCCATTGATTGTGCAAAACACCATAATCTAACCCAACAGCTAAAAGGCATATAAATGGCGTCCTGTCTTGAGCAGGGATGAAGTTTTTCTTAGGAAATTAGAAGGTTAGTTCAAGACAGGGACCAGTGTAAATGTATGTACATGATAATAAGAACAAAAAACAGAAGTCTTTTGTAATGAATTGTATCTGGAGCAAGTCCGGTGCCATATCTATTGTAAACACGTGTTGTGAGATATACTGCAAGTTTTCAAATACAGGCAGAGCAGTTGTATTTACCACTTATTTTTAGATTAATTTGTCAAATTATATGTTAAAATTATACCACAAATTTGAACTTCAGAAGCTAATCTGCTTTAATTATCCACAGGATCCCAATTTATGCGGCCAAGGTTCAATACAGAAAACAGCTGGGAGACAGAATTACGTCGGCAGAAGGTGACTGCAGGCTGGAAAGTCGTGACAGTGAATACAGCTTTCCGTTTATGTACAAACCTGCCAGAGTGTTTCGTGGTGGCTGCTAGTCTTTCAGGTGCTGACCTTACAGCTGCTGCACCGCAATTTGTGCAGAATCGTGTGCCGGTCAGTTATTTTCTATTCAATAGATGTGTGCATGACAGTGTTGTCTGCAGCTTTTCAACAGGGCAGGGCTCCTCTCATGTAAAAGGGAATTTTTAAAATGCACAATGACAATCAAAAAAGGACCCCGAAGGTAGTGGTCAAAAAATCATTAATTTTTAGCTCAGCTGGCATGTCAGCCAGCAGAGCTTATGCGATCACTCTTTGTCCATCATCTGTCATCTGTTAACAATTCACATTTTCGACTTTGAACCGTCTGGCAGATTCGTTTCAAACTTGGTGACAATGTACCTTGGGTGGGTCTCTACCAAATTTGTTCCAATGGCTATGCTCCATTAATTTTTGGATTTTTTTCCCTTTTGTTGGGCAAATCTTAAAAAATCTTCTTCTCCAAAACTGCTCACCCAATTTCTGTGTTGTCACACAGGAACACTCCTAGGGACTCTTAGTTTTTAATTTGTTCACCAGGTAGCACTGCAATTTTTTAAAATTTTTTTTATGAATTTTTGTGTGATTTTGCTGTTTTTGACTTCTCCAGAACCCTCTCTTGGATTAAGTTGAAACTTGGTGAATATGTTCCTTGTGAAAAGGTCAAACAAAGTTGCTCACTAGGTGGCACTGTTGTGGATTTCTGTTTTTTTTTCAATTTGGGTACTTACAGGAATATGCACCTTTCCTATTGATTACTATGTAAGGCAATTGGCATTCTAATGCTCAATATCATGTATTTTGTCCACCAAGTAGCAATGTTCTTTTTAAGGTTCTCTTTAAATATTCTTCAATTTCTCGTGCTCCAATTAAATTTATGTTTTTAATGAGTTTTTCTTCAGGCAAGTCTTTGACATACTTCGAAATGCCATATACACTAAGCTGAAGCTCACACAGGTCTATTCAGTTAAAACTTTGATTTTGTGAACAAGCTTGGGTCAGCTGAACATCGGCTGTTCACGCAGCCCTCTAGTTTATTGTTTTTGTGGAAATAGTTCTGAACTTGTATCTTATACTCATGGTCAGTAGATAGATTGATAAGTTATTTTCTCAATTTTTCTAAAATATACTAAATTTTTATGGCAAGAAGAAAGTAATTGGGCAAAATATTGAAAAATATGGGAGAAAGGGCAGGGAGCAAAAAAAGGCTCAGGGAGCAAAACAAAGTGCAGGGCAAATCTCCCTTGTATTTTAGCTACAGACAACACTACATAATATAAGAGTGATGGACCTGTCATATGTCTGTTTTAACCTGAGTCGTATTATTTAATGACAAGCTCTCATGTCTTATTGCATGTTATGAATGCTCAGTAAAAAATACTGTAACACTACACCCTACAAGGGAATCAACATCATGGCTTGTCACGTTTTGACAGCTAAGAAAAGTGCTGACCTTGAAATCCCCTTTCTGGATGGTTTATTCTGGCATCCTGGGAACGAAATGAGACAAAGATTTTATGCTGACAGACAGATGGGCTGTGAAGATAACTAGTGTACTGTAGTCATCTGGAGTGCTGTGATATGTGCACACCCCCAATTTTTTTTTTTTCTTTAAAAAGAAGTCCAGGATTCCTTTAGTAATTATTAATTTCATGGGGAATTCCAGTCCATTGCCTTTTTCCAGCCAAGTTATGTAATTTACTGTCCCCTAAGGGCCACTGTGCATTTATTAGAATGAATGTGATACAAATATAGTATACCTGTCATGGGGCATTCCCTGGTGGTTAAGTTTGGCATTTATCAAATACATGTCACCAATTGCCGAGCTCAACATCACAAATAGGACTTTTGTAACAAATTGTAATATCACCACATATGACATGTCATTGATGGTGCAGTGTGGTCGTTTACAGCATGACTGTGTTGTGTCTACAGTAAAACCTGCTGGAGTGGGTACCTGTCATAACTCTTTCTGTGCCAAGTTTTGGACCGAGTCAACAGTTTTCTCGGCATGCTGTAGATGCAGTGGATCCAAAGCGCATCGAGAAAGCTATTGACCTGCATCATTATATTTGCTGGAACTATAGGCGCGCTGGTACTTGAATGCTGGGTCTTTTCACAAGGAATGTAAATCTAGCATGCTTATTATAATTGAGAGCGGGTCATCTTAAGTGGTATGACTTGAGTTGCAGATGGAATTGAAAGAGTTGAATGGTCATTTTTGCATGGTCCCAAAGAAGCCCACTTTACCTTTTCAGTGTCACATTTTGGACTCTATCAACAGCTTTTCTTGGTGCACTTAGGGTGCAATGTGCCCAAAGCATGCCGAAGAAAGCTGTTGACCTGGACTTATATTTTATGTAACTGCAGGCATGCTGGCAATTGAATGAAAGGTCTTTTTAGAAAGAACATGGATCTAGCTCCCTTATTATAATTCAGCACACTTTGTTTTAAGTAGTTGAACTTCAGTCGCCTTTGGCACTGAAAGGGTTAACACAGCTTATTGTATCTTTGACAAGAATACGAATATGCTTTCAGACCTGGAGCTACACACACAGCAACGGATGTGCGTTAGTGCGGATGGCGTATTTAGAACCAGAGACAACACAGCGACAACATGAACACAGGTATAAACACTCACCATGTTTTCTTGTAGTAGAACTTGCCACCAGGCTTGTGTTGAAAGACATGTAAACTTAATATTGAAGTTTTCTGGTTCTTTGTATATAATTTCCAGGTTTAGTTTGGATAGTCATGCACTTGTGCCAAATTAAACATAATAGAGTGTAGTGGATACAGTCTGGGATTGGTACTTAGGCAGTAGAATTTCTAAAAAGAAAAATTAACAACTCATTCTTTCTGTCTGCCTTGAAATACATGAACAGAGTGTGTTAAAACTCGGATTTGTCAGAGATGGTTAATTTTGTACAACTGTAAAATTAATAAATTTCTGAATGTGAGAACCATCAAAAGCTTGTTATAACAATACATTGAATTGAGCAAAATAAATCTTTGATTTGAATGTTTTGGGTTTATGATGTTCTGCAGAGAAAGTAGTAGTTCAAAGGTCCAGGCCAGGTGAGTTTGACACAGGGAGCTTCCGTTAATCGTATCTGTTCATCAGTTCTGTGGGCTAACATTGCTATGTATTCGAAACAAAGAGGCATAGGCTGTTTTTAAAAGCGGATAAGCATATTGTGTTGTCTGTCAGTAACATCTAAAGAGAGGTAGACGATCTGTTTAGTTTTGAAGCCCTGAGGTGGTGTTTGCATCTAAAATTTTGTATAACTTTTGGCAAACACATTGTATCACCTGTTTTAAAATGATGAAAATCGAAATGACAAATTTTGTCTGTTTTCAAACTGGGTCTGAGGAATTATTAAGTGGAATATCTGTAATGTCTATCTGTAACATTTGTATATACACGGACTCGGAAGTAACAACTCTGTTTATGTCTTGGTATTGCACAGAAAGATCTCAAAATGCACCTTCAGTGTGTAGAATACCTTAGAGCACCTTAGAATACTAACAAAAGTAATTTTGGGGGACAGTCACTGGTGATGGTTTTATAGTAAGGTTCAGTGCATGGCTTTATGTTCGATATTTCATGTGCCGTCTCACTCAGCACAGGGAACACTTAAGGCTGAGATGCTTATGCACAATATATTACATTATGCATAAACACAATGTCCGCAATTTGGCACTGAGGTGATGGACCATGTTTGATCACACTTTCTGACTTAGTTTATTGAGTGAAAAGAACATCATAAGTCTATCCTTTGTACTTAGTAAATTCACATTAAGCTTAATCGATAAAAATGCTCATAGTTGCATCTTTCTGCAAACATGTCAGAATCTGATCAATTTTCGACATGTTCATGATGGTTTCAAGATTGATATCATACTTTTCGCCTTTGTTCATAGATTTTGAAATGAGTTCAGATGGACAAGAGCATTTCTCATCAGAAAAGTACAGAGAATTTTTAGCTCTGCTGACTTGTCGGTAGCTGAGCTTATCTTATGGTCCTTCGTGCGGCGTCAACAATTGACATTTTGTGACTTCTTCTTAAAAACATCAGGGCAGATTGACTTTATATCAAGTGGAAATGTTCCTTGTGCGAGTCTCTACCAAGTTAGTTCAAATGATCGAGCTCCCTTAATTTTTGGAATTTTTTTTTTTTTTTTCTTTGTTCATTTTTTAGTCAAATCTTAAAAAATCTCTGAAACCACTGAGCCAATTACATCGAAATTAGGGACACTTCTTGGTACCCTTAGACCTTAATTTGTTCAACAGGTGGTGCTACAATTTTTCAATAAGTTGTTACAAATATTTGTATGTTTTTGCTATTTGACGCTTCTCCAAAAACTGTTCACTCAGTTTATACTGAAACATTGTGTAAATGTTCCTTGTAGAAGGGTCACACAAACTTGTTCACCAGGTGGCATTGCTGTGGATCTCTGATTTCTAATCATTTTTTCAATTTGGTTACTTATTTGTCAATGTATAAATTCCTATTGATTACCATGGAAGTGAATGGGGATTGCTTTGGTAATTCACATATCGACTTCTCCAAAACCATTTGCCAGATTCATTTCAAACTTGGTGGGGATGTACCTTGGGTGGGTCTGTACCAGGTTTGCTCAAATGGTCGTGGTCTTGTGATTTTCAGATTTTTTGTACATTTTTTTTGTTCTTTTCTTTTTTTTTTTTTTTTTTTTTTTTGCAAAACCTTGAGAAAAATCTTCTCAGAAACCACTTGGCCAATTGAAATTGATTGCTTTGAAATTTTATAGGTACCCATCAGGGGACTCGTAGACCTTTATTTGTGTATCAGGTGATGATGTTATTTTTTTTACTATGTTTTTATGAATCTTGCGTTTTAGTTATTTTTGACTTCTTCCTCAAAACTGTCACTCAGATTATGCTGAAACTTAACTGTTCACTCAGTTTATTCTGAAATGTTGTGTTAATATTCCTTGTGGAAGGGTCATGTAAAGTGTCTACTAGGTGGTGTTGCTATGGATCCCTAAGATTTTGTGAGGGTCTGTCATCTGTCCGTCCGTGGTAAGCGTCTGTCCACATTTCACATTTTCGACTTCTTCTCCAAAGCCGCCTGCCAGATTCTCATCAAGCTTGGTGGAGATGTGCCTTGCGTGGATCTCTACCCAATTTGTTTGAATTGTCACGCTGCAGTGATTTTAGCTGTTCTGACTCGTCAGTCAGCAGAGCTATTGGAATCCGTTTGCGTCTGTTGTACATCTGTCCATCCGTCCGTCATTAGACTTTTTACATTTTAACTTTTTCTCAAAACCGCTGCATGGAATGTTTTGCTTTGCACATGGAGGTTCCCCAGGTAGACCCCTACCAAGTTTGCAAAGGAGATGATAATGATTATACAATTATTTTTCTTTTTTTTTCTTTTTTTTTTTATGAATTCTTTAATTAATTAAAAAAAAAAAAGAATTTCTTCATCTTAAGAACTGGGTGGTCAATTGCTTTGATATTGCACATAGGGTCACCTAGGGTAATCTAGTTTTTATTTTGGCCACCAGGTGGCACTGCAATTTTTTCTTATTTTCTTATATCGGTGTGTTAAGGCTATTTTTGACTTCTCCAGAACGACAAAACAGAATTGCTGAAAATTTCATCAGAGTATAATTTAATTGTAAACAATGAAATTTTGCAAAAATGATGTGGATGTGTTAATTTTTGTCGAAGTTATGGGAAATCAAACTTTGTGACCATAGGCAAGTGTTACTACTGTATATATGCAGTATCTATGGCCATTGCGCTTACATTTTCAACATCTTCTCAAAAAGCAGTGCTTGGAATATTTTGATTTTGCACATGAGTGTTCCCCAAGTGGACCTCTATCAAGTGTGCAAAGGAGATGATGATGCAATAATTTGATCCGTTATGAACTTTTAATTGATTTTTAAAAAAAATATATTTTTTTTAATCTCAAGAACTACTCGAACAAATGCTTTGACTTTACACATAGGATCACCTGGGGGTCACCTAGTTCTTATTTTGGGCACCAGCTGGTGCTACAATTTTTCCTATTTTTTTGGAATTTTTGTGTGTTCAGTATTTTTTACTTCTTCTGCAGAATTGCTTAGAATTTTATCATAATGTTGTTTGACTTTAGACAATGAAAGTTTATGAAAATGATATGGATATATGTTAATTTTCTGAGGAAGTTGTGGGAAATCAAATTTTGCGACTGTAGGTAGGTGTTACCACTGTAGAGTGTATATGGTATTTACATTTTCAACTTCTTGTGAAAAAGCAGAGCTTGGAATGTTTTCATTTTGTTTTGGATGTTCCCCAGGTGGACCTCTACCAAGTTTGCAGATGATGATCCAATAATTTTTCTATTTTTTATGAAATTTTTAATCGAGTTTTGGAAAAAAAAATTTTCATTTCAAGAACTACTTTGCCAATTGCTTTGATATTGCACATTGGGTCACCTGGTGTCAACTAGTTCTTATTTTAGCCACCAGGTAGCACTGTAATTTTTTCTATTTTTTTTTAATTTTACGAATTACACTGTACATTTATATAGCTATACTGACTACAGTGCATGTGTTGCAATACTGTAAAAGCATAGTCCAGTCAGCAGAGCACAGGATCATCATGATCCGCTTGTTTTAGTTTTTATGATTTTTGTTTTTGTTTGTTTTTTAGGGGGAAAACCTTAAAAACTCCTCTTCAAAATTGCTCACCCAACTGCTTTGATATCACACAGGAACACTCCCCAGTATAAGGGAGGGGGGGGGGGGGAGAGTGTTTGGGAGGACTGTTCTGGTTTGGTGGAATATATTGTATGATAATTATATGCAGAGGGCAGGCTTGTATATATAATCTTTTGTCAGCTTAAGAAGCAGGTAATATCTCCACCAATGGTTCCCTGGCCAGCAGGCCTGGCTCACAGAGTTCAAAGAAAAGCTAATTATCATATGACCATTGTAGAATGACATCACAGCTAAAGAGCCCACCCAGGAAGTAAAAAGTGGCCTACTTTTCCTGCCTAGTTCCTTTTACCTTTAAAAAAAGAAGTAAATTAAGTGTATTTAGATAGCAATTGATAGTTGTGGTGTCAAAACAGTAAAGCTGTTTAAACCTTGACTCTATGTTAGGGTCCAAATGACTTTTAACTGAAAACTGAACAAAACGTTGAAATCAAAACAAATAAAAAGAGGAAAAGAAGCAAAATCATTCTTTTCCTTTTAACCCTTTCACTGCCACATTCCTTCAATGGACTATACCCCCGATTGCTGCATTAAGTGAGCAGTTGTAAGAGGAAAGTGACATGACTTTGCATATGTAATGTTACCCCACAACCAAGAAGTCTTATGATATCAAACTTTCACCAAAAAGGGTTTATGTTTAGGTCATTGGATTTTTCTTGCTGAAGTAGATCTAGGTTACTTAAGGTTACGTGACCCAACTGCCATCTTGTAGTTTTGCTGTTTTTCAGCAAATTTCAGCATTGCTTGACAGTTTAATATTATTTATCACTCAAAAAACCAAAAAAAAAAACAAACAAACAAAAAAAAAAAAAAACACAATTCCAAAGAAAGCAGCGGATAGTTGAAATGAGACAGTTTGGCAACAATTTATGTAATTTTAGCCCATTAATTTGTAATTCATGTAGTCAATATCCATATCATTACCCATTTGAACCACATGCATCTTCCATTGGTGTATATTCATTTTGAGGCATATTCTTGAAAAAATCTGTGTGGGAGATGCGTAATGATATGTGTATTTCTACCACAGCTGCAAGGGAGTTTGTTTGCAAACTTTTACTACAAGAGGCATGGAATTAGTGCTTTGGATTTTTAATGCCAAAAACAGATAAATGTCACGTGACCTGGCAGCCATCTTGGCTTTTACCTGTTTTTTCGGTATATTTAAGCATTACTTGACAGTATAATGTTATTAGTCACCCAGAAACCCATTTATAATACAAATGAAAACAACAAAGATAAGACATGAAGCTTTCTGGCAACAATTCATACCATTTTTACAAATTATTCAGGGGGTCAGTGTCCTTATTGTTATTTGATGGGAGCATATGCATTGTCCAGACTGTCTGCTTTCTCAGCTTGTGTGACTTGCCATTTTGTATTGGTCAAAGGTTATCAGGATGCTCTGAGGCTGTCATGTGACTTGTCATATGACACTATCTTACATCGATGACAGAGACTGATGTGAACTGGCAAACACATTAGTAGTCAAGTTTATGCATAATAATAGCTTTGACAGCCTGTGCCTGGTTGCATTAGATATCAGCAATGTAAATTTGACTACGGATGCTTCTGGCACGCTACCCTTGTTCAACTGTAGTCGCTTCCGGCAGTGAAAGGGTTAAAACCTAGGAGGTAGCAATGAAGACTGAATCGCTTAGACAGACCACTGGGACATAGCCCATGCTGCACATACATCCATGGCATTACCATAAATACAGTGGTACCTGGTGTATGTGGCCACTGCCTTGAGCAGCCACCTGCTCTTTTTATGGTGTCATTGCTGGGGACATGCAAGTCCGTTTCTTTGTTAATTTGTGTGTGGTGTAAGGTCACTTGCTGCATGTGGCCCCTTTTTCTCGACGAAAGGGATGGCAACATTTTGCGGATTGTTACTGCAGGATCTTGTGCCAGGGTACAGGTGTATGTTCAGTTGGTTCCCAAGCTGTGTCGTTTCATGTACAATGTCCTGTGTATTGTATTCTCTGTGGTATTGAGCCCTTGTGTGACCAATGTATCGTAAGCAGCCGGGTGTTACAAAATAGGGCACTTTGTAATACACAGCCCAGTCAATAACTGCACATCTGGAATTTCAGAGGGCTTGTGAAATTGGAAGAAATCCATAAAAATGAACTGAAATCTGCACTAATTTTTAAAAATGTAAAGCTTTTTGTGAAATATAGTTCATTCTTAAATGGGATACATGTACTCATAATCATGATCCAGTCTTGAATGAAATACTTGTGTACATGAGTGTTAACTTCAGCATTAACTTTCTAGTATTTAAGTTATGAAACTGTTGTCTTCCCTGTGTAGTCTTTTCCATCCAGTTGAGTTCTGCATAGTTTTAAAGTGTGTAATAAAACTTTCACATTTAATAATGGAATGGTCTGTACCAACATAACTGCCTCAAAAAGTGATGTATTTATCCAAATAATATTTTCTAACATGATAACAAAATTTATCAGTGGTACATGAAAAATGATCTGAATTAACATGTTGTGGCTTTCATGAGACGACTTGTCTTTCCTCTTTCTGTAACATGTATTTGTAGACCCCTGCCTAGGGTATGTAAGAGGGAAACCGAGATGGAGGTTGGTGACCAAGCTGGTGTTAGGGAGTGGAATTTTCATTCCTGGGTTCAATCCATTTGTCAATTTTAAGTTTGCAGTGGTGCATTGTACAACATAACTCCAGAAGTTCAGTGGCATTCAAAGCATTACTTTATTTCAGTGGTATTTTAATAGTTGAATGGAACAAATGACCCACAAAGTGAAACACTAACAACATTTTCAAATTTTTAAAACTGACCCCCCCCCCCAAAAATGGTATCTTATCTTTTCTACGTGAAACATGGTTACTGCTTGTGCATGTTGTCATCAGCAGATAGAAATGAGTCACTTTTACTTTACAGTATGTTGGAAGCAATACTACGTTCACATCCAGTGATGAAACCACCCAAGGTGTATGACTTAAATCGTGTGGCACCATCCATCAAAGATATCCAGGGCAGCTATGAAAGACTCAAGGAACTTTGCATGCCAGGTACATGGGAGAAGACATGGTGTAGCAATGGGTTGGGAAAACTGATTTCCATAGAGTTTTTCTCACAGTACCACCTGAACTCCTAGCTCCTAAGTACCTCAAAAACTTATTATATAACAGCGTGTTTACCGCAGTACATCTTGGGGGATTGCCGGGGACAAGGTCAAAGCAGTGCATATAGTGTAACTGGGTTGTGGTCACAGTGTGGCTGATGTCCTTTTAATATTAGATGAACACAGCATACCCGGTGCAAAACTACCTGCTGCAATGGTAGAAGACAACTCAGTTCAACACACACTGGTCCGCTTCGATTCAACCTTGAAGTTTTCATTTCTGATCAGTTTGATCCAGGTTTTCCTCTCTCTTTTGTTGGATGGCAACTGGTAAAAGCTGAGTCCAGGTGTCTTCTTCTTAGAACTTGTGCACTTCAGCACGCAACAGTTAGCGTTCTGTATTTTCTTTCTCTGATCGGAAGTTGAACATACGTGTATCACACCAGGAAGAGTCCACACTGCATCTAATTTACTACTCCACTGCGAGCCTGAACTGCGGGCTGAGTTTGTCCCCAGTGATCCCCCCCAAGATGCCTTGCATTAAATACGCTGTGATATAATAAGGTAACAGGGTAATTCATTCATTTGTAGTGTCATACTTCCTTTTGTGTCCTATTTTTTCTGACTTAAAATAGATTAAAAGCACCCAAGTGTCTGGTTAATACTGACACTGAAATTTCTCACCAGGAAAAAATTTTTGGGGGAAAAGGATTTGATAAGATGCACCAGGATAGCATGTTTCAGGTCAGCAGCTTTCCTTGTTGAGGATCGGGCATTTTGCACCCAAGCCATGCATAAGAAAGCGGTTGCCTCACTTTGCTTGATGTCATTGGTTTTTACCTCAGCTGACTTGTCAGTCAGCTGAGGTTTTTTGAGGGTCCGTCGTCCGTCCGTCGTCCACAATTCACATTTTCGACTTCTTCTCAAAAACGCAGCCAGATTCACTTCAAACTTGGTGGAAATGTGCCTTGGGTGGGTCTCTACCAAGTTTGTTCAAATGGTCACGGTCCAGTGATTTTTGGATTTTTAATGAATTTTTTTGTTCTTTTTTGGGTAAATCTTAGAAAATCTTCTTCTCGGAAACCGCTCACCCAATTGCTTTGATATCACACAGGAACACTTCCTGGGACTCCTAGTTGTTAATTTGTTCACCAGGTGGGGCTGCAATTTTTTCCTAATTTTTTATGAATTTTTGTGTGATATAGCTATTTTCGACTTCTTCTCCAGAACCGTCACTCAGATTAAGCTGAAACATGGTGGATATGTTCCTTGTAGAGGGGTCAAACAAAGTTGTTTACTATGTGGGAATGCTGCGGATTCCTGATTTTTAACGATTTTTTCTATTCAGGTACTTTTCGGTCAATGCAGCTTTTCTATTGATTACTATGGAAGTCAATGGGCATTCTAATGCTAATTCACATTTTCTACTTCTTCTCCAAAACCGTCATCCAGATTAATTTCAAACTTGGTGGCAATGTACCTTGGGTAGGTTTCTACCAATTTTGTTCAAATGTTCATGCTCCAGTGATTTTTGGATTTTTAATGAATTTTTTTGTTCTTTTTTTTTGACAAATCTTAAAAAATCTTCTTCTCCGAAACTGCGTACCCAATTGCTTTGATATCGTACATAGACACTCCCGGGGACACCTAGTTCCCAATTTGTTCACCAGGTGGCGCTGCAATTTTTTTTAGGAATTTTTTGTATGGTTTTGCTATTTTTCACTTGTCAGAACAGTCCCTCAGATTAAGCTGAGATGTGATGGATATGTTGTTGTGGAAGGGTCAAACAGTTGTTTACTAGGTGGCACTGCTTTGGATTCCTGATTTTTAAGGATTTTCAATTTGGGTACTTATTGTTTGATGCAGCTTTCCTATTGATTACTATGTAAGTCAATGGGCATTCTAATGCTAATTCACAGGACAACTGACACGGAATTTACTGTTTACTTGATAACTTGAGATCTGTTTTGAGTTAGCTACACATGTTAATTATTTTGTATGAAGGTCATGCTGAGACAGTACATGAATGACCTTGTCCTCGTTTCTGGGGTCACAGTGCAACATACATGAATTTTACTCTTCATTATAACTTGAGAACTACTTGAACTTTGATGTTGCACATGTAAGTGTTCTTCTATAAAGGTCAGACTTACTCAGAACATGGTGTCCTTGATCCTTTCCCAAGTTCATAGAGCTGCAAGTGTGATGAATGTCAAGATCAGCTGAGGCACGGGCTGTTCACACAGCCCTCTTGTTGCATTGCCTGACAGTCATGCTCTAACTGAAGTAAGGGGGCTTGGACCACCCATTGGACAATACAAAAATCGCATGCAAAGCTCTATACCACCATAACGTGCAGTGATACAACTAATCAGTATATGGTACACTTTAAAAAGGAAAATGTAGGAATGTACCTAGAGTTGGTCTTTACCATATTTGGCTCCAGATGGTGCTGCTTTCATTTTATGCATATTCAAGTGTTCTGTAACTCTGTAATGATAAGTGAGGATACATTTAGTAAAGCAAGTTTTGTGATATTGGCATCAACATATTGACATTTAGTATTTCTTACCATTGTGGTTTTTCCCCCTTGGCACAAAAGGCCGAAGGGGTATTGTCGTCACCTACGCATCCATCCATCCATGCGTTGTTAACGCCATATCTCCAAAAATACTCACTTTACAGAGACCAAATTTTCATCACAGAGAGCCATTGAGGTAGTTCAGGTGGCTATCAAAAAGTAGGTCACTAGTCTTTTTTTATAGGTCATACTACTACATTGCAAGAAAAAAAAAAACGGCGTTAACGCAATATCTAAAAAAACATTGAATGTAGCTTCATATATTTATGACAGTTGGTCCTAGAATGCCCCAGATGCCTATTGAAAACTATGTCACTGGGTCACATATTTAGGTCACAGTACTGCATTGAAGAAAAATGGCCCATACCATGGTATCTTCAAATATTAAATTACTCATTGTAGTTGCACCAATTGTTTATGACAGTTGGTCCTAAGGATGCCTCAGACACCAAATGAAAACTAGGTCACTGGGTCTCATAATTAGGTCACAGTGCTGCATTGAAGAAAAATGGCCTTGTCATGATATCTCTGCTCATTGCATTTGCACCAAAGCTTTGTCATTAGGTCAAACAGAAGTAACCTTGACCTACTGGAGGGGTATTGTCACCTACACGTCTGTCTGTCTGTCTGTCTGTCTGTCTGTCTGTCTGTCTGTCTGTCTGTCTGTCCTGGCCGAGGGGTTGGCAGTCACTGTCCACCTTCTAGTTAAGTTTATTATTAGTATTATTTTTTTTGTGTGTGTTTCACTGATTTTTAGATGAATGAAGGCCAGGCTGTAGCAATCCTGTATCTGTTTTTCATTTTTGGAAAAAAATCATTGACATTAAAACTTGCGATTTTCCATGAAGTGAAATCTTTTTGTATGCGAAATATGTTTGATAATTATTGTTAGTGTGTAAAATATGATAACGATATCTGTATATAACCAGTATTTGGTTGATTTGTAAGAGAATCACAGAGTATACATTTGCAACAACATCTTGCAAAGAAGTGACAGCAATTTCCATGGGGATTATGAAGTAAATTTCACAATGAAAATTATTTTTGCAGTGTCAACTAAAGAAATCGAAGTCAGTGATGCGAGCTGGTTTTCAAGTTTGGATGCAACCCGTTGGCTTTTTACTGTGGGGCATTGCCTCAAAATTGCTCTGCGAGTAGCAGACGTGATGACCGAGAAAACGGAGTCTG
Source organism: Hermodice carunculata (assembly GCA_964020975.1). Taxonomy (NCBI): domain Eukaryota; kingdom Metazoa; phylum Annelida; class Polychaeta; order Eunicida; family Amphinomidae; genus Hermodice; species Hermodice carunculata. The sequence goes on from OZ026617.1 coordinate 69,980,725, forward strand.
TCGTGCTCAAGGGTAGGTGATTGCCAGCAAGTATGGGTATGAGATATTTGGCATTCTACTTCACACAACATCCACAATGAGACCATCTTCAGGTTATCGAGGAATATTATGAATGCAGAATGCTCCTGTTGTAGATTTATAGGGAAGTAGTTCTTCATTGACACAGTTAATCTGATGCAGATGTGAACCCCCCAAAAATAATAAATAATAGGACAAAATGAAAGTTAAAGAAAATCATAGATGAATATTCAATACTATAATTTTTATTCTCTAGTTTCAAGAGACACCAGTGTTTTTGATTTTACACTGAAAACATTGAGACAGGAACAGGATTTATGATGTTACTTTGTGGACCTGAGTTCAGTTGCAGCTGAAGCCAGTGTGACATTGCTGGTCTTCATGGACTGTAACAAAGATATTTGAAATGGGCACTTCATTGCTCCAGTACTACAAGTTACAGCTGCCCAGCTCAATATTTTATTCGATTGTTAAATTGTATGTTGACCTAGACATTTCATATCAGCTTTGGACCCTAACTTTTATCCTTCCTCCTTGGAGAGGCATTATGTTTTTAGGTTGTCCATCCTTCTGTTTGGTCAATGTTTAAAAGCACCATGTCTCAAAACATTTGGGCAGATTTTGCTCAAACGTGGCACAAGTGTATCTCCTTAGGCAAACATGAACTGATCAGATTTCTGGGTCACTGTAACCCACACAGTGATGAACATGTATCAATATTTTGGAGTTTTCAATTTTGTGACTGCTCATCCCGTAACTCTTTCAGTGCCAAATTTTGGACTGAGTCAACAGCTTTTCTTGGCGCACATTGGGTGCAATGTGTGCCGGGAAAAGCTGTTGACCTGGGATATTCTATCTTGAAATATAGGCATACTAGTACTTGAATGAAAGGTCTTTTTATGAGGAATACGAATCTGGGATCCTAATGATAATTCAGACTAGTTTGACATAAGTAGATCGACTTAAGTCGTGATTGGCACTGAAAGAGTTAAAGGTGCCCTTGAATCTATACTGAAGCTGGACACTTCATACTTCATAAGTGTCTTTGACTTATTGTGAATGCAAAATGTTAAAAATTGTATAGCTCTCCAAGATGTCCTGATAGCATAAGACAGTGGTACCAGCTGCACATGACTACAGTGAGTCACTAAAAAGTGGCCATATTTTGCAGGTGTTCTGTCACTGCAGGTAAATTGACACAGAAAGGGGCGAGAGAATTGTGGCTACAAAGATCAGGTAACCTGCCTGGCAGTAGCTGCATACAGCAGGTACCCCTTCAATGCACTCATATTATAGGGGAGCACCTGCTGTCTTATTACTTTTACCTACTTTTTACTAGGGGTGTCCTACTTACATGAAAACAGAATGTTGTTCATAATTCATCATGATGTGATGTCATTTTCATGTAATTCTTGGGTGCCTCATAAGACTAAGATGAACTGAGAAGGTTTCCTGGTCACCATTAAGTGCCTGTGTTACAGATGCTGCAACCTCTGTATCCAACACTGTGACCCATTTACCGACTATTGTGTGTCATGATATATCCATCCTCTACCCTGTATCTGATAATTTTTTTTTGTTTTTTTGTTTTTTTTGTTTCAGAGCTCATTTACCTATGTTTTTCTGCTAGGTAGACATATTCAATGGATTTACCTATGGGAAGTTACACAACTATCCGTTTACTGTGTAGTCACACAGCCAGAAGCTCCTTCAGCAGGGCTTCAGTGGAACTTTGTTTTTCCACGAACTATTCCTGTTTATGCACTCAACGACCCCTGAAGTGCACCAACAGTAACCTCAATCTTTTGAGTCCACTGTAATTCAAATTTTCTTTTGGATTCAACTTTGCGTTGACAACCACTGTCACACGAAGTCCGGAGCTCCGTGTTACGTAATCACAAGCCCGTGTTTTGCGTAGCAACGGAAAAGTTGTACTCTGGTATATAAACAGATGTCACATCATTTTCCCCTCAGTCCCTGATGAGTTTCAGTCGAAACGAAACCGGTCGGACCCATCTCCACTAGCCGTTGCGACCTTCGCCCGGTATTTTTAGCTCACTGTATCTGATAATGCCACAGTGGACATTGCATAAATAGTGCACATCAGTGGGCAGAGAGGTGTGATGTCAGACGATGGCCAAGGCATATCCTGGAGTATGGGCAGTTACTCAGCACAATTTTTGCTGTTAAATTGATATGACCTGTGTTAAAATTTAATTTGTGTTGCCGTAAAAAAAGCAGTACAAACAATGTATATAATTAAAACAGATCTCGTGGTACATAGCAATATACATGGTACCCCACCATAAAACACACTTGTGACATATGTCTATCCCAAGAAGTATCCTCACAAGAAGTCTCATATCTGTAAGTATACAGTATAGATAATGTGGCTCACGCAAGCATTTTCTACAACGGAGTGAAAGGGCAAAGGTCAAGGTCACAATGACCTAATTTTGGTATGTAACACACCGCTATTCCAGAAAAAATCCTAATACCAATTTATGTATCTCTAAGTATTATGGCACATCCCTATCCTATGAAGTGTCTACACCAAATTTAGTAGATGTACTTAGGTGTTATGGTATAGGAAATAAGGCCTGGACAAGCTTTGTTTGAAGGATAGATGGAAGGAAGGACAAGTTGCAAACCTGCAGTCCCCAGTGGGGGACTACTTAATGATCATTATTTGTAATGTTATTTTTTTTTTTCAGAAATGGATGGCCGGGATCTGTCCTGTGTGATCTCATGTTTAGTACAACTATATCTGGACCCCTACACACGCACACAGATGGGCTTTCAGGCCCTGATCGAGAGAGAGTGGGTTGCACTTGGGCACAAGTTTACCAAGCGTTGTGCCTTGGTAATTAGTGAAGAACCAGTAAGTGTTTTGGTATAACTGTATACATTGGCAGTAGGGGGTACAAGGTGGGGTGGGGTGGGGGGCTGTAACCCTTTTAGTACTTAGTTGGAGATGGAATTTTATGTAGTTTTCCATAGGATCATGTGGACACAATGCACCCAAAGTATGCCTGATCTGAGAAAATGGTCAACTTCGACCATTCTTGTTTTTCTGCTACAGGCATGCTGGCACTTGAATGAAAGGTCTTCTTATGAGGAATTTTAATCTTGAATCATAGTAATATTTCAGGTGAGTGCAACTGCCATTGTGATTGCATGAAATAGGTGAAGGTTAACATGTTTGGCGGTAAATTATATCAAGTGCTTTTACTTTCATTCAGGTTCAGTAGTTAAGCCTTCATACAGTATCATTGTTAAACCCTACTCACTGTACAGAAGTGGCCAAATTTCAGAACCTTGGTACATTGTGGTTAACAAGTGGATCTCATGTCATCCAATGACAACATCTGCTTTGAAATCCCAAAGTGAAACAAATTTTGAGGATTTATGTACACACTGGGAATCCCACTTTTACATGCTTCTGTTAGGGCACAGGCTATAATAGAAATGAATAGAGTACATTGTTGAGCTTCAGGGAGCTTCTAAGTACATGGTTTCAATTGAACAATATAAAACTGATATGACATCTCTGCACACGTACACTACGCTTATTTGATGATCTGGTACATGATGGATACAGCATGCTTAAAGACTTATCATTTCACTACATTGTTCCTGTGACATCCCTCTCATGGTCATAAAGCTAATTTAAAGACTGTACAAGTCTTACTCCAAGTACTCCAAAGGCCAACTGGGGCATGGATAACGTCTTTGTTCTGCCTCCTGGTGTCCACTAATGCTAATTGATCTGATAAATAAAGTCAGTTCCCCTGCTGAGGGGGCCACTTGGTCACTGTAACATACCTGGTGAACAATACAGTAAGTAAGTAATGATTTTATTGACATGAATAAAGAGGTCAGTACTGACCTATATGTCATACACATGATAAAAGAGAATGAAGGTGCACGCAGGCACCAATATAACTATAATATACAATAGAACAAGACATACAATATATGGACGGATGAAGAAAGTTTGCATATTGCACTTTGTTTTTTGAATAAATGAGAATGAATGAAATACAAATGTATTGTTCGCCAAGATTCTGGTTATTGTGTGCCTCTCCTCGTGGGTTTTAAAGAATGTCACCAGCATGTAGGTGTCAATGCTTTAATGCTCTTAATGTCTGGTAGAAAAACAAAAACATCACCAGAAAAGTGTACAGCAATAAAAGAGTGTTTACATAGTTCTTCAGTGTTTTGCATCAGGTCTTGCGATTGTGTGTGTCTCTGCTCTCTCATAACAATCAATCATTGTTCCTTGTTTCAGGTCAATTTACTGATATGATTGTTGATTGCAGTGCCCAGTGTTTTTGCTTTTCCTGGACTGTGTATGGCAGCTTCTACAACAGTTTCCGTCAGCGTTTCAGTTCTCTGAGACCTACCTCACAACAGTATGGGACAGCGTGTGTCTAGGCATGTTCGAAACATTTTTGTTCGACAGCACCAAGGAATACCTGATGAACACTGTGCATGCCGCCGACAAAAAGTACATGATGTCAGCCTGGGACTGGAGCAAGCAATTTGATGAGGATGACTTATCCTTGTTCAATAACCCACTGTATAAAATTAAGACAGAACTGCCTGAAGTCAGCAGCACCTCTCACAATGGTACCGCAGGCCCTTGTAAAGCAAATAACTCAAATCAGGTGTATTCTAGACATCTTGGGCAAGATTTCTTCAAAGAGAAGTCTTTGCCACTCGATATTCTACGTCCAGTCACATTGGGGCCAGCTATGAAATTTTGGTCACACTGTTACCTTCGTTGGCTAACTCCACTGCAGATCGTGGGAGGAGGGTCCCCGTCGGAGTACTTACAGCAGTGCATCCTTGTTGAAGAGATCATATGTTTGCAGCACAAGGTACATAGCCTGGAGACCTCCACGCCATTTAATCGCAGCAGTAGAAGGAAGAGCGACCTCATTTTTGGTTGGGACAACAAATCAACAACAACCCCCAAAAAGTGGAACAGCATGTTGACCTCCTCATTTCCATTTTCACCAGGAAATACCATGCCGCCTAATGTTAGCTTCTTTGGAGCACCAATCAGCATGTTTGTAGAACGTAGTTCAGTGAGTTACATTGAAACGTCAGAGGACAGCATGGATGAATTAAGTGAAACAGAGTCCACTGTTGGCCATCGCAGTAGCACCGGAACAAATGTAGGACTTTCATAGGCTGTGATTTTTGCTGCTGATGCAAAAAATGGAATGTGCTTCAGCCATGTAAATATCAATGTGTATATAGTGGGTGGAGAGTTTTCTGCAACAGTTCAATCATATTTGAAGATTGTACAGTGAAATTAAATATTATACCCGGAAGGAAAGCTATTAATGTAGGAACTTTAATCTGCAAAATTAAAGGATCTATATGCAAATCAAGAAACCCAAAGTGATATGTATTTAGTATAGAAAATATGTTTGTGTTATAGCCTTTTGTTCAAGTGATCTGGCTACCAAGGAAGATGCTGAAGAAACAAACAAAACCAAGATGCTGTGTACACTTCAGCTAAAGATACCCGGCTAAAAGCCATTTCGCAGGATGGTTCTCACCCCCCATTTCTCCTTGCAAGGCTTGGCTGCAGGGGTCAGACTTGTCCTAGACTTCAAACAACACCCAGCAGCTCAACCTAATTGCTATTACGTAATCACAGAGATAGCACTTCAGTCAATAGATTAGGGGCCCTAATTAGCTTCATCCAGTTACTTTTCTTTTCAAATATAAACACAAATGTAGCAATCATGTTAATTTTCAGAAAATGCTATACTGAATTAACATATTGATCATAAAAATTGGCCAACAGAAAGTTAACTTATGCATCTATTTTGTACTATAAAGCAATGAAAACTGGACACAGGAAGCTGTTCTAGTAATTAAGATATTGAGAAAAAGTGACAAACAAGCTGGCGGAGAGTGTGTGCACAGTGATCATCGGCAGGCTTCAGAGAGTGTTGGACTTGGGTAGGGGAAAGAGAAATGTGGGTAAAAACTTGAATTTCATGGTAGCTGAGGTGTACACATCATGAGATGCTTTTCTCTAATATTTTCTCTCTGAAATAAGGAACAGGACCAACATTTGCAGACAGACCAATAAAGTTTGCTTTTTTATTTGCATATATACACACAAACATACATCATCAGAACAGAGTTACAATGGCTGAAGCTATTATTATGATATGCATATGAGTATTCTTTAATGTATGCAGTCGGTCGAATTTTGAAATTGACTGGAATGTTTCATGCATTTTACATGAACCACACAAAGGAAGAAAACTGGTCACAGCTGTGCATTAATAAAAACATATCACTGTCCAAAGTTTTATCCAAAGAGGCAGCACAGGGGACCTTAAATGGACAAATAGTGTGTGTAATTCATGTGCTTGCTCTCAACTTCTGTGCCTTAACCCTGCAGTCTGTCCGACAAATGGTCTTGCAAAGCGTGTTCAGTGACAATACTTATCATATCTATTTGCCCTTATTTGACCTCAAATGTAGAAGTTTGAAGCAAATTAGTTGCAAGTTTTGGGCATCTGTATACTGTCTTGTAAATTGTTGACCAGAATAATTACTGATTAAGCTTCCATATAACCAAAACTTGCCTTTTGGTAGCCATGAAAATTGCGACATATGTCAGTTTAAATGGGTGTTAATTTCAGTGTAAAATGCTGATTCAACACATGGCGACTTCTGGTCCTCTCATCCTATAACCACAGAAGGGAACCTGAAGAAAAATGTGCCTTCATGAAGGAAGATCTCCAGTGCAGTGTAATTATAACTTAATAAACACAGGCAAGTGCCACTACACTTTAAAATTAAGGGAAGTCTAGTGAAAACTCATTATAAGAATGCCCTTTTATTCGACATATTCACTTAGTTACACACCTTGTAAGGGACGGAAAGTAAATTTTCTATGTTATATGATTCATTTATCCGACATATTCAGTTTTCTGACACATTTTCAGGGAACAGATGTTGTCATTATACAGTGCTCCCTCTGTATAATGCTGGTGTTGGGGTCCACAGGGTATACCGTGTTATAGCAAAACCGCCTTATAACAGACGGACTTTTAACAAAGAAGTAATGGGAAAACTATTTCAGTGGGAGCCACGGTACTCACCGTGTTATATCAGAAACCGCCTTGTAATGAGGGGTGTTATAAAGAGGAAGCACTGTGATGAGTTTTGGTTGTATTGACATTGACCTGGTTGTTTGATTGTGATGGAAGTTGTGAGGATTTGTGGAAACAGAAGGATCACTCATGAGGTAGATTTTGATACATAATATATATTTGTATATATGCAGATCGGTAAATACATTGTCATATTTTGTGTTGTAGTATGGGATAATGATATATGAAGTGATGCAGTTTTTTTGTTTCAGTGAGGTCACAGTTTGCCTGTAAAGCAGACTGTTTTTATTGTTTCTTTGTGGGAGCACAAGGCCACTTCACAGGCAAGGTCACAGTTTGTAAATTTACTCTGTGTAGGGTCACAAAGAAAATAAATGATAAATCAGAATTAATTTGGGACCATTGCTTGTCCAATGTATATGGACATTCAAAGCACCGTTTAGACTTAATTTATATATATTTCAGTACCCATGTATTATTTGTTTTGTCACGTTTACCATTTATGTTGCATGAAAGTTGAACAATTTTTTCCAACGGACAATATATGTTGATGTATGAATAAAAAATTAACCATTCAAGTGATCTTGAAAAGTTTTCACATCTGGTGCATATTTCATAAATGTTACATTTATCTTACTTTTATTATGTACTAAGTTTTGTATCTGGAAAGAAAATGAGTAAGCTACCTGAGGGAATATACAAAAAGTGCTGTCATCATTGTTGAATTCCCTCTCTGCCATTAACTTTGTTCCTGGGGAAGAAACAAGGCTGCGCGAGGTTGTTTGAATGGCAAGATTATGCAAGAAAAATTTCTAACATGTAATAAACAAACAGTGCACCAAATTATATTGCCTGCTGAACAGTTCTGAGGGAGTGTTTTCGGGATTGCCTCCCTGCAGTTGTGACTCGGCAAGCAGGAAGATCACATTTTGTGGGACCTTTCAACAGTGCAAGTATATTTGTTGCATGCATCTTTAAGTTGCATTTGTAGATACTGGGATAGGCAAAGGTTTACAATTATGTCAAAAGTATCTGTCTTCCATATTTTTTAATTTTATAATTCACTGCAAATATTTTAAAATATGTTCAGTGTTGTATGCTTATTTTAGTGGTGCGTTTTACTGGAAAATTTTAGCTTGGTAACCTTCATACAAGGCAAACGCTAACTGCATAGAAAACCCTTGAGATGGCTGCCCTGTCATGAGGGGAAACTGCTGTTTCAGAGAGAATCTCCTCCATGGAGGAAGACTATATATATATATATTAACCCTCTCTCCCCCCCCCCCCATATTAGCCAAAACTGGCTGGTAGTCACCAGTCTGCTTGTTTTTATGTTTTGAACGAATGTCAACAGTACTGAAACACAATTTGAATGAACTGTAGATGAGACCTTTCAAGATGGCTCAACAGCTGGTCTTGATGTGGGTTGGGCACTGGCACCCAAACCACACCAAGGAAACCTATTGAGTCAGTCTTAATTCCGGGGGTAAGGGTTAAAAATTGGATTTAAGTACATGTCATTATTAACCCAGAATGTAAATGAACAAAGATATATCCTTTTTTTTTTTTTCTTGGTTCAGGGTGTAAAGTTTCCCATGAAGTGGATGTGTAGGTGAGAAAAGATGTGAATATAGTTTGGGTTTTGTTAGTTTTACTGGTGAGAGAAAAGGGTTATGATATGATTAAGCTGCTTCAGTTAGTGCTGCTGCAAATAGAATAGGGAGAGGTTTGCTGGTGGTACACAAAAATATGTATATAGCCTGAGGTAGCTGAGATGTACTTCAGTGCTAATACCAGACATACATTGACTTTTTATCTGTAAAGACTGGCACATTTAACATGTTTAAACTGAATTATTTTAATGTCTGTATGCATGTTCCTGTAAAATAATTTTTTTTTTCTTTTTTTTTTTTTCATTTTACAAATTGTATGTTTTTAGTGTTATTCACAGTTAGCTATAACATCATAAAACAAATGGAACCAGTATCCATGTACAGTTTGGAAAAAAAACATGATGGGGAAAACCAATTCTTTGCATCAATTTTGTACCCCAGGACAAAGTCAAAGATTACTTGCCCCTGGAACCAGCCTTAATTAATTGTTACTTTGTTGTAACATCATAATTTGTATCTTGGGAGGTTGGCAGCAAGTAGCCCCCACCCCCACCCCCCTTTTTGGGGGTGGAGGTGGGATAGGGAGGAGGTAAGGGGTGATGTCACAAATCCTAGAAGTATGTGAAAGGTAATATGGAATAAAGAATTTTTCTTCTTTTTCTTCTCAAAAAGAAAAAAAATTACAGTCAGTAATTAATGTTTGAGTCAGTAGAGTTTCAGCATGCATTTATCAGTTGTTGAAGGCTGGCCCAATCAAACCCAAATTAAGAAAGGAAAAGTATGGCTTGTCCCCAGGGGCAGGTTCTGTGATATGTTAGCTTGTCTCAGCTGCCAATGTCACTACCTCGGGGCCGGGAATGGGAATTGGACAGCAGTGCAGTTCCAAGCCAGAGAGTGGCATAACAACATTTGGTGGAACCAGCACTAAATGTAGATAAGAAATGCAGCACAAGGGGCTCATTTAATGGGTTAATTCAAGTACAGATATCAAGTGCAGTGTATTAACCGTTAAAGTCCTAATTGTTTTCTCATTACCGTTAAACATACAGTGGTTAAAAGATTCAAATTCCTTATGAAGATACCTTTAATTCAAATACCAGCAAGCCTGGTCTAAAGCAAAACGTGCTGTTAATCAACAGCTTTCCTCGGGATTGTGCGCAAAGTGTCCCGAGGAAACCTGTTGACTCAGTCTTAAATTAGCACCTTCAGGGTTAATTCAAGTACAAATATGAAGTGCAGTGTATTGTCGTACTGGACTGTGGTACATGTTATTTGACAGGGGTGCACTTGTTCCCAGTTTTTGTTCCAGTCATTAGGTTACAATATAAATTGACTTTTGGCAGTCAATGTATGATACAGCTGAAACATTTAATAGAAAGTAACAAGTTATACTTGCTGTGATATTTTTACTTCACTGGGCGATGTTGGCAGCAACTAGGAAGATTTTTTAAGTGCAACTGACTCTTTCAGTGTAACATTTTTGACTGAGTCAACAGTTTTCCTCTGTGCCAAAGGAAAACTGTTGACCAAGACTTGTATTCAGTGCAATAACAGGCATGCTGGTACTTGCATGAAAGGTCTTTTTACACGAACATGAGTCTAGAACCCTTATTATAAGTCATTGCAGTTTGTTCAAGAGGTTTGACTTCAGTCCCAGCTGGTACTGAAAGAGTTAAGTGGGGTGCCATTTTTTTTGTTTTTTTTTTTTTGTTTTTTTTATTTTTTATTTTATTTTATTTATTTTTTTTATTTAAAAGGTACATCACACTGAAAGCTCTCTTGAAAGACCATCATCCTTAGGGGTAAAAGAAATGTGGTTTCTCCTTGGAGGTATTAAAAATATGAAGTACATGTACAGCATGCTGAAAAGGTGACATTTCAGGACAGGGCGATCTCTCCAGGCCATGGACCATTATATGATCTCTTTCATCCATGCAAATGTCCATAAATTTTATAGGAGTGTCATATGCCCAGATGTGAATTTCGAAAGATGGAAGTGGTTTTGTTTTGAGTTTCTTAAATTTTTAACATCTCGGTGGAAAATGCATTTCACTCAAGTTATCTACCATTACATGTTGCCCTTTTTTCAAGAGTGGTGGGCATTTTCATACCAAAATTTAATTTGGATACAGAGATTTGAAAATAGGTTCACTTTTTTATTGCCGTTTGTAATAATAAGCATTATACCTGTGGGTTAAGAGTAATTTCTGTTAAATACACATTACCAGGTGAGAGCTGTAGTTAAGGTTAATGTTATCTTGACATATCACTCAGAAAGAAATGATACATTGTTCGTTTCTATGCCTAGATGTCTTTTGCAGGAGATTGAGAGTACAAACTCTTGGCTGAAGGTAATGCATGACTTGGTTTAGTTATTGTCTGTCATGGAAAGGTGCTGAAGTTTTCACCATTTCTGTAGCTTATTGTTTCAAATGCCATGCCTCTGATACATGTATGGTTAAAACACAGTTGTACAGTAATGCACAGTGGATGTATGTTCTTGACTTCAAGCCAAAAGAAAATCAGTTTATTTTAAGCCATTCAAGTTCTATGCTGTATAAATGTGCTTCTCAACAGATTATAAAACAGACTTTTTGGGGGGTTAAAACTGAACTGTGATTAAATATCAATACTGAGTGAAAAAGTATGTTTTGGTCCAAGTCATGAAACAAAGTATTGTATATTTGGTGCAGGATCAGTACAGAGTGGTCCTACTATTATAAGTGTGCTCCCTCCTCCCTGGCAAGTATGGCATGTTGAACAGCAGCCACCCATCTCACAAGGCCACATTTCTGGTGCACTTGGGTTGACCTTATAGTTAAGAAGGATACCACTGTTTGATCCTGTTGTTTTTGCCGTCTTTCTGCCAAAATGTGGGTTTGGGGCAGTTTTGAAACCAAGACAGACAGAATATGTGCATTTTTCATTCTACATGGAGTGTATTCTTTTGCAATTTGTGTGTAACAGTATTTATGGCCTTGTGATATTTTCCTAAATGCACAGTATTTCATGTATATAATGATAATATATATAACAATTATTAATAAAGTGTAAACTATTTGTGTCGATGGGTACAGGAACTCTTGAATTAGATGCTCTAATACACAGTAATCCGTCTTTCAACAAAATGGGGCGACATATTGTCTATGCAAACACAGCTTAAGATTATAAATCATGTGGCCACTTTTCCTGAACAAAACATGTGAACATTTGAATTTCATTTTGAGAACAGATTCTTTGATCGAAATAAGATCAACAGAGATGCATTCAAATTTCAGGAAAACCTAAAAACAGATTTTTTTGTTTTTTTTTGGGGGGGGGGGGGGCATGAGCCATACAACTACTGTATTGGAAGATTCTGAAATTACATGTATCAGTTGATCTTCTTACCAAAGTAGGAAACAGCAAATAAATACCACAGATTGCCGAAGAAATTGAGACAAAAATGGTAATGTACATGTCAAGCACCTTCCTGTTGTCAGGCCCCAAATGCATCAGGAATGTGGCCTTGTAGGCGCCAAGTATGATTAAAAAATAAACTTTGCTACATGGCCTTGTTATAGGGGATGGCAGGTGGGCCTTCTAGGAGGTGAAGGGGAACCATGGTACCCCAAATTGGGGAAATGTTACACCATTCAGAATTTGTCAACCTGTTACTGTGCTTTGCAGTCCTCCTTTTTAAATCCAAGCTTCTGACTTAACCAATAATCATAATATGTCACAGAACTGGAGGTGAAAAATGACTTGTTGGAAGCAGTCCTGGTTGCCACTTTGAACTCTCCAGGTGTTCACTTATAGGAGTCGACAGCTTTCCTTGGTCCATTTTGGATGCAGTGCCCAGGAAAGATGTTTACAAAGACCATCAAGTTTAGCCTCGGCATGCTTGAATGAAAGACCCTTGTATGACGAAACTGAAGGTAAAATAGTCACAATAATATGTGCAAATTTATGTTCCTGTTGTCATGATGATCACTCGTAGGGTTTAAACCCCCAGTAAATATGAGGAGCATAAAGGTAGTCCACGGCTTTTGCTTTTAGTTGAACTTAGAAGCCTCCTGGTAAGGCTGGGTCAATTTAGTAAATGTTATTCTGCAGGGCAGACATGATATGCAGGTACATAGTATTGAACTGAAAGGACACAATTATTATATTTTGGTTTCTTGTGTCCTGTGTTAGATTTACAGACACTAAAACCACAAGATTTAATATTTTTTTTGTATATGGCCTTTTGGGATGATTCACCATTTTCATACAGTGTGTTAGGGAAATGGGGCACACAGTGACGTACACTTATAACAATGCAACAAAATATGAGGGTTAAACAATGCAAGGATTTGCCGCCGAGAACTGGAGTGGGGGTGGGGTGGGAGACTGGAAACACATACAGATGTATGTTGAGAGCCTGCAAGTGCCACCCATACATTTTCACTTGAAATAAGAAAGGAAAGTTAGCCAGCCTTTTCACTACTATCAGTCAACAAAACTGGGAGGTCATCATTTTTAAATGCGGGTGGGTGGGTGCGTGAGAGTAACGAAAAAAAAAAAAAAAGTACCCTTTGTACTCTCTTGAAAATGATGAAATTGCTGAACCATCCCTTGCATGTGTGAAACTTAATACTTGGATCTGTATGGACTGTGAATGGACCATGAATGCACAAACTGTGCACAATAAAGATCATCATGGAAACAACAGAACTCGATTTTGTTCATGATTACCTGTATTTGCACTTTAATTTACTTTGTATTATGAAAACATTTTGCTGTTTGCACAGTTGCACCTAAATATTCCTCATAAATGGAGCTTTCACATTAAATACCAATGTGGCAACTCCATGTGTTCACCATTGCTTAGAGATTTGTCTTGATGCCAGAAAGGTTGTTGTTGATTGGCAGGCAACACAAAAAATATCCAATTGAGGCCTCTATCGATATGTTCAAAATGAGACCAGGCACTAAGGATCAGCAAAAGTTAGTTGTCAAATTAATACAAAGAACTATTTCCAAACCAGGATAATGCTCAGTGGTTTTTACCTCAGCTGACTTGTCAGGGGGACATAGAAATAGGGGCTGACTTGTCAGTCAGCTGAGGTTACCTGTTGTTTGGGCATCGGTTGTCTGTCCGGCCAGCCAGCATTGTCCACAGTTGACATTTTTGACTTCTCCAAAACCATTGACCAGGTTTACTTCAAATTTGATGGGAATGTAACATGGTCACCCTCCATTGATTTCTGTCCCCTACGACTGAAGGTGGTATAGGGGGACATAGAAATAGGCATAGGGGCTGTCAGTCTGTCATGTCTGTCTGGTGCATCCGTCACAGCCTGTAGCCCATAAACCGTTTCAGGTAGAATTATGAAATTTACAGCACAGATGTATCCTGCTTAGGGCATGTGGCCCGTGCCTTGTTGTTGACCTTGACCTCTTTTCAAGGTCATAGGACTCCTAAAGGTGTATTTTGCACCAAACTTTTTATGCCCCCACCAAGGGGAGGGGGAGATAGAGATTTGTCCTTGCCCCTACGTCCGTTCAACATTAAAATTTTCACATTTGTGTCTCTCATATCTCAAAAAGGATTTGAGGTACAACCATGAAACTTTGTGGAAACATCTGTCAATATATGAAGCCATGCATCTGGGGTTTTGTTTCTCTCTCTGATTGATCATACAATCTTAATCATTCATTAACTGGGGGAAAATATTGATTTGACGTTACACTTGTCACATTTGTGTCGCATGTATCTCAAAAGGTATTTGAGCCTCAACCATGCAACTTTCTTGAAACATCTATCAAAATATGAAGGTGTGCACCTATGGTTTTGTTTCTCTTATGGATTAATTATCTTGCATTAATTAATCATTAATTAACTGAAGGATAATGTTGATTTGACATTAGACTTGTCACATTTGTGTCGCAAGTGTGTCAAAAGGTATTTGAGGTTCAACCATGCAACTTTGTGGAAACATCTATCAATATATGAAGGTGTGCACCTGGGGTTTGTTTTTCTCTTGTATTAATTATCTTATGTTCATTAATTAACATGGGGAAAATGTTGATTTGACATTAGACTTGTCACATTTGTGTCGCAAGTGTGTCAAAAGGTATTTGAGGTTCAACCATGCAACTTTGTGGAAACATCTATCAATATATGAAGGTGTGCACCTGGGGTTTGTTTTTCTCTTGTATTAATTATCTTATGTTCATTAATCATTAATTAACATGGGGAAAATGTTGATTCGACATTAGACTTGTCATTTGTGTCGCATGGATCTCAAAAAGTATTTGAGGTTCAACCATGCAACTTTCTGGAAACATCTAGTAAGATATGAAAGTGTGCACCTGGGGTTTTGTTTCTCCCTTGGATTAATTATCTTGTGTTAATTAATCATTAATTAACTTTGGGAAAATGTTGATTCAACGTTAGACTTGTCATTTGTGTCGCATTCATCTCAAAAAGTATTTGAGGTTCAACCATGCAACTTTCTGGAAACATCTAGCAAGATATGAAAGTGTGCACCTGGGGTTTTGTTTCTCCCTTGGATTAATTATCTTGTGTTAATTAATCATTAATTAACTTTGGGAAAATGTTGATTCAACGTTAGACTTGTCACATTTGTGTGGCATGTATCTCAAAAAGTATTTGAGGTCTTACACCAGTTACATTCCATATTCTTTCCGATGCTGATGGGGGCAATGACAGGTGGGGGCATCCATGTCCTTTGGACACTTTTCTAGTTTTCCCATATTTCAAGTTCTGTTAAAGCTAGGCCTTTCATTTTTGTACCAAAGAAGCATTCCATGAAAGTTTTCTGTATGACTAACCAATTTTGACCATACAACTTTAATATTAATAGCCATTTGCCTCTTATTATGATTTGTGTCTATTTTATACTGTCGTATCTTGACAACACGCGATGTGGCAGGGGACATCCATCCATGGGATCATCTAGTTGGATTTTTAGAGTTTTTCAATTTTTTTTTTTTTTTAAATCTTGAAAAATCGCAGAAACTGCCACACAAATTGCTTCAAAATCACAAAGGGACACTTCTGGGGACCCCGCCCCTCGCCAACCTTAATTTGTTCAATGGATGGTGCTGCTGCGACTTTTTTATTTTATTTTATTTTTTTTTTTACAAATTTTTTGTGTTAAGGCTATAGTGGACTTCTCTAAAACTGTCACTCAGATTGTTCTGAAACTTGGTGGAAATGTAGCTTGTGGGAGGGTTAAACATAGTTGTTCATTATGTGGTGATACTCTGGATTCTTGATTTTTTTAATTTTTCAATTCCGGTACCTGTCACTCAATACATGTATTCCCATTAATTAACTTGTACGTCAATGGGGATTGCATCGGAAATTAAGTCACAGTTTTTACTTTCTCTCCAAAATCCTCATCCCCTAGATGAGAGTGAGACTTATTATGGGTTGAATGTCAAGGTCAGTTTAACAATCCATACCTGCCACAAGACATTTCATCTCTTTTGGATCACACTTTATGGACACACAGGTGTTCTCTTATGACAAACACTATTATAAAACCTACACTATTATCTGTGGGGGATTTTCAAGAAATGGTGTGTGTACGTAGGCATAATACCCTCTACACAGACAAGAGTTGGTAAAGTGAGAGACTCTCAGCTTGTCACTTTTGACAGGAATTTTGAAAAAATACCAATATTATTATCTGTATGTTTGTTTAAATGCTGGTAACTTTAGTTGGCCCCTTAGTAAAAGAACGCGCATTCAAAGGTTTGTAATAATTAACTCCTGTTTGCCAGCAACATTTCAGGTTAAGACAAAATTGTACCACTCCGCCCAAGACGTCAAACTTCAGCAGGTTTTCCTGATCCAAACTTTCAAGTGGCTTCATTCATGTGACTGATTCACATTATTCCCAAATTTTCCCAAGGAAACCTAATGCACGAACACTTCAACGGTGTGAAAGGAAAATACAAAGACAGGGAAACACTAACAAAACATTTTTTTATTCTGAATGAAAGCATTTGCATATCTGGTTTTATTTACACTTTTGTGCAAATAGGTCCTCCTAAAATTAGCACATTTTGTAAAGAAAGGACTCTAAGATCTCCATATATATTCTCTCAGATAACCTGCAAACAGCTCATCCATTTTTGTTAATATTCATCAAATTGGCCCAGGTTGTAAGAAAATAAACTGGGTTGAAAATGAAGCAGGTCTGTTTAAAAAAGTAACATACATTTGAATGTTTCACTTTATCAGACAAACATCACTTTTTTTCCCTTCCAATTTGACCTCACTACAATGTTAACCTAAAACATACTTCACAAAAATGTACATAAATATATTTAGAAAACAATATAATCAATGCTTCCTTCTCTCAAACACTCTGTCAGCCATATCCCAGTAATCAACATGAGCATAGAACTCTTCACATGCCACTCCAGGGAATCGCCCAGCATCTCCATTGAACACTTTCTCTCCAAATAGAGTGCCTGTTTGCCAGCCTTTCACGTCTTTCATCAGCTCGTTTTCTTCATCACGGTTCTTTCTTAGCTGACGCAGAAAGCTGCAAATTGAACATTCAGAATTTAAAAACAAACATACCTGTCTCTTTGATGTGTACTTTCACCTGATGAGAAAATCTACTTTATTTTTCTTATTGCATTTTGCACATAACATATTTTTCTGGAATTAAAAAAGATGATGCTAAATCTCCATGACATTATTATGTTAGAACAGCATTCTAAAATAAACCTCCAGTTTATTCACACAATTAATTTACAGCACTTTCCTTGATCTTGTAGTGTTTTTTCCTAAAATTATGGGCCAAAGAAAACACTGTTCACATAACCTTAATTAATTCAGACTGCCATGATAAATTGATGGGCATCAAGCAGGAATCTGCTGTAATTCAGGACCTATAGTTTGATATACACCTGCAATTTTTAAGTTGATGTGAGAATTTTCCATAGATTTCACAGGTTTGAAGGCTGCAAACACCCTGTGACATCTATTGAAAATTCCGACATCAACTTAGGTAATACCTTTACACATTAGCAGATACTTACTTTCTCCGTTGCTCAGCCCTGAAGAGTGGCTCCATTGCCAGACGAGCATCATTCATCTCAATGTCATCACGTCTGCAAAACAAGACATGCAGTTAGATATGTGCACATGAAATGTGAAAAACTTTCCAGTCTTGTTTTCATTCTTTCATACCATGCTGGGAAACTCACATCTTTGAGGTTTTTGCTGTGGGGGTAAACAGCAAAGGAGACCAACCAGCAGAAGTACTCATGGGACCATGTATGCTTAGTACCAGGAATGCTCACTACTGGGCTAATAGAGCAGCACCTGCTTACCCACACAATCTTTTTTTAAGTCTCTGTGCAAACACAGACTTTTTGTTTTTCCTCTTATACTTTATTCTTTATTAATTTATACATTTATTTATTTCCCTGTGAATTTGTCCTCGGTTTTTCTCAGACGCTTTTGTTCCGAAAAGTACCATATATTGTGATATATATATTAGGGCCAGTACTTTTCCGCGATCGCGGAAAACGGACGGAATTTACGGAATCTATGATCTCAAACGGAATTTATGATTTGGAACGGAAATCGGCAAATGCCATGGAAATTAAGCGGAATTTGTGAATTTTGCCTCTCAAATAATTCAAAATCACCACATATGTCATCGCATAAAGCAAAACACACGGACTTGGATCCAAATTTGACGAGTCGACGGCGTTATCGATACCACATGGAGCAAATTTAACGACAGGCCGGACACCTGCGCGCTATAGACCCCATTACTACCATATCCATTCATTTGCATGGCATATAGATATAACGCGCAACAGAGGTACAATGATAATAGCGCCGTCTGTAGGTGGAGGCTGTCAACGTACATAGTAAACAATATGGAGTCACTTTGCCATTCGTCGATGGATCAACATTTTCCAGAGGCGATAAGATCAACTGTTTTTCCTTTTTTATTGACCAGTGCTAAAATCGAGCCCTAGAATTAGTGAAACGGAAATGAAACGGAATTTGTAGTTTCCCAAAACGGAAAAACACTCATTTTGAAACGGAAAAATACAGGCCCTAATATATATATATGTAAGACACATCTACTTGTTACATTTGAAACATTACCAAAATTGTCCAAAGTGAGGCCTGTTTATGCCACTTGACCAACAGGTACTTACCTTATTCGCTGTCTTTCGAAGTAATAGCAAGTCCAACCAAAGAGTGTAACTGCACCAAATGCACCAAAGATTCCAAGTCCTGTAAAACATGAACATGTACAGATTTACCGGGAACCACTTTTCTTGTAACATCTATACATGACATTATATGTCAAGTGTAGTCACATTGACAAAATACAGTCAGTATGCATATGACCACAAAGGACATATTGTAGCTACACACTCAGACCAGTTTTTCAAGTATATCTGCTGATAGACAGAATAATATTAAGACATACGTGTCATTTTTTGTGTATCAGACACTGAATCATATATTGAATGCCAATATCTTGGCAACACCTTCGTTATCCTTCTACAAAATTTTGCTTAGGGTAAGGTCACAGTCCAATGCCCCTCTTTGAATAAACTGTCACTGCACACACAGTTTGCAACAACTTCTGATAGGCAAATACATAATTGTGACTCACTGTATTGTACCTTGTGCACCCTTCATTGAGCAATGTAATATACAGGGCAGTGTTACAAACAAGGATTTTTTTTCATATATAAGCCAACAGGCAGCTTTGGTAAAAGGGGTGTCCTTCTTATAAATTTTATGAGCATTTCAATATTATTGAAATGCATATAAAATTTGAACAAGTGTAGCGGCAATCGACTTGATGTCACATATTTTGCTTGTCCCGGTCAAGTAAAAGGGCCTTATTTCGAACACTGTATTGTAAAGGTATTACTAAATTGATGTAAAATCATATTAAATTGCCATTTCAACTCTATCATTTGCACTTTGTGAACTGCAGGCTAGTATTGCTTGACACTCAGGATCAACAACCTTTCAAAGAAATCTGGGTTGCCAGCACTCATGAAGTGCCTGCCCCAGGAGTCTCAAACTTTACAGGTTTTGCTCAGCTGTCTCATAACTTACAAATTCAACTGATATTCTCTGAGTTTTCTGCCAAAACAAGATTTTTGACTATTTTTGTTTGTTGAAACATAGTCAAGACTACATGGTTGTGACCCATACATATGTCAAGATTACCTAAACATTGCTGAAAAAGACATAATTTGTCTATTTTATATTTTTCCCCTATGGGAACAGGCCCCCCAGATTCCCCTAACCCCAGCATTCATTGCTTTATCACTGCCTCCCAAAAGCCTGGGAACACTGACTGGAGTATGTTGGGGACAGTCTCAAATATCCAGTCTTACTGTTCTAACAAACACTAAATGGACTGCAGAAAATATCCTTGCCAAGGAACTGCAAAGTGTAAGTGCAACTCATTGCAGTCACCAGCTTTTGAAATATATGTGGTCTACTTAACAGCCGCTTTCATGGCTGTTTTGTGAAGCTCAGCCCTGGTGCTCATGCCGACTGCACACAATATCAGTGTTGCCAGCCTTTCAGAGGTTGAAATTCAGGGGGTGGCAGCAGGCCAAGCAGAATCAGCCATTAAACATTCCTTGGGGGATCTGGAAAGCATACACTCCTGTGAATGGACAAAAAACAAAAAACAAAAACAAAAACAAAAAAAACAAAAAAAAAAGAAATTTTGAGCCATGTATGCATGATATTGGTGTATATTTTTACTGTAATTACTCATGACAGAGCAGTCTGACCATGTCTCAGGACATAAGTATGCTGATAGAATTCCGCCCCCAAATCATGACCGCTGCCACTGCCGTGCAAGAATTAAGCTTGCGCGTGTGACCCAAATAAACATTTCCATTTGTTCTCTTTACACATTGCTCAATTTCCCTGTGGGTAAGGACAAGCATTTATGTCGCGCTTGCCCAAAACCATTCAATATCACACACGCAAGCTTTATTCTCGCACGGTAATGGCAGCGGTCAGGATTTGGGGGCAGAATTCTATCAGCGGCGCAGAAAACAAAGTCAATATCTTGTTCCCTATGTCATAAAACTTTATCAAAATGCAACATGAGTGACACAGACTTTCAAGGAACCCATAAATATGAGACACTGGACAGGAACATTTATGTATATCGTGCAATTGAGGTATTTATTGAAAGGTCTGCGTGAAACCCACAACCTTTTATGAGGCGGAGATGGTGCCCATATGAAAACAACACCATCGATGCCTCAGAAATGGGGCTACTTGGCACCCAGCACCTCCGAGATTACCGAAAGGTCTAAAATACCGATGAATGCCGAGCGCTTACAGCCTGGGTTTTTAAACAAGCTGTGCCACGGCAGCCACACAGTAGCAGTGTGCGGGTTTAATTGCCCCCCATAAAACTTGGCGGTTTCAGGGCTGGAATCTTTGAAGTGGCCAGCGTGCTCTGTCCTTCTGTACAATACCTCCATGGTTGAATTCACAGCTTGAGTGCAGTGTGGGATAAGTTATTGCAGTACATGAGCGGGACACTCAGGGTATGGAGAAAGCACATTCAAACGGCAAAATGGATTCTGGGCGCATCACCTTGTATAGCAACAGAGGTAGTCTCAGGGGAGTCAGGATTGAAAAGCATAACTGACAGAACTGCCAAAGCGAACTACTGGGGATATTTTGGCCCACAATCTAACATGTTCATTTCAATGTCACAATGACATTGGACTTCATACTCCAATAATTAAAATGTTATGCATTATTTTATTACAATTATGGATACCCGATACCTGCAGCTGCTCCTTACACTTACCACCAAATCTACTCCTTTGGGGGATCTTTCTAGCCCATTCTATGGGCCCATAACCACCACGAGGAGGCAGGTCTTGTTTGTAACCAGTCGACATCTTGCCAACCTCGGTTTCGCCAAGGCTTCTGATTCCGGTGTCACAATAATATTCCCCTCTCCCCTCGCCCCCTCCAACGAATTGATGTGAATCTTTCCCGCTAGGTGACTCTCAGTATCCTCGTTCTCCAGCATGTTCCTCGAAGTCAAGTCTGCTGTGGTTGACCGTGCATTGCGGCATCATCCGCAATTTGCTGTCCCCGTTTTACAGACCATGTGCATGGACATACTTTTTTCTCTTATTCAACATGAATAAAGTATTGTACAATACAGTAGTTTCACAATTTCTCGTTTTCCCCTCTATTTCGCAGTTTACAAACTGCATATATATTCACAACATAGCGTTTCAAATTTCCAATCCTTATATCAAACAAACATCATACTTTTTTTCAAAAGTGTTTCTGTTGTCTTGGTTTTATGCACTTGTATTGCATTTAGCCTCAAACTAAGCTCTTATGCAAACAATGACCAGTATTTAACTGCTTTTTTCTATTCATACACCAACCTTTATAAATTCTAAAAGCTAGAATTTGCAGAATAAAATTTACCCGACGGTATTTGTTGTAGTTAATTTTATATCCCATGATATTATTTTTCAAATTCAGATTTACAATTTACATTTTCCATATCGATTTGATGAAAGACATTTTTATCCTTACTCTTAAGTTGTTAGTGCAGTCACATATTTCTAAAAATGCAGATTATCATCTATCATCTGACATTCCAAGCAGAGAGGATCATCAACCAGTTTCCACTTACACAGTAAAGCATTACATGGTATTGTTCTGAGAAGTAACTTAAAATGAAACTGCTTTAATTTGTTTTCCATGAACATATAATCAGATAGTCTGCATATATTTGACCAATTCACATTTGTGTTATCAAAAAGTTTTCCCCATATTTCTGGATATATGGGTTCTCAAATTTAATATTCACTAGGATATTATTCAAATATATTATTAAAATTGTTTTCATTGTATAACAGATCAGAAATAAATACATCAGAATCAACCCAACTCTGAAAAATTAAGATTCTATTCTTAGAGACAATGAATTTATTTCCCGATATCACTTGTTGTTTTACTTCAGCATGTTTTGCTAGGTTGCTACTTCAGCACTGTATATAGAGATTTTCAACATAGACCATCTTTAAGCCGCCTTCTTCGTATTTACATATTAAAGTATTTCTTTTCATTTTATCTCTCTTACTGTTCCACAGAAAATTAAAGATATGTTTATTTGTTCTTTAAATAGCTAAGTCTGGTATGCGTGTTACACATGAATTACAAATAATTTTTGAAAGAGTTAAACTTTTAATTATTATAATTTTGCCATAGAAAGTTAAATGTCTTATATTCCAGTGAAGGAGAGTATTTTCTAAAGCACCAAGCTTAGGATTCCACGTCTTTTCTTCACATTTTTTCTTATCTTTCCCAAAACATATCCCTAAAGCTTTGACTGGTTCTTTCATCTATTTCATATTCCCAACTTTTGATTTTTTTCTGACTTACCCATAATCCTTCGGTTTTACCTCTATTAAGAATAGGTCCTGCAACTTCACTGAATTTATCCACTATGTTCAGTGCTTCGATCACTGAAGCTTCACTTTCTACAAATAGAGTAGTGTCATCCGCAAACTGTGAAATAATTTAATTTTAGAACCATTTTTTACATGTATTCCTCTAATCTTATTGTTACCTCGAATATTAGTGCCTAGGATCTCAACCACAACTATGAACAACAGCGCAGACAGAGGGCAATTCCTGTCTTATGTCCCTAGTCATGTGAATTTGATCAGATATCCAGTTGTTATCACTTCCACTACAAATTATATCACTATAAAAAGTTTGTACCCATTTTAAAAAAGACTGCCCAAACCATTTTTCTATAATACTGAAAACATGAAATGCCATTCCACCATGTCGAATGCCTTTTTAAAATCTAAGAATAATATTTCCGAATTAATTTCAAAATTTTCCGCATACTCTATAATGTCTTCAATCAGTCTTATATTAAATCTAATCTATCTATTTTTGACATGCCCTGACTGATCTGTATTTATTATTTTACGAAGCACCATCTGCAACCTCCGTGCTAGTGGGTAACCTGCAAATTTTTAAATCTGCATTTAATTAGATAATTGGTCTCCAATTACTTTATGATTCTCACTCTCCCTTTTTAAATAAAAATGTTAACACTCCATGCCTTTGTGTGTTGAAAATTTACTATTATCATAGCCTTCATTCAGAGATGAAAACACAAGATTCTTGACATTCTCCCAAAAACATTGGTAGAATTCACAACAAATACTACCATGTCCTGGAGCCTTGTTCTTTTTCATTTTAAACACAGCATTAGTGCATTCTTCCTCTGTTAGAGAACCTTCACACTTATTTTTGTCTATGTAGATCAGCCTTATTTCATTTCCAACTTAGTATTTTTCTAATAATGTTCGATAACTTCAGTATTGGGTTTTCCAGTTTTGTACCAATCTGTGTAAAAGTTTACTCCCTCTTTCATAATATGGTTAAAGTCTGTTATTATTTGACCTTCTTGACTTTTAAGCTTTGTTATGTGCTTCTTACATTGTCTAGATTTTTTCAGGCATAAAAATATTTAGTCGATTTTTCTCCCATTCTCTATCCAAATAGACCTTGATCTTACAAAGGCACATTTTGCTTTGTTATCATAGTAATCGTTACATTTCTCTTGTAAGTATTCTTTTCGTCCCAGTAATACCGTATCATCCATACCCAGATCCACACTTGTTTGTAGATCTATTAATTCTTTTTCCAAAGCATTAATTTTTACTTCGACATTTTTGTTTGGAATACGAAACAGAAAAATCTTTGATTCTCGTTTTACAATAATTCAGTATTAATCTGTCATCAAAATTGTTACTGTAACAAAACTAAGTGGTATCATGCTTTAAATCTTTCATGTAAGTATCATCATTCAATAATGATGTGTTTAGCTTCCAATATCCTGGACTTCTTTTTTCATATACCTGTATATTAATTTTAAAAGATATGCCCAACTGATCAGTTTTGACTGATGGTCCTAAGTCACAACTTTTCACAATATCACCAACAGTATCATCAAGCAGCCAATAATCTAATCTGCTGCAAGTAACTTGTCCATTGCGGGCTTTTGCCTCCATGTCTATTGTAGAGTATTGGTGGCTTTTGTCTCCTAACGTCCGTTATGTTAAGGCTTTTAATAAAGTTTTCAAGGTAAGATTTATTTATTTATTTATTTATTTATTTATTTATTTATTTATTTATTTATTTATTTATTTATTTATTTAGTCAGTCAGTCAGTCAGTCAGTCAGTCAGTCATCCATCCATCCATCCATCCATCCATCCATCCATCCATCCATCCATCCATCCATCCATCCATCCATCTATCTATCTATCTATCTATCTATCTATCTATCTATCTATCTATCTATCTATCTATCTATCTATCTATCTATCTATCTATCTATTTATTTATTTGCTTATACAATTTGATTTCCCGGCTCTTTTATCAATTGAACTGTTCATTACCCCATTCATGTCACCTCCAATAACCAAATTTCCCATTTGTTTTTCTTTTATCCATGGGGTTCACTTCTTATAATTTTCTTTCTTGCTCTACATTTGGAGCGTACACATTTACAAGAGTATAGTATTTACCTTGTATCTTAATATTTAGTTGTCACATTCTACCATCTTGTCCATGTACATCAATAACATCCACATTTAGATTATCATAATTGATACCCCTCCAGTACAGGAACTATCAAGAGAATGGTAACACAATCCTTTCCATTCCGTACTCACATAATGTAAAATTTGCTGGGTATAATGAGTTTTTTGCGAGAATACTACATTTGCTCTTTGTTGTTTCATTGATATGTAACTTCTCTCTTATTTTTATTATGGAAGCCACGTGCATTTAACGATATTAGATGTAAATCAATTGAAGATTGCTTATTATTAGACTTGGTCATTAGATCTTATGATTGAGTTAGATAAAGTAGTACTGAATACAGAAGAAATTACAAACGATGTCCATAGACATACAATGCGCGTTACGACGTATTATGACTTAATGAACAGACTGTAAAGACAAAGACTCTCTTTTCGGTTACGACCTCTGGAAGATAAGATGAAACTTTATTTTCCGTCTATAATTAAATAAATAAATAAATAAATAAATAGATAAATAAATAAATAAATAAATAAATAAATAAATAAATAAATAAATAAATAAATAAATAAATAAATAAATGAATGAATGAATGAATGATTAAATAAATACATACATAAATAAATAAATAAATAAATAAATAAATAAATAAATAAATAAATAGATAAATAAATAAATAAATAAATAAATAAATAAATAAATAAATAAATAAATACCAGTTGTGGCTATTTGCCGACAATGAACAAAGCTTGCCAAATAAAATAAAGACATTTTGAAAGATACGAAGACTAGTTGTACGGTTGCGCCCTCTTGGGGCCAAAAGTAGAATCATTCATGTTAAAAAAACTATAAAAAGATATGAAGAATCCAGTACATAAATATCACCAAGTTCTGCTCAGAATTCAAAACACAGCACAGTTGACCATCATACCCCCAAGAGATCCATGAATGCAGTGTTATAGAGCAATGAGCCTTCGACTCCTTCTCCAAAACCGTCGGGCACATTCGTTTCAAATTTGGTGGGAATATGACTTGGGTGGGTCTCCACTGAGTTTGTTGAAATGGTTGTGATGACTCAATATATCAAAAAAGCTTTTGATAAATCCGAATACACACTAACAGATAATTTTCTTCAGTGTAAAATCTGAATGATTCTGTCAGTTAACTCTAAAGCTGCTGTTTCTGTCGACTGCATTTTGGTAAAACCGTGTTGGCAGTCATAAAATGAGGAAATAGTTGTAGACTTATCGTGCAGGTGATATTAACAACTTCTCAAAAATTTTGGACATGAATGGAAGAAAAGATATGGGCCAACAGTTTGTAAGATGGTATTGTCATCTTTCTTATGTAAAGGTATAATACTCAAAGTTTTTAACTTGTCAGGAAAAATTACAGTTGTTAAATACTTTTGATGCCAACAAGGGGTTCATTAATAGAAGGAATGATGTTTTTCCAGTTTCATCGATAAATCATCATGTCCAGAACTTGTTTTTGGCTTGAAAACTTTGATAATTTTCAGCATATCGGTAGAATTAACTAACTTGAAAGAAAAAGCATGGTGGCATAGGTAAGAAGAAATAGATGATTTGTCTGTATGACAGGCATATTTGCCATTGTGGTCAAGGACAAACAAGCCACGGGCCTGAAGACAAGGCAACCAAGGAAAGATTGTTCAACAAACAGATATCTATAAATACATGGTCTTGGCTTATAACTATTACTGTCAACTCTTTATGATATATATATACATACATACATATATATATATATATATATATATATATATATATATATATATATATATATATATATATATATATATATATATATATATATAACTCTCTTGTTTATTGAGTTACCACCAGTCCTGAAAATTATTTCAAATGAAAATACCCTGCTTATCAACCACGAGGAAGCAGAGGAGTAATATTCAACTGTGACATGCAGTGCTGCGGCAATATTCAGCAATATTCAACTGTGACAGTAGTGCTGACCTGTAGCCAGATTGGAAATACATTAAGTTCGATGTAGATATTTCCCACATGTTAGATAAAATCAGTAATGTCCCAGATTATAAAATAAATATGCATGGATGCTTATGAAGCATGCTCATAATTAGGAAATCTTGAGTTTTAACAACAGACTTTTTGGGGAGAAGGGACGCGGAGCTTACCGGGAAGCTTCCCGGCCTGCAGCTGACAGAAAAGAAAAAAGAAACAAGCTGTAAAACAAGTAAAGCCATGTGAGTATATCACACCAAAATACTGCAGTGTACCCAATTGTAAAGGGTCTGGAAAGGGAAATGCATACAGTTGGCGAAAAGACTCAACTTTGCACAGAAAATAGATTATTTCCATCAACAGAGAGGATGCAAGGACCATCATGTGATACAAAAGCTTTTCAATGTGAACCAAATCGCAGACACTTCCATACTACCCGGAGCACCAAGCAAGCCTGTGCAGTACTAGCTGCAAAGCTGAGGCATACTTCACTAACGCTAATCAATTTAGATGTTTAATTCTATCTTCATAATTACTTAAGGATAAAGTTGCCAACCCTACTTCGATTCCATGCACAATGAATTCTTTGTTTTAAGTCAGTTTGTATGCAAGATTCAACATTTAAAAAACTGCTTGTATCATTTTCATAGTCTCTTATATCTTGATGCATGTAAGGCCCATGGACACAAAGTCAGTGTTGTAGGACTTCAATTTTTGCAAGCTTTGAAGCCACGCACAAATTTGCCTTGGAGCAAATCTTCTTTTCTAGTATCGTGTGTGTGCTCCTAATTTGGATTATGTGGCGACACTGTTCGGACATCCACTGGTGCCGATGGATCTGCAGTAATCCACTGATCAGCAAATGCACGATTGCGCTGTCGGGATCGTTTGTCAAAATTACAATTCGGCTGGTTGGGAAGACTTGGATAAATCTCAGTATTAACTGGAGCTGAAACACAAAACGTTTCTTTCTAATTGCCTCATAATCAATGTGTTAATGGCTTCGCTCATTGTCATCTTTCTTACCAGTTTGCTCTTTTCTCAAATCAAAATGTGTACAAACATAACACTAGTAATGCAATTTCGTTAGCGTTAGAAATAGTGGCAGGCTTGCCAACCACAATTGAATACATTATCAGCAAGTCGTTTTCTTGTAATGGAACTATTTTGTGGAAGAGCTTTCACAAGTAGTTTCATACAATTATCCGAAATTCCCATCATTTATACTTTCCTCCAAATTGAAATACTGACAGTTTTATTTCAACCGTTCGACTTCAACCTGTGAATGTGTCTTAGGCATATGCATGTACCATGAATGTTGTCATTGATTATTTTATTGTATCTGTTATTGTCATTATATCTGCCACATCTTTTATATCATATCGTAGTCATATATATATATATATATATATATATATATATATATATACTCACACAGTGAAACCTAATTATAACAACACTCAGATGACAGAAGTTCATGTTCTTTGTTGTTTGATTCATTTATCTGACATACTCACTTATCTGTCACATTTCTAAGGGAACAGATGGGGTCATTTTAACGAATTTTCACTTTGTATATATGTAAATAGATAAATATACCGTTCCCTCAAGAAGTTACACAGGTACATATACAATTGTCTGCCGTGGTGTGAACATGATGCCCAGCGATAAAATTCCTCCTGTCCTTTCCCATTATCTTCTCTCTATTATGTTATCTATCTGTCTGTCTGTCCGTCCGTCCGTCCGTCCAACCAGCCAGCCATCCACCCATTCATCTATCCATAAGTCTGTCGATATCTTGTATCCATCCATCTATACTGTGTGTATACCGATATATATCCCAAGGATTGGGAGAGTTACTACTACTACTACTACTACTACTACTACTACTACTACTACTACTACTACTACTACTACTACTACTACTACTACTACTACTACTTCTACTACTACTACTACTCATAATAATTGAAAATTTTTTATTCTAATAGACCCAGTGATGATGATGATGATGATGATGATGATGATGATGATGATGATGATGATGATGATGATGATGATGATGATGATGATGATGATGATGATGATGATAACTGAATATTTTTATCCTGGCACACCCAGTCAGAGTTACCTCTGTTCTTCCTTGGGGTCCAGTAAACATATATACAATATCCAGACAAAAGTTACAAAATATATGAGAGCTAAGACTGAGCGACAAACAATTCAAAATTAAAACATAGAAATCATGTGAAGTAGCGAGCCTTATCGCTGCGTATAAAAGAAGGTAATAAGTCATGTGAACTGCGGGTAAAATCGTCAAGAGAGTTCCAGAATGTAGCACCATTGTAAGCAAAAGACTTCTTAAAAGGACTTCTCTTCACACTGGGGACTAAAACATCCATAAAGTGGATACTTCTTGTATTATAAACATGAGAATCAGATGGTCCGGTGCAAGGTTATTAATACATTTATACATTAGGGTAGCAGTATGAAATTTCCTACGTTGCTCCAATGTTTGCCACCCAGTATTCAAAACAAGATTAAGTCCCTCTGTATTTCTAAAATCGAATTTATTACATTTTATCCTGGCGGCGTAATTTGGAAATTTTTGAAATTATCACGTTAGCTTATCTTTGTGATCATAAATTATGCTTTATGAATGTAGAGTATTGTATCATCCAAAAGGCAATAGATGAAGGCAACCAGGTGGAACTGGATGCCGAGAAATACAAGAGTCTGCTTTGGCCGAAGACTGAACTTGGATAGGCTCACTGTCAGGCCCAAGCATTGGCAGAGTTCAGAATGGTCTGTGTGTGATGCTGCGAATCCAAGTGCCCAAGTGCTTGGACAAGCCAATCGTCCAGATACTCATGAATGCCAACAGGTGAGCACTGAAGGTAAGCAGCAACTGTCTGCATGAACCTGGTAAACACCAGCGGTGCCATAGCAAGGCTGAACGGAAGCACCCTCAACTGGTATACTTGGCCCGCAAATGCAAACCACCGATACTTTTGTGACGTCTCCGTCATTGGCACATGGAAGAATGCGTCCTTGAGATCCAGGGATGTCGTCCACTTTATGGCCCATAGGACAGCTGCCACCGACTGGGAGGTCTTCATCTGAAAGGACGGGACTTCCAGGAAGGTGTTCAGTGTCGACAGGTCTATGA
The DNA here is from genome assembly GCA_964020975.1 of Hermodice carunculata. Classification (NCBI taxonomy): domain Eukaryota; kingdom Metazoa; phylum Annelida; class Polychaeta; order Eunicida; family Amphinomidae; genus Hermodice; species Hermodice carunculata. The sequence goes on from OZ026617.1 coordinate 70,011,308, forward strand.
CCAGGTGCCATCCTCCGGCCATCTTGGGGAGCAGGAAGAGTAAGTTGTAAAAGCCGGGACATCCTTGATCCTGTATCAGCTCCATGGCACACTTGCTCAAAGCATCTGAACTGCCTCCAGGAATGCCTATGCTTTGGCTTCTATGGTGGGTGGTTCAAACCACCATTATTCTCACTGTCTCAGTTTCACAAAGGCCTGTCTTCACCAAAAGCCAGCATGAAGCTGTGTCTCAGGTTATTGGGGGCAAACGAATCATCCATGATAGACTCCCATTGACACTGTATTGAAATTTGATCACTATACTTGCACATTCAAAAACTTTCTTTTGGAAATACTCTTAGTTTATCTCCTTAAAAACAACATCATCCCTTTAGATACATGTCTGAAACACATCAAATGGTATAATCATGTTGTTTGGATTCTTATTGATGGTCATTTTAGGCCTAAGGGCTTTTTTGATGGATTGATGTTGGTGTTAGTGTCACTTTGTGGACTTGTATGGATGATGATCATTGTTGAGACGGTGGTTGCAACAAGTATTTTTTAAATGCTGAATTTTATTGATATTCTTGACAAATTTGGAACCTGTGCTTGTAAATTCTCTACTGTGCTGCAGATTTTGGTTTTCATCAATTGTACAGTTTTTCCAAGGTTGTTGCAGCCCAGAGGGAGTATGAGTTGACGGTCAAGAAGACAGGGTCTGAGAAGAACCGATCTTCGGCGCTGAGGCGGCCAAGAAAGAAATCGAAAGGAGCTCTTGAGGTCATCCAGGAGAGACCCCAAAGCAGCCAATGACACATCAGAGTGTGACCACTGTAGGTGCTGACACCACCAGAGCGAGACACCCACCAAAGGCAGAAGGTGCCCCTACAGGTCTGGGTGTCTTCCTCCCACTTTTTTTTTGCCTATGCTTTTGATTAGAGCTCTCGGACCTGGGAGCTTGGGAAGTATGCTTAGGCAATGGTGCTTTGCTGGGCAACATGGACTTACCGTCTGAGTGATCACACTCGCTGAGGTGCTGGCTTTCCATACTTTCTCGGACTCGACGCACCACTCTAGTTTGTGTGATTGATGCTGGTCCGAGTGCTGAGACCCAGAAAACCAATATCTCAACAGCTGCAATCTATGCTGGGCAGACTACGTTGGGGCAGAGTTCGAAGAAGGAACAGCCTGATGAGAGGGGGCAAGCAATGCACGGGGCATCTCAGCCTGCATCTTCATGTTGTGTAATGCTGATTCCAAAGCATGTGCGAGCTTTGGATCAGTGCCAAGAGCAGAAGTTGATGTCGTTTGGGGCAAAATTGGTTGCCCAAGATCCCTATGTGGTGATCTCTTGTTACCAGACTTTTGACTCTGATGTCTCTTCACCTTCTCCCAAGGGGTATCAGGTGTTGAGACATCTGTCATCTGGGACTGCGGACAAACTGAAGTAAGCCTATGCTCTTTCCCATATGCCACACAAGACTGCTCCCAAACCGAAGTCTTTGCCTTTTCTCATTGGGGGGTCTGTGGTGAAGACTCATTGGAGTCAGTCATTTCAGCTCTGCATTTTGCAGCTGTGACCTGCCGCCTGTGCCTCGCACTATCTGACTTCCTCCGTGTCTGCTCAAAGAGCAGCCATTTGTCCTCTCTTCAATCCTGACAGTATTTGCAAGGTCACTCACGACAGCAAACTTGACCCAACTGCAGGTGACAACCATAGCAGTGTGGGTGGTCGTCCCAAGCTGCTATGTAGTGGTTCCATTAATCCAGCTGTTGTCTGCAATCCATCAAGGTCAAGGATGCAGGCAAAGTGGTCACTGGATCAACACCCATGGCCTGACTCCGAAAGGAACCAGTAGCCTGGTGTGCACTGCTTTCCCTCTCCCTGCAACCTGTTTGCCGAGACGCCATCTAAAAAATCTAGGTTTGAAGCCAATTGGCCAGCTTTACTTCCAACTATTTCAGTGGTATCCAAATACAGAAATCTGCTTTCTGGGTCTCTGTAGATCCCTGGACTGCTGAGAAAAGTTTTTCCACAGACAAGTGCGTTTGCAAAGCACTATAGCAGTGAGTGTGAACAAAAGTTCACTGAGCTTCAACTGGAAAAGGCAAGCCAAAAATGGTGCCCAAAGAGGAAGGATGAGATAGGGACGATACACACCAGGAGTCACCATCAGTTCCTCAAGAACCGAGTGATGGCACCACGGGACTGTCAAGTTTTCAAAATCAAGTGAGTCAAACTCAACTCGATTCATGGACATTCGACCTAGACACAAAGGTCCAGGCAAATGGTGGTCGAGAGGTAACGTTAAGTAACTAATTCGTTCATTACGTAATGCAGTGTTTCAGTTATGCTCTCTCATTCGCCTTTTTTCCAGATACAGATGAATTTACAGACGAGCATATTGACAGAAAGAGAGAAAGACAGAGTCTGTGTTTGCACACATAGATGACATTAAACACCATGTATGCAAAGTAATTGTACTGAAAACAGTTACAATGAATAAATAAGCATTCATAACTCCGGTCTACTGCACTGCATTGAGCAATATTCTGGTATTGTCATCATTACAGCTGTCTATATAACTGTCCCTTTCAATAATATCTGAAACCCTCATGAATGATTAATGAATCACTGGAGCTGAACCTAAGCGTTTGCTGCCGCAACGCTGAACCAACAATAATGGTGACAGAACATATAAAAGGCGTGACGTAATTTGGATATATTGGGTGAGTATGTGGCAAAAACTGACGCGTCTGTGTCATCTTTTCATTAAACTGTCTGAAAGTGGATTGTATCAGTACATTATTGATAGGTTCGTTGTTGATATTGACTCTGTGGATGTTACGAAGTGGCCGTTTTGCAAATGACGAGGAATCTATAGGAGGATTGAATTGTATCATGGGACCACCAAAATTTCAACTATCTGCCTTTGCAGAAATCGCAAAGTGCGTCTGGGGATAATTGAAAGATGGTGATCGATGCACGTGCTTGTGAAGGTGAAATTATTTCATGCAAACTGAGTTTTTTTTACAAAGAAAGAGAGAGAGAGAAATGGGATTTGTGGTTGATTACTGGTCATCTCAATTGGAAAGGACATTTGCCAATGCTCCTAAATTTCGGACTTAGAAAAAAAGATGCTGAGACATTTTTCAATACTGCTAGGGTTTCTTTTGACACTTAATCGCACACGATATGACAGTAATTATGACGATACTGTTGTTGCTGTTTTTTCTGTTCCCTATGATGATGATGACAACGGCGACAATCTAGAATACTGTCAACAGTATAACGAGGGGAGACGTTCTCCCAGTTCGCTTTCACTTGCTTTTGACCATTGTACACTCAATGAATATTGAACAAAAAATGTAGTAGTATTTCAATTATGCTAAGAAGAAGCATTTCAAACTGTAATTCTTGAATATCTTCAAAACGATAATTAATACAAATCTATGTCAGCTCGTACCTTTAAACATATAATTGATCATTGAACATCTGATGAATGTAGAACAAAAGTCAACCATGCCAACAGGGGCATTCAAAAATTGAAATCTTTAATGTGTTTATATATGAGGTATAGAGATGTAATTCCACATCTACTGATAAGTGAGTGACTATTGTGGACAGAAAGAATGAAGATTTAAAGTTGTGCCATGATAGATTGTGCTAATTATTTAAGTTTATGAAATTCCGAGCATCGTCAGGGCTGTATAATAGATATGCCCGTAACTTACACCTGTATTTTGTTGTTGCTGTTGTTGTTGTTGTTGTTGTTGTTGTTGTTGTTGTTGTTGTTGTTGTTGTTGTTGTTGTTTGCCGGCAGCAGGCCTGAACCTGGGATATTGATTGATTGATTATTGTTTCAGTCAAGCCAATATTCCTCCTCTAATACAGGCAGGGAGAATAATTTCTTGTAACATAGAAAATGCTGAGCTTTTTAACTCATTTTGTAAATCAATGCAAATTACCTAAAGACGATTCTTTGAAGTTCTCTTATATTGTGAGTAGAACAGACGCTTACTGTCTTCAGTTTTCTGTAAATGATCATACTGCGGCCGATATTTTGAAAATTATATGGTCACTCAAAGTCAATCCAACCAGAGGAGCTGTAGGACTGGGAAATATCCTACTGACAAATACAGCTCGTAACATGCACTTATACTTAACGAACATGTCAACAGACCCTTGGTTTCTTTCATTCAGGAAGTGCGATGGTAAGATAAGTCAGTTTTTGACGGCCTTATAAACAACCAGGAAGTCAGAATGGTCTTCAGCGTATCGAAGGCTTTCGACGGTGTGTGGAATTAAGGCCTACTTTTCAAATTCAGGGTTTTTGTGTTTCTAGCCTCCTGGGATGAAAGCTATTTGACAGATATCAACGGGTTTTGATTCGCGCACAGTCCTCTTCTTGGATATCAGTAGGCGCCGGCATCCCACGAGACTCAATTCTTGGCCCATTACTCTTTCCCATTCATATAAATGTCACTGTTGACATATATACAATATTTAGTATATTTAATTGATCATTGTTATCAAAGTATGTTCGAATAGTCTCTGTATTACCTGTTATATAGGCCTAAATTCGCAGTATATTATTGCTATCAAGGTATGTTCTAACAGTCTATGTATTTTCTGATAAAGCTAAGGATGATGATAAGTTTGGTTTAAACATATTTTGACAATGCGATTGGGGAGAAGGCAAAGCCTATATTGACCCGTCTCGCAAGATGTTGATAAGTTCTGTTGAAAACCAAAATGGTACTTGTATAAAATGTTGTGTTTGGTTAAAAACGAGTACTGTCTTTTGTGCATATTTTTTGGAGTAATTTACCAAACAACTGATTAAGCTAATGGGTCTGTAGTCAGATAATATAGTCTTGCCCTGCATTTTTCATAAAAATCCAATCAAATCCTCTGTAAACAAGAAGCAAAATGAAAAATTAGTTTTATTCTACAAAAGGATCAACAATCTTGTTTCACCTTACCTATCTAGCATTGCTCTCCGTGATGTCTGAAGACAAAATGGATGTTCCTGTATGAGACATTTTCATGAACCACACTCTGAAAAAGATACTTAATAATTCATATAAACAGCAATTATTTTACTTCGATTTAGTATTTTGAATTAGTCACTATAAAACCAATATTTGGAAGTAAAATGTGTTAAAAGTTCAAGTAATTAAAGTGTGTGTGTCAGCACACACTTTTCTGTTTTTCTAGGAATTCTTTCTTTCTTTCTTTCTTTCTTTCTTTCTTTCTTTCTTTCTTCTTTCTTTCTTTCTTTACCGGCAAATTTGTCCGACATTTCATTTGAAAAGTATTATATGTAGAAACTCCAAACTTGGCACAATTATATTTCTATGGATAAAGTCTGGCCTTTTTATAATGAGAGGTCATGCTTTTCAAAATTATGCAAATGAGGGCTAATTAAAGTTTTAAATCTTCAATATCTTATATACTCTAGTAGATGTGGTCCTGAGTGTATAGGAGTTCGATCATAGCAAAGTAAAGGTCATCTCAAATGTCAAGGTCATGTCAAGGTCAAAGGTCATGTCAAGGTCAAAGGTCAATTTTAAACCAAAATGTCATTTTTGAGGTCAAAGTTCACTTAAGGTAGAGGTCATCTCAAGGTCAAAGGTCATTTCAAGGTCAAAGGCCACTTTCGGTGCTGGCTTTCTTCTGGCCATAACTTGGTCAATTTTTATCCAATTTTGATCATGTTGGGCTCAAATTGTAGCTATTGTAACCTTGCACATTTAATAGATTTACATGTGACCTCTTAAGTCCAAAGGTCAAGGTCATTTGGACCTTTGAAAGTTTCATCCAATCATAAAGTGGCCAATCTCCATCCAGTTCTAATTATGTTGGACTCAAATTGTAGGTATTGCTACACTGAACATTTTTATAAGAACATGTAACCCCAAAAAGGCAAAGGTCAAGGTCATTTGGCCCTTTGAAAGTTTCATCTTGCCATAACTTGGTCAATTTTACTCCGATTTGGTTCATGTCCGGCTCAAATTGTGGGTATTGTAACACTGTGCAATTTACATGTGACCTGTGAAGGTCAAAGGTCAAGGTCATTTGGACTTTGAAATTTGCATGCAGCCATAAGCTTAATGGAATGTAAAGTACCAAAGGACAAAAGTTGTAGCATATAATATTTATAACCTTTGAAGGCACACAGACAGATTAAAAAAAATCCTCTTTGCCAGTTTCTTTCTTTCTTTCTTTCTTCTTTACCAGCAAATTTGTCCGACACTTTTCTCAGACACTATTGTACATAGAAACTGCAAACTTGGCATGATTGTACCTCCATATAAGGAGTTTGGCCGTTTAATACACAGAAATGCAGATGTTTAAAATTATGCAAATTAGGGGCATTTGAAATTTTAAATCTTGAATTACTTCAAAGCTATAATAGAAAGAGATGCCATTCCAACTTCTACTCCTGTGTTATGGAATAGTTGTACATTGCCATACTAATATGCTTTGAAGACACACACACTGATTTGCTATGCAGCAAATCATCTTTTCTAGTTATTTACTGTATTTATAGAAAAACACCAATGAACACTTATTATAAATAAACAGAAAAATGCAGTAAAATGTTTTACTTTGTCCATCATATGTAGTAATTGGTAAGTAAATTGTTAAAAACATAATTTCTAGCATTCTAAACAAAATTACTGATTATTGGTAAAATAATTACTAAGTACTTTTTTTTAGAGCAAAGGAAATGTATAACTACATGTAGCTGCAACGGCGACTCCTATCTTCCTTCAACTGTAAACTTACGGAACAATTAACTCTTGCAAGTCTGTAATCTGTGTCAATTCAAAACCACCCTTCAAAAGCACATACTTTTTTCAACACACAAAGCGTCCTCATATTTTAGCTATGGTAAATGCTTTCCAAGTATGTGTCACACACAACTTCGACCAGAAGGCTATGTTCTTAATTTTCACCTGTCTAGATAGAATATTCAGTCTTTTCCTGCATGCCCGTGTAATTACATATTTGTAACATATTTTTTCTTGATTACCCCCTATATACAGCTCATATAAAAAAGCTTCCAGGTATAGTATCGGCTACTTTGGTACTTCGAGTAAGCTTGTCCTTTGTTGGTTCACCTAGCAAGCAATCGTCTAAGAAATTATGCTTTCAAGATCTTCCTTCCACACAGATAATGAAAACGTTATTTTCAGCTCGATACACCAATCTATTCTGGACACAAGATTAAATTACTAATTTTCTTTCCAAGACTGAATTTTGCAATGCTTGCGGTGTAATTTATATCATGTTAATACTGTCGTTTATTACCTGGAGTTTCTCTTTCCAAGAATTGTGGTTCCTTGTGACGTGCTGCATGTGTATTATGTCTATACATACACGGCGTCTTTATGTCTGGAGACCCTCCAATTTACTAAACTCTGTAACCATTATGCGATCCAGTACGTAAGTTTGAACCAAAACGGAAAATGGATTTGTTACCTTCCAGCCAGCCAGGAACAAAATATAAGCCAGGTCGTCAACTAATAGGAATTGAAGAAACATAATAACAGCATCAGTAATTGTATAGGGGAAAAGACATACTGGTCAGGCTTGGTATGCATACAAAATAAAATGGTTTGTTTGTTTGTTTGTTTGTTTGTTTTTTTGTGTTTCACGTTATTTTTTATACGAGAGAATTGATAATCGTATGCAATTGGAACTCGTTACAAACATTAAGCCAGTGCTTGGTATTGTTTGGGTTAAAGAAAAAATGACGTTTCAGTTTTTGTTTTTTCGGACATTAGAGTTAACACCTGCCGCACTATCTATCCTTGTCTAGTAGTGTCTCGTTTTTGTTTTTGTTTTTGCTCTTTTTTTTGGGGGGGGGGGGCGACTTCTTACTATTTGCACGTTGTCCCTTTTACTGCGGAAAGGGTTAACAAATGGCATCCTTGTTCCCCAATCGCTTTCCGTTGAATGTTTATATTGAAACTTGCTGCCGTGAAGCCTGAGAGTCGCCCCTACATGGCACTGCAATGTGTCCAAAAGTTGCAGCATGGAGACAATACGAAACAACATGGGCATCGCCATATTGTTATGCATGTAATCGTAATTGGATTAAAATTATCAAATGTTTCTCCAGTCTTATAGGCTAAAATGTAGAGCCACGCCTTTTATTTACTGGTTTTGTCAACCAAATCATCAGTTAGCTTTGCCTGGAAAGTGGAAGTATCTTGCTCACTACTACTACTACTACTACTACTACTACTACTACTACTACTACTACTACTACTACTACTACTACTACTACTACTACTACTACTACTTCTACTACTACTACTACTACTACTACATTAAAACCTCGACTGGGTAAACACACACACATACACACACACACACACACATATATATATATATATATATATATATATATATATATATATATATATATATATACATACATACATACATACATACATGCATGCATACATATACATATGCAAATTCACACAAAATCAGTATAAAAATGTGACACAAGTTCATAGAATAAAACTAAAATGATCTGGTGAGAAAGCCGGTAAATATACCCCGCGTACCATGGTTTGAAGTAATTGTCAGAGATGTCAGAGTATAACTTATAAGTCCACCAGTCCATAAGGAGTGTACGCGGAGCAAGAACTTCAGAGTCTGGTGCATGTGTCACTGAGGGGTCTTAAATTGACAAAGGTGACAATGACATAAAACACGGGATTAAAGATGAAGGGTAAAGAGTACAGTACATTAGCACATTGTGGCAAATATATGTAGAGAACACCCATTCTCTTCATGAAGACCATGCAGGAGTTCCCAATTCGCGACCTTCATTTCTTATACAAACATTTGCAAAAATTAACAGATCCCTGCAAAATGTTACAGAAAAAGAAGCTTTTTTGTCACTTGTCGAACAGCCATCAGTCCGCAGCAGTCTTTCCAGATGGAAACCCTGCTCCAGGCTTCAGGCTCCAGCCTCTCGGCTCCAGGCTCCAGGCTCCAAACCCCACGCACGGGCCGGCACTCGCATTGTGATTAGGACTAGGAGGCTATCTCTTCATGGGCCAAGGCTACCTCGTCGTGGGGACATGGAGTGCCTACTCTTCCCTGTACTTGTATATGCTATAAATCATAGCCAAATTAGGCCCATTATACCGAATGTATATATTACGCTGTGAACGAGAGGCATGTTAAAAGCATGTAATAGATTTGTATGACGAGAATGTTTTGCAAGTCTCAGAGACAGCTTAATGAGTAGCTTGAGGAGAGCACGCATTTGTCATATATGTAAAAAGAAGCTGGGACAGACAGGACCGTAAGTAAGAACAAGAGCACTGTTCAACACATGTACATTTTAACATCATATGGAGGTGGATAATGCATTCCAGCGTTATCATTATCTAACTGGTATGCGTTGTGATGATGATGATGATGATGATGATGATGATGATGATGATGATGATGATGATGATGATGATGATGGTGATGGTAACGACGACGACAATGATGATAATGATAATTTAGAAAAACATCCACAGGGGATAAGAAAAATGAAAAAAAAAATGGTACTGCAACAGAGCAAAAACTTTCCTGTTTTTAATTGACACTCGCCCAAACAATTAACACGTGTTGTCACATGCAATTGATCGATTTTGAACTATCTCACAGTTGTTCGCCTTGATAACGAACTATTTTGATGAATGGTACCATGGATATGGGATTATGTCTCTCATGATACCCATATGGGAACGATGGTAAAGCTATCCAGTGCTCATCATTAATTTGAAGTAAAAGTAGTACTCTGTACTTTATAATTACACGCAAATTTACACAACTTGAACGTGCTTATTGTCTGATATTTTGAATGGATATTAACATCCATTTCAGTTGACTTACCGCTTGATTTCTGTAACAGACAACTATGTAATTTGTGCGAAGCCTACAAATACGTCAAGTCTCATGCACACTGAATTGATTATACCAACCGGGTACTCGCACTTTATACACCAGACAATACCCTGATGTAACGTATTTGACTGAAGGCTGCATGTCTCGTTAATCTAGATTGTGCGCTTCAAGCGCATAAATTTCGATATGTTTAACTTTTAACTGTACATAAGGGAAATATATGTTGTTTAACTTACATTCTTATTTCAGGTTCACTATTTCCTGTGTGACTTAGGACATATATATATTTACATAATAGAAATAGATATACGTGCAATTAAACATATGCCGTTACGACATCTACCTTGCGAGTGGATGGATTTCCCTGCATATCTAAAATAATTTAAATTCAAATTTTAAAGTAAACAGACATCTGAAATTGGCAAACACTAATTAACTTTTTTCTTTGATGTTATTTTCTCAAATGATTGTCAATAAAATATAAAAGAAGCTCATGAGATTAATATCTTCTTCGTCAACAGCCTTACCGGCAGGGTTGCAAGCGAGGTCAAATTATTATCTGAATAGGCTTTTCATACAGTTGTTGATTTAAACGTGTTGTAGTAATCAAATACGTCAAATGTGCATCACACAATCGCTGTAACAATTGAGAAAAGGGCAAAATCCTGTCCAAAAAAAAAAACAAACAAACAAAAAAAACAAAACAAAACAAAACAAAACAAAAAAAACTGGACTGCACACACTAAACAGACAAGAGATGACAACCACAATACTCTAATATGAACCGTTTAAACCCCAATTTAAAATGGCGGCCCAGACATCATAAATGAAGTCACAAGAGTAAAGTCATGGAGGGTCAAGTATTAGGGTCATAGGGTGTAAGGTGCGGCTATGACATCATAAATCAGGTCACAAGGGTAAGGTCATGAAGGGTCAGATTTTGGGGTCATAGGGTGGCAGGTATTGGGGTCATGGGGGTGTCAGGTTTTGAGAGCACTGGGTGTCATCAGATATATTTGATTCCGCCATTCTATCTAGGTCCCTATCATTGTGAGATTTGTCTGCATAACAACACTAGATGGTGGCATTATAAGGCCAGTCAGTATGAAAGAAGTATTAGCGGATTTGAAATGAAATTTTTTTCAACTAGGTCACATGTTCCACCCCAACCAGTACTTACACAAGCTTACACCAGTACGGACCCACATTAGACCCACACTGGACTCACACAGTACCCACAGACCCACGCTAGACCCACACAAGACCCATACTAGACCCACAGACTCACACTTGACCCACACAAGACCACACTAGTCACACACAACACCCATAGACCCACAATAGACCCACACTAGAAACACACAGACCCACACTAGATCCACTCAAGACCAAAAGACCCACACAAGACTCACATTAGAACCGCACAGACCCACACTACACCCACACAGATCCACCCTAGACCCACACAGGCCTGCACAAACCAGCACAGACCTGCACAGAAACCAGCATGTTAAACAGCGCAATAACATTTGGAGCAGGGTTTGAGCAGCATATTATGAGAAATGAACATAGAATATTACCATTCATACATAAAAGTACCAATTATTCACATAAATGTTCTAAACAATTATTGATATAAGTGTGACAAATTCAAAATTAAGCACAAAGTTACGATTTTTTAATTACAAAAGTAACAGTTTAAGAAAAATCTACAGAAAAAGTACAAAAAGAATCATTTAGATATGAAAACAACTATGACAAAAAAATGAAGTTTAGAAAAAAAATACACAAATCATATGACTGTATAGATTGATTGATTGATTAATATGATCTGGGAAATAATGCACACCAAAATAACAAGCATTGTAAAAAATGTCAAAACAAAATTACAAATTGACATTTAAGCTTACAAAGTTTTTATAACTGACACAACATTAAACAAGTTGGTTACACTAAAACCATTAAATAATTCAAACAAATTTTCAAACATTGCACAAATGATAACCGAGAATTCAATTAAATGCTACAAAAGTAAAATAAGAAAAGTGTGCAATGTTTCAACACTTGTTTGAAGTACTACATGGTTTTAGTATCTGTTAGTCTTGTATGGGTTTAGTGGGGGTCTGTGAGGGTCTAGTGTGGGTTTAATGTGGTTCTAGGGGTCTTGTGTGGGTCTGTGAGGGTCTTGTATGGGTCGTTTTATTCTGGAGGTTTTGTGTGATTCTGAGGTGGTCTAGTGTGGGTCTTGTGTGAGTCTGTGTGGTTCTTGTATGGGTCATGTGTAGGTATAGTGTGGGTGTTGGTTTAGTATGGGTCTGTGGGTTTTTGTGGGGTTATGTAGGTCTTGTGTGGGTCTAGCATGGGTTTAGTGTGGGTCTTGTGTTATCTTATGTGGTCTAGTGTGGGTCTTGTGTGGGCCTAGTGTGAGTCTTGTGTGGATCCAGTGTGGGTCTCTGTGGATCTAGTGTGGGTATGTGGGTCTAGTGTGGGTCTGTGGTTCTAGAGTGGGTCTTGTGTGGGTCTAGTGTGGGTCTAGTGTGGTCTTGTATGGGTTTAGTGTGGGTCTGTGTGGGTCTAGTGTGGGTGTAATGTGGGTTGTGCTGGTGTAAGTGCTGGGTGGGGTGGAAGATGTGACCCAGTTGACCCTGGTCATAATAAACAAATAAGTTTTATTTGAATTCCACTAACACTTTTTTCATACTAACTGGCCTTACAATGCCACCATTTAGAGTTTTTATGTAGACAACTCTCACTATGATAGGGGCCCAGATAGAATGGGGGGAATCAAATACATCTGATGACACCCAGTGCTCGTAAAATCTGACCCTTCATGATCTTACCTTTGTGACCTCCTTTATGATGTCACGGCTGCTTTTTTAAATTGGGGTTTAAATGGACGATATTGTAGTATCACCCCATAAACAAATCGATCGTACCGTTTTTATTTTATACACACATCCACACCCACAACCGCCAACCCATTCACCAAGCCACCGACACACGCACACATATGTATATAATAATAATAATAATAATAATAATAATAATAATAATAATAATGATGATGATAAGAATAATAATAATGATAATAATAATAATAATGATAATAATAATAATAATAATAATGATGATAATAATAATAATAATAATAATAATAATAATAATAATAATAATAATAATAATAATAATAATAATGTGGCTCTCTGCTTGTCTGCCGTGGTCCTGTGTCATTGTGAGACACAAGTGGCCTAAAAAAACTAGAAAAGAAGGTTTTGCTTCACAGCAAATCTGTCTGGGTGCCTTCAAAATGCGAACAGTTTGAAATGATACACTTTGCCATTGTTTAACATAATCTAAATTTTGTGTATTAGCCTAATTTTTATAAATTAAAATGCTCAGCTTTGGTTCTTGGTTCAAGGGATGAGGCCATGTCCCAAACTTATAAAGTGATGTTTGAATAAAACTACTATCTATAAAAGTTTTGAAGCTATTCAATGTTTTAATTTTGTGTATTTGCCTAATTTGCATGAATTGTAAGCCTGGAAGAACTTTGGTTTATTGTTCATTGGATGAGGCTATGCCACAAATCCATAAATTGAAGTAGGAATGGCACCTCTATAATAGTTTTGAAGCTATTAAAGATTTACATTTTGCATATTCACCTAATTTGCATAAATTAAAATCCTACAACTTTGGTTCATAGTTTATTGAATGCGGCTTTGTCACAAACCTGCAAATTGAAGTTGGAATGGCATCTCTATGTGCAATAGTTTTGGAGATATTTAGAACTTTTAGATTTTTCAATGCCCCTATAAGCATAATTTGGATTTCTACAACTATACTGTCCATTATAGTAGTAAGTGTCACCAAAGTATATAATGCACATTGAATTTGAATCCATCTGTAATAGTATGGAAGATATGGCGCTTTTAATTTTTTTTTTTTTTTGCCTCTAAAAATTTGCATAATTTTAAACATCATGACTGTTCCAAATGAGATGCACAATTTCACTGGTTATTTTAGTCACCATGGCAAGTTTGGTGGTTTTTGGAAAAATAGCGTCTGAAAAAAAACTCGGGACCAACTTGGTCAGAAAGAGAGGAAGAAAGAAAGAAATTGGCCTTTTATTTCTTTGTTAATTTATCTGAGATGAAAGACCACCTGTCCTATGTGACCACTTTTGTCTCACATTCATTGATTAGGCGTGGTCTTAAATTGCAAATACCACTGCACAGTGAAACCTCTGTACAGTGAGCACCCTCGTGACCAGAGAAAAGTGCCCACTCCTGAGAGGATCAGCCCTTCTGGGCAGTATTGATGAGTACATGTGCATGTACAGTGTCCACATATCATGATTTAAAGGGACGTGTAGAGATGCAATACAAAACTGTCCTTTTCCCTTTATTACATAAACATATTTTAACAGAAGCTGTCAAGAAACTACATAAACATGTGCCTGTGAACCAAGACAAAACTATACTGTCTCAAAATTGGCTATGAAGAACAGGCTTCATCTCACTGGTTACAAGAAAACAAAGAAATGAAAGTGTCCAGTGAGATGACACAAATATTTGCACTTCCCTGGTCTGGCTGACTAAGCCCTGTATGTTGTCTATTTTCAACAGAGGGTACACTCAGGCTTGTTCTGCCTAGAGTCCAGAGCTGTGAGTTCCCTTGGGACTGAGCTCAGCAGACTGACATTGCCTCAGGCAAAAACAGGCCAGCTAGGACACCATTGGATGCAAAAGCCTGCCTAGTACATATGACAGCATGGAGTCAATTTGTTCCTGCATGAACAGAAAGAGATACTGTGTATGTTATTGAGAGCCTCATTACACAATTTGCTACAAGACCCAAACCATCCAAAGTGTACACTCAGCATGCATGGACAGAAAGCTGTGAGACAGGTTCAAGCTAATTAATTATGAATGCAAAATGGTTACCTGGCACCATAGAGGTCAAGCAATAGGTCATACAGCAGGTGGTTGAAAGCCTGCATGTGGATTGGGGAGAAATTTGGTAAATTTACCATGCATTAAAATTCCCCAAGTTTTCTTTGTGTGCTATTCGATGTGCCAGTTTTCTCAAACCTATATGTGTAAGTTAGAACTTTGTGTCTATATGCAATAATTTGGAAAATATGGAGCTTTTAAAATTGTAAGTGCCCCTAATTTGCATAATTTTAAACATCATGACTATTCCAAGTCAGGTGCCTAATTTCACTGGTAGGTTAGTCACCATGGCAAGTTTGGTAGTTTTCGGAATAGTAGGGTCTGAGAAAAAATCCAGACAAATCTGGTCGTAAAGAAGAAAGAAAGAAAGAAAGAAAGAAAGAGAGAGAGAAAGAAAGAAAGAAAGAAAGAAAGAAAGAAAGAAAGAAAGAAAGAAAGAAAGAAAGAAAGAAAGAAAGAAAGAAAGAAAGAAAGAAAAAAGAATTCTTGGAAAAACAAAATATCTGGGTTGGCACCCAGGCATAAAAAGTAGATGAGGCGGGGAAAACCATGGTAATCCTTACCAGCTTGTGCTGCCATGTTTTCCAAGACCAATGCCGAGGCAAAGGGTCCACCATCCACTCTCTCACAGCTGCGGTGGGCCATGATCCTGGGTATATCCAGACGTGCATTCTCTATTTTTACCTTTCTTAATGAAAGTGTACAGTCTACATCTTTATAGAGTGCTTTCAGAATTTCTAGAAAATTTCCACCAAATCCTTGTCCACTTAGGTTTTCCCATAGAGCATCTCTCCGTACCCTGTCATAAGTTTTCCTCACATCTAAGAAACCCATGAAGACTTTCTTCTGCTTTTGTCTCGCCAGTTCTAACACCTGGGTCAATGTGAAGATGTGGTCACCTACCCTTCTACCTTGTCTGAGTCCATTCTGAATTTCCCCTAGAAGATCAAGCCTTTCAACTATTCTACTTAGTCTTCGGTACATTATCCTACTGCATATTTTGCCCACATTTGATGAAATCGCAATGCCCCTACACTGGTCCAATTGGCCTCCTGGGTCCTTCTTTGGAATATATGAAATCCTAAGTCTATTCCATTCCTTTGGTACTTGTCTTTCCTCAATGACCCCATTGAAAAGCAACTGTAAGCTATCCTCAATTTCTTCTGGCCCTCTCTTTATGAATTCTGTCAAGGTATCATCTGGTCCTGGAGCTCTGCGTAACCGCATCTGTTCAACAGCCATTTTAACGTTTATACTTCTGATGCTACAACACATCTTTGGATCCCATTGATCCTGTGTTTACTCTGCTTGAGCCACTGGTACTGTTCCCTTACCCCACTGTGGGTTATTGACTTCTTCCCAATGCTCCCTTAAAGCTTCCTGTATTTCTTCCTTGTTATCTGTCCTTTTCCCTCTGTGCATAATTTCCTGTGCTTTATTCTGTTTTCGCCGATTAACCTGTTTCCGAAAGATGACTGAACCCCCCCCCCCTCCATAATTTCCTTGTCATTTGTCCATTATATCTAGCTATCCTTTCTGCTTTCATCTCTGCTACATTTCTTCTACATTCCATATACTGTCTCTTAGCTTCTTCTATATCACCTTCAGAGTATCTGTTTTTCCTGGCTAATCTCCATGCTCTATTTTAACCCTCTTTCTTTTTATGGCTCCTTTCAACTCTGGGTCTATTCTATGCCCTGGGTTTTCAACTGGGACTTTCTTTCTACCCATCTTTTCCTGTGCTACCTTAAGAATCCTTCTGGTCAGGTCCCCATTCACTCCCTGTGGTTCTCCTTCATCCGCCCATCTATTCTTCGATTCATGCAATTTAACTTTGTAAATTTTCTTGATACCCTGCATTCTGTTTCCTCCTTAATATTCCACACCCATTATTCCCCTCGGTTTCTTCTTTGATACTGCATGTTAATGGAGACTATCATCCAGTTATGGTCACTGCTCATATCCAATATCCCTTCATAGTTTCACATCTTTGTGTCATCTGAAATACTCCATTGTCCACTAAAATATAATCAATTATTGTCTGCCTTTCACCAGATGCCCATGTCCACTTTCCTTTGCATTGTACATCCCTATCAAATATCCTCAGACCAAATTCCCTTATGAAATTCAGTAACCTGGTTCCATTTCCATTGATTCCGCTATCCTCTTCCTCTATTCAACTCATTCCATTTCTTATGTGCCCATTAAAATCCCCAGCTATCATAATCTGGTAGCCCTGCTGCTGAATGTCACTAATCATCATTCTCATTGTATCCTACATCTGGTCATCCCATTTATTGGGTAACCCCTCACGATCCGCATACACAACACCAGGGCTGTCCAGCTGGAGCATTGTAGCAAAATTTTGCTACAAAGCTCTTAAAAATTGCTACAGGTTTTTTCAAAAATAAGTGCTTCTAATGTAAAGAAGTGGAAAAAATGCTACAAGGAAAGAAAATTTTGCTACTGATGTTTTCAGCTGGACAGCACTACCTACTGCTACCTTATTTCCATTTGACTCTGTTCCTATCCACTGCATCTCTTTTTCACCTCGTTGTCTTCTTCCCATGAATCTTGCCATATTTCGTTCCACTTTACCCCCTTCTTAATAAAAACCCTACTCCTCCTCCTTTTCTTTGTCCGCTTTCTCTCCCTCTACCTATCAGCTTATGCCCTACTGGGCATGTTACTATACTAACCTCTTCTTTTCTGTTATGCGTGTCTGCTAGGGCTACAATGTCCGTTCCCTCACTCTCTGTTACATCTTTTTTCTCTGCCACTTTGTTTTTATATCCCCTGTAATTAACATATCCTTTTTTCATTGTCTTTGCTTGTCTAGTACTCATCATCCTGGCACTTTCTTTGTTCTGTTCTTGTGTGTCTGCGCACACGGGCACTGCCAGTGGTGAATGAAACAATGGCATGAAAATGCTGTCAAAATGAGGCTCCCTCAACACAAATGAAGATTACATAATGTAATGTA
The DNA here is from genome assembly GCA_964020975.1 of Hermodice carunculata. Taxonomy (NCBI): domain Eukaryota; kingdom Metazoa; phylum Annelida; class Polychaeta; order Eunicida; family Amphinomidae; genus Hermodice; species Hermodice carunculata. The sequence continues at coordinate 70,029,156 of OZ026617.1, forward strand.
AGTGAACCTAATATGACCAGTTGCAGTTGCATTAGACAGGTGGTCGCAGTCGCATTAGAGAGGTGGTTGCATTAAACATGTAAAAACAGCAGAAATTGTTTGGTGGTATCAGAAAACGGTCGCAATAGATAGGAAGTCGCATTAGACAGGTGGTCTCAACGACAGGTTCCACTGTATATATGTATGCACTTTTATTCCCATCAGATGATAATGATCCGTGCGCAGGAAATTATTTTCATCGTTACCAACGCCCTTGTCCCAGGTCCGCTGGCGAGACAGAGTTTCACTGAGGTACGCTGAAGGTTTGATTAGCGGACCTCGCTGTGAAGTTCGATGAATTGCATGTTCAGGGACATGAAGGTCATCTATAGATGCGGAAATGTGCATTTTTTTCAGCACAAACTACTCAAGCCACGATATATTTCTGCACGCAAATGCAGTTTGTATCAGCATGCACTTGAGAACAAGGGAAGTTAAGTAAACTGAAGTTGGAATGACACATCTATCTATGGTGGTTTTGAAGATACTGATTATTATTGAACATTTTAATTTTGGGTGCTGATCAACATTAGCTAAATTAAAATCCCACTGTTTTCAGTCACCGTTCATTGGATGAGCTTAACACAAACATTTAAACCCAAATTGGAACGGCACCTCTATCTATTAAAGTTTTGAAGATATCCGTCATTATTCTACACTTTAATTTTGTATAATGGTGGAAATTTGCATAAATCGAAATCTGACAGTTTTCAGTCGCTGTTCACTGCATATATCAATAGCACAAGCATACAATTTGAAGCTGGAATGGCACCGCTATCTATGAGAGCTTTGAAGATATTCATCTTTACACTGCAGTTTTGAGTTTTTGTATAAATTAGCATAAACTGACATGTAACAATTCTCAGTGACGGTTCATAAGATACGCCATTTATCATTATTCAACATTTCAATTTTGTTTAATCGTATAATTTAACATGACAAGTCGCAGCGCAGCTCAAACAAACATACCCATTGCACAAACATATATGTCTTTATGTGGAATACTTAGAAGCCAGAAGCAACTGAAATTTTCAGTGGTTCTAGGTTGCATGCTTTTCAACATCTTGACTATTCTGAACAATATGCAAAACTTCAAGGTGGGTGCTAGAGTCGTACAAAATTTGAAGTTTCTAGCTCGGTATCCGACTTTGAGGCGACAAATAAATTGAGTGCAAAGAGAGACTAGAAAACAAATGTTTGCTTGACGACTTATCTTTTTGTGTATGTGAAAAAAACCCACATGTTAATAGCAAAAATGGATACGCTTATATAGAGCACAAATTTGTATTTTTGAAATGAAATTCTCCGTGGGGATTTCCTTTATCTGTGATTGCTTTTGGAATTCTGATAACCCACACACGGGCGTCTACACATTTTTGGCTAATACCTATCGAGAAAGTTTGCTCTGAAATCAGAAAAAAATGATTGAAAAACATCAAGGCGTTTTGTGTTTGTAACAAGAACTGTTTGTAACAGTTATAATCGTATAATTTAACATGACAAGTCGCAGCGCAGCTCAAACAAACATACCCATTGCACAAACATATATGTCTTTATGTGGAATACTTAGAAGCCAGAAGCAACTGAAATTTTCAGTGGTTCTAGGTTGCATGCTTTTCAACATCTTGACTATTCTGAACAATATGCAAAACCTCAAGGTGGGTGCTAGAGTCGTACAAAATTTGAAGTTTCTAGCTCGGTATCCGACTTTGAGGCGACAAATAAATTGAGTGCAAAGGGAGACTAGAAAACAAAGGTTTGCTTGACGACTTATCTTTTTGTGTATGTGAAGAAATTCCACATGTTAATAGCAAAAATGGATACGCTTATATAGAGCACAAATTTGTATTTTTGAAATGAAATTCTCTGTGGGGATTTCCTTTATCTGTGTTTGCTTTTGGAATTCTGATAACCCACAGACGGGCGTCTACACATTTTTGGCCAATACCTATCGAGAAAGTTTGCTCTGAAATCAGAAAAAAATGATTGAAAAACAACAAGGCGTTTTGTGTTTGTAACAAGAACTGTTTGTAACAGTTATGACATTCGCATAGTTATCCGTCTGTTTGTCTGCCCATGCATCCATGCATCCATCGGTTAATACCTCCCTCCCTCCACCAATCTACACACCAATCCATCTTCAGCTATAGTATTACCATTTGGAATACATTCAACAAACACAATATTATTAAACTCCCCCATTAACTTTTCTTCGGTCTTCACTGGAAGCGCAATTATCAGTTATAGGGCATATCGATATCAGAAGAAATAAAATCGTAATTTCAGATTAATGTAAATTGCACAATTCTGGACATCTTCACTGTTCCAAACCAGATACATTATTTCATTAAGAGGGCCAGGATCGTATCTGCGGAACAGACCAATCTCCATATATTCTGCACTCCTGATGGAGTGTGAAAATAAAAAGACTTAGCCTAGTTTTCTCAGGAGGCATGCCAGGAGGGTGCCTTGGAGTGGCGTAGCACTGAGGTGTCCACGAAAAATACCGGACATTTTGATCAGGTGAGAAGATCCAGAAACTCTCAGAAAATGTTTGTGGTGACATACAAACACAATAAAGAATTCAAGGAAAAATGGAATTTGACCAGACATAAAAATGAACTGAAAACATCCTTGCTGATTTGACATATTTCCCAAATTAGATTATCATGTTCAAATATTGATTTAATTTTTTTTCAATGCTTATTGGGGGGGGCTTGTTTGTTTGTTTGTTTGTTTGTTTGTTTGTTTGTTTGTTTGCTTTTTTTTTTTTTTTTGTTATTTTTTAAAATGTTGATGTGGTAATGCTGAGAAGTGATTGGTTGATCTTCTGTATCGTTTACTTATGACACAGCACACGCCACCGCATAACCGGTTGCCAAAAAAAAAGCGTCATGGGCCACCTTTAAGCATGGATGTGCACACTGTGTACACATATCCCTGTTTCAACTGTGCAAATGGCAATGAATTCAACATTGACGCTCGTACACCAGTATATAACTTTCAACGTTCCACGGTGGATCAACACTTACGGTATCCATGCACTGCATACCAAAATGTCTAACTGCGGACAGAGACAGAGCTAGTCTAAATATTAAATGTCCCGTGGAGCTGACCATTCATACCGAAATGACACAGCATTGTTCCCGTCAGTGTAATTCACGACAATTCGTGTAAACCCCGGCCAACATGCATTCAATAACAAAGCAATACATTATGGAGTTTTTCTGTGTTTCTGAGTTCTTTAATTATGTTTGTATAGCCAAGAACATATATTTGTCAGAATTCTTAACATCGTTTTATCTTGCTGAACGATGTCACCGGACCATGTCCACATTCTCTGACCACTTGAAAAATGTAGGAGTTGCTGTCTCTGTCGGAAGCATGAACAGGAATAATACGGCTCGCCAAGTACCATCAATCACTCTCTAGCCACAAGCAAAAAAAAAGGCTTGTTCAAAATTGACTATTGTGAGGATAATATGCGAGCAGGTGAAGAATGGCGCGTCGAATAGTTCTCAGACATCATTCGTTATACATCTGTATATTTTTGTCAGCTAGCTTTAGACAAGTCCTATGCTTTAGAATACTCAACAAAAAAATAAGCAAACAAATAAAAACATTTTTAGATCGACATATCAATGAAAAGGGATGTAGGGACTAGTCTTTCCCTTTTACGCATAGAAGGATCATTTGAGCTTAAGTAGACATATATTTGAGGGTATTGCAACCTAAACTGGCATTTTGCCATATCCAACGTAGGCCTATATTCTGAATTGCATGGAAGGCCCATATCAAATTCTTGAAAGCCTTACTGTGACTATTGTTCTATTAAAACAGTTAGCACAGGTTTTATTTATCTGACTGAGGCAGTGTCGAGGCATATGTATGTAATCTACAGACCCGTTTGTGTTTGAAAAACTATTTGTTTGAACATAGAACAGTTGATAATTTTGCCGCAGTACAAGGTACGGAAAATAACAAAAAGCACAAATAATGGTTGGTACGAAATACGGACATTAAAAAGGGCTTCCAATACATAAGTGTGGCAAATAAAAATGCCCACCACGCTTGTAAGATGTAGGGAAAGCCCCGGGATCCCCCTCCCCTCCCCTCCCCTCCCTTTACAAGTGTATTCGATCTGCAGACTAATTTAACCATAACAGGGGCCATCAGCCTCCTCCTTTTGCTTACAAAACTATGTGTTTCTTTTCTTTCTTTTTCTTTCTTTCTTTCTTTCTTTTTTGTGCAGTATTTAATGCATGGAACATTGTCTGTTCAGCGGCCAACTTCTCTCTGCAACTCTTCGCGCGCATGACTTCAACCTCAGACCCGCATTTCGTCGGAAGGCCAGATATCTGTGGCTGTAAGATTCACTTGCATAAAGGTGTCACGGCAGGCGAGACTCGAATATCTTCAGCCATAAAGAAAATAAAGCAACGGACGTGACGAATCAGGCAAATACCCATGCTGCAAAAAGAATGGACAGGACACCATTGAATGAAACAATTTGACTTATTTCTGTTTAACAGGCGAGGGCGTGAAGCCTGAAGATAAGGGAAACTAAAACCAGTAATCTGCCAAGTATGCCGTCAGGCACCAGACGAGAAAGTCGTTCATATAAAATCTGACAACTGTCACGTGACCGCCAACGAACCTCAGGATATATTTCCAACAAAAAGATCTCCTCTCTGATGCCCTAGATCTGTTACACAGATATAGGCAATATATCTCCATCATGATCAGATTTGTTATGGGGTGTTGCGTGTTTTTGTCCTTGGAACAAAGTTATCATTGCCAACCATATACACTGATCACCGATATTCCTTTTCTCTTCATGTGTTTACATGATTCTTTTATATAAAAGTGATGATGAATATGCACTGTTCACAACAATAGCCCTGTTCCACCAACACCTGCATGCCAGTTAAGTAAAGAAAAAATGTGACCCCAAAAATCACATCAGGGTGTCATATTTCCAAAACTGTGCACCAGGTTTTCTAATTGGTAACTTCAACGAATAAATGTACCGGCGTGTGAATAACATGGGTATCAACATTAGTTTCCTCCACCAGTAAGCTACACAGGTCAACTTTGTGCATTACATTGTATTTCTTTCTCTCTTCTTTTTTTTTTAAAGGTATAGAACTATATGACATTTTCTGCAACATACATGGTCATTTTTTCTCGCAGATCCGGTACATTTTCATATTGTGGAATAACATAGGCTGTATGATATATGGGGTCATAGCAGTAACATTAAAACAAATAAAACTAAATACACTGCTGACAGCTGACTGACTGATTGAATAAATGAACGAACAAACGGTTGAATGAATGAATGAATGAATGAATGAATGAACGAACAAACGAATGAGTGAATGAGTGAGCCTTATCGGCTTTAAGATCGCTAGACTCCCTTGGCTACTGGACTTGTTGCAACAAACTATTAGGGCTATGCAGGGACATGTTATGGACACTCATTCATTCATTCATTCATTCATTCATTCATTCATTCATTCATTCTTCATTCAACCATTCGTTCGCTCATTCAAAAATATCATAGCCAAGGGACCTGCTAGCAAGGTCCTTAATAGCAGGTCCCTGGGCTATGATTTAGACATAGCAGTGCATGACAATGGATCCCAAGTGATTGCCACCTCTTGTTACATGTGGGGAAGTGGGCAGTGATCCTTCCTTATAATAGCATTGTGCCAAGTTATCTATTGTGTGGCACGGAATATAATTTGTATGATTCTTAGCTAGTTTTTGTATAAGGTGCTGCCACATAGTGACCACTACATGTAAACGCTGGTCACTGAAACACTGCTTGAAGCTGTAACCTACAGTCATTTTGTGCTCTCTAACCAAAGAGCAACTGCGAGAATCAGAAGGCTACTGTAACCCAGATAACTGATATAGTGACCTATTTTCGCAACATGTCACATCGTTTGGGCCTTATGTACATGTGTGACTAGTTTCATGTAGATATGGCAAAATGTAAAATTACAGCCCAGACAACACACACAGACAGACATGACGACAACAATGCCCTCTCAGGGCCAACGACTAAAACTGAATCAATGTGCAGTAAATAGTGTTCCATTTAATCAATACTGTGAATACTGACGGTAAGTTGAAGCAAGGAGCCTATGGTGGGGATCACTATAGGCTCCTTGGTTGAAGGCTATATGATTTGCGTGACCGCTCCCAAAACACCCAATGCCACCCCTGAAAACACACACATACACACACGCACACACACACACACACACACACACACACACACACAAACAAACACACACACACACACACACACACACACACACACAAATAAATGCAGCTTATTGGTAGAGTTTGAGACTCTGAATATGTATCATTGTGTCACTCTTTGGCGTCACTCTGGAAAAGTTAATGGCTCTAGCAGCATACGTGCCCGCTAAATTGACTTTTTCATTCCACACGTCTGCCCTGTCTCCACATATGTGGTGTTTTAGCTTTGTAAAACGGACTCGGCCACGAGTGGTCATCCCCAGTTGCCATGCTTAGTAGTTGTCAGCAGTAAACTAGGGACAACTCATTTACCGTTGGTCAAGGTGATAATGATCAACTTCCTGATTGATGTAACCAAGGAGGCTATATGTGTAGCCTCCTTCTGCAACGCTGATGGGAAGGGTCTCCTTGTAGTTTGATTTCCCTTACTATGACTAAATCTATACAGTAGCTGGGCAGACTCAGAGCAATGTAAAAAGAATCTCGGAGTTTAGTCTGCTAAAGAGTCAGGCAGCATACTGCTTTATCACAATGGTAATGAGACGTGCTAGGGATGGTAACTAGAGCTTTTGCGCTTTATCTCATGATACTGCGTACTGACCATTATCTGCTATGCAATGTAGATTAGCGATCTCTTAACGATAGCCTTTTATTGAATTGTGAAGAGTTCAGCCACCTTCGGTGTGCGGTGAAATCGCAATGGGCAAGTGGTGCTTTATGGTTTGTCCCATAGCGTACGCCCACCTTTAAAGTATTAATCATATGCCTCAGTAACGTGATAATTGCTACCCTCAGGACAAGGTGCTGTGCTTTGAACTCTCACCCATAATTATGCTACCATCCCATGAATTAAAGGCTGTCTTTGCTTCATCTTGTTTACTAAACATGCAGCTCGTCTCCCATCGGCTTTCAAAGTAAGTCGTTAAAGTAAATAGAGAATTGTTTCATCTAGGCTAAGGCCCGTCCTCCCTGACTTGAATAGCACCAAGGCAAAAATATAGTATGATAGGTAAAAGCAGTTTGTCCAGTCCATAACGATTGGTTGCGCGGTGCCCTGTTATACATTGAAGGGCCGGGGGCATGATCAGAACACCAATGAAAATTGAACAAGTGTTACGGATCTGTCAGACAGTCACGAGAAAAAAGGTTATTTATTTAGCCAATTTTAAACTGACTTTAAACGAAGAGGTTAAACAACTTTCCTCCAGTAAAACTACTTAAGAAAGTCCATAAGTTATAAGAGGCATTGCCTCCATAAGTTATAAGAGTCATTGCCCGCTTCATATAATAAAAAGATTATTTTGTCATCATACTAAATCAATACATGTATATGTATGTATATATATATATATATATATATATATATATATATATATATATATATATATATATATATATATATATACACTGTATACTATTCATTGTATAAGGCAGAAACAACATCAGCCTCAGTAAACCTAAAGATATGATTTGATTTCAAGAAGCCAAATCATGAATTCCATGGCTTAGTTAAGGTCTATACTCTCCATGCTCTTTCTTATCATAAGTTTACGGTACACGTGATATTGATTTTAGAAAGAAAACATTAACACATTGACGGAAACGAAACATTATACAAGAAGAACATGACAAATTTACATCTACATTCGGCAGACAAACAAGTTACTCAAAATAGATTCACCAAATGTGTGTCTGGTGAACTGAACTTTTTTTTATGAATGACAAGCTTTGTGTAAATTGCAGCATTACTTTCATAATATAAGACGGGATTGTCGGTGGAAACTTACAACACATGTTTCAGAGAATAATGCAGATATGTAATTTTATCTGCAGCTCCATATTTGAAACAAATATTTTACAGATACATCCCTAAACCAGACAGTGATGACTGAAAAGTGCGGTAGTAAAGACAAAATGCAAATTTATATTGTGCACCTGATCTAATGTATTGGAATCTATGTTAATTAAAAACTGCCAACCTATGATGGATAAAACTACAAACATTTTCCCAGTTAAAAAAAAAAAACAAAACAAAAACGTACGACATCAGAGTGACATTTTAATGGACTGTCAGATATCAAGAGTTCAACGTTTTCTGCTCCACGAGCGGAGGGGGCGGGGAGGGGGGTGCGTGACTGGGGTTGGTTGCTTTTTATCTACATGGCCAGACCCAGACACTGTTCTACCTTTACTAAAGTGTGGATGTTAATTGAGCTATTGTGTGTGTTTTCTTTTTATTTATTTATTTATGTCTTCAGTATTCTTTTGATCCTCCAACGATATTATAAAAAAAGGTCATGGCGTGTCTAAGAGCGGTTTACTTGAATCAGTATAAAAGGTTCCCCAATACAATTTGTTGCACACATGAAAACACCATTGTTCCTTTATAACAGACAAGGACGACCACACTCTTCACCCCGATGTGTAAAACACTTCAGCTCACAAAAAGGGGAGGGTACTAAAAAATCCAATGTAGTGCACGCACATAGTGCCAGTAAAGTAAGGGTAACGATTTTAGTCCCGCTTTTGAACACACATATTTCCGACTACTTCGCCAGCATCTGCACTGCTGCATATAAGCGCCTACAGATAGAATGAGTCTTGCAGTTACTTTTTATAGTTGATAAAGGCACAAGAATTGTCCCCCAAATTTTCTTTAAAAAGAACACATATTTCATCATGAATAAATTTCTCCATTTTATTGTTGGTTTCATAATATAAGGCGCAAATTTATAGCAAGACAAGGTACTGTCGGCCAGCGCAGAATTTAGTGTTTGGCTTCAGCGTGTCCCTTCAACAGAGCTTTGCCACTATTCATCTTATCATAATTTATGATAGCCTCAATACAATTCTCAACATCTTGTCTTATTGGAAGTAGAAAGTAAATAGATAAAGACTTCATCCGTGAGGCAATACCTGAAAGACCCGGAATAAAATGAGGATACTGTTTACTTGTCTGAATCACAGGGTATAAAAAGTTGCTTTACTGCAGAAGACGACCGTCTGTCGTACAAGTTAACACGTACCTAAGCCATAAGACACTGATAGTAATGCCCTCAGGCCTTGTCAATGTGACTTGTATAAATATGGTGTCCTCAGAAACCCAGACATGTTTGTGTTCCAAACGCTAACAGAGCCACCATATTGTTCCGGCAGTGCCACTTAATAGTGAAGTTTAGGCACATCAACTCACGCAAATCTGGCTTCACCTGACTTTGGCGAATGCAAAAGAGATCATGAACTCTGTTGCAACACCGACTTCACAATAAAGCAGATTTCACACTCAGTAAAAACGCATTTTGCAAAGTGCCATGACCTTTTCGAAAGCATCAATGATAGCATGGGATTTCTTGACTATGAAAGTATCATATCTTGGGACATTATGAATAAAAAACTCTTGATGAGCATATTGGATTTACGCATTAGCTACGTTGCATTCCCTAAACGAGCTTGACCGATTGTGTGCACTGACCGGGAGCCTGAATGATACTGTTTGTACAAGAATGTCAACTTTTGAGTGATAAATCGTACTTAGTTAGCGTTATGAATATACACTGCTAAACAAGGAATAACACTAATAGTAGCAATATAGTAGTTATTATTCAAAAGTACATAGTTCACATTCATGAAAAAATACTTATACCATAAGACGAACAGTACATATGAAAGAGACACTAGATGAACAAAAGAGGACTTAAAATACACAAAGATAACCAAAGGAGGGCTTTGATTGTGATTTCTAAGTTGGACAATTGAAAAGTATGAGGCAACAGCTGACTATAAGTTGTGGCCTTGCCTCTCCTCCCCCAATTAAGATAGCCCACAAACATGAAAACCTGCTTCATGAAAAAGAATTGAGAAAAGCAAGACATTTTTTAAAAATTTACATTTGTACTGTTCGCCAAACGACCAGCATGCCTCATTTTTCGACGCTGTGAAGTGTACATACATGAAATCATTTCAGATAATAGGTAAAATTAGATGCATATGTTAGACCAAAACAAAACTCATCACAACGTATGACAATACATTAGAGGTGTTCTCATGATCTGACCACCAGTACCTGGGAAGAGTAACGACAGATGTATTAAAATTATTATTATAAATTCAAAGATGAATGCATTCCTATTCACAATTACGAGCCATGTAAATAAAATATAATAAATATCACGGGTAACGTGGTAAAAATGTAACTGGAATTTCTATCTATCTTGCACAAGGAAACACTCTTTTATCTTTTAATAAAACTAGAAGCACTTCAATACAAAGTATTGGCTGATAGGGCCACCTTTGCACAAACTGATGTGGCCTTGAAAATGAGGTCAGGGACACCAAGCCATTCACCTCAAGAAATGGTGTCAAAGTATAAATGAGGTAAATTTGAGTTTCAAGGGGCCAGTAAATCTTGAGATATCGTGAGAGATATCGTGAAGGAGATATCAAGAGAGAGAGAGAGAGAAAGTGTGTATGTGCGTGTATGTGTGTTTATTTTCATGCACATAAATTTTTCACGATTTTTGCATTTCAAAAGTTGAATAAAGTACTAATTCCACCAATTGGAATATAGTTTCGTTTAAACCTTTGTTTAAATACAAATCCAATGACCATGTGTGTTTTATTTTAACTTTTTCTGTTCTTTACCATCAGGAAAATAAAAAATTACAAAGAAATTAAGTCCAAATACAGTCTTTCAAGTATACAAGATGACAAATCAATTATTTTTTTCCAAATGGTCAATGTGAAGAAAGACCGGTGATCACGGCGGTTCTCATCCCGACTATCATGTGACTACCTTTTGTTTTTAGCAGAGACCCAACAGTATCAGAAGACATCCTGGATAAGTATTTGAAGATGTATCAACGGTTAGCATTGAAAAATAAGGCAAAAATACCAAAAAATGGCCTTCTTCCAACAAACACAAATTTATAATAATATATATGTGTATGTATGTATGTATGTGTGTGTGTGTGTGTGTGTGTGTGTGTGTGTGTGTGTATTCGCTGAAGAGTTTGACAAATTTGATGTGCAACCTTCTGAAAATATTGAGACCTATAGACGCCCCCCACCCCACCCCACTCCCTTGGTGATATCGTACTCGTCAACCGAACGTTTCCAAAGGAGAAAATAGATGAATGAGTAAAGAGAAAACATACACAGCACCATCCCTCAAACGCATTGGCAGGCACGCAACCAGGGCACGTTACTAAGTTTGAAGAGTATCCGACCAGACAAAAGGCCCAAACGCAGAGGCAAATGCTTACTGGCGAATTAACTGAGTCATACATTTTGTAAACAAAGATCGTGATGTGCCTTCGTGTTCACTGAAATCATTGTTCGTACAACAGTCTCGTTCACAGGAAAAGGAAATTAAATTTAACGTATGATCTTTTTTACAATGTTTCAAGCAAACAGAATCAATTTAAGCAAATGATATGCTGGGGCACAGCGCTGCAGTTTTTAGAATTGCCTCGTTTAATTACTATAGCATCAAATCAAATCAAATATTTCGGAATGTCTGATTTCTCTAATTTGCATACTTCCATGTAGGATATTTTCAGCTCCGTTGGCTTTTATAAATAAATTAAACTAAGCATACAATGTGGCGTGGAGAAAAAAAAAACAAGGAATCGATGTACTTGGACACAAGTAGAAACGCTCTTATAGTTAATGTCAGCCAATATAATTCGTTCCCTGTACCGCAGGCGATCAATTGAGAATCTATACATTCAAGTGCAAACGCTTATTGAGGCTTGTAAGTCTGTTTATTCGCATTATTTGCTGAGAGGGTTTGATCCTCTAGGAAGGAACACCGGAATTTATGCAGGCAGCGAAGTGAAATAGAATTACATTGGCGCCCAGTACGGCTCTCCGTCATCTTTCCAATGAGTTTACAGCAATGAGACCATACACTCATCAGTCTAGATCAGTTCTATATTTCTGACTAAACGGGATTCCGCAAATTAGATTTGAATGTGATATTCCGGTATTTTCTTTTCTTTTCTTTTCTTTTCTTTATTGCCAGTGTGTCCGTGCTTGCTTTTATGAAATTAAGCGAACTCAAGTTAGGAAAATTAGAGCGCATATTCTCTCTCTCTCTCTCTCTCTCTCTCTCTCTCTCTCTCTCTCTCTCTCTCTCTCTCTATATATATATATATATATATATATATATATATATATATATATATGTTCACGTCTGTCGATGGAGAATCATGCCAACAAATAATATCAGAGTGCATTGGACAATAATTTTACTGTGTCAAATGTGCTGAGAGGCTCCATTTGTAATTTTTTCTCCTTCTCGTCAAAGGAATTGTAGAGCTACATAAACATCACAGTAAAATCTTCATGACGGAATTCAAAATCAGATTGTATATGCCAATAAACGGCTTGCACTGATTAGATAAAAGCGACAAAGTGGCATGTCTATTTTCGTTATTTCAGTTGATTTGTTATGAGTAAATTTTCATGAGCTCCCAATATTATCTGGAGGAGCCGACCAGACTTTTTTCAAGGCGCTTTTTATACAGGAAGGAGACAATATATTCACAAGCCACCATTCTCAGCAGCAATGGTGACTTGTCAATTCCACTGGTCGCTGTATTTTTTTTTCTTTCACGTGGTTTTGTGCGTTTTTGTAATTTTCGTTCTTTTTCAAAAATCGCTTCTTGTGTTCTTTTCAAACTTGAAGTGTATATATTTTGACCTCCTCTGTACCAAAATTGTTTGCTGAGTGGTGATGCTGTTATTTCCTGATATTTGCTGATTTGCTGAAATCATGTAATGATCCATTTCTTTTCTAGCATATCATGTGTACATCATTCATAGATTATGCAAACATAACTTTTATTTCTTTGAGAGGTATGTCCTTTTTCATTAAAAATGTATCTTAGTAACAAAAATCCATCGCCATCTTGGATTATACCATCAAGTGGTGACCTAATTTCAACAAATACATTTAAAATGAATTCTTTGCCCTATAGTTACCCCCAAAGAGAGGTATTATACACATTTTAAAACCATTTGGATACCAAATCCGTTTCTAGTGGTGGCCATTTTGGATTTCCTATTCTGTAGACTTCAGCCCAGCTTTTCCAGGGGTGCGTGGGAGCTTATTTTGCAACAAATATACTTGAGAACAAAAATGAATTATAAAATTTTGGTCCCCAGAGGTTGGTCACGGAGCTTGAAATGATGACCCAACTACTAGCTGTCATCATCAAAAGTTAACTTTTATTAATTTCAAATTTTGTTTCATAACTTGATAACCATTCCAGCCAGGCCTTTAATATTGGGCAAAACGGTCCGATTACCTTGGATTGAAAGAGGATGACTGTGAGTTCATGGCCAATGTCTCACGGTAACAACAATGACATTAATCTTCAGCTGATAGCAACAAAGCTGCTTAAACTGGGACTTCAATATTGAACTGCCTTATAGTTCTCTAGAATAGGATAAGTTGAAATCGTATTTCGATGATCTTGACATGAGTTTCAACTTTTAAGGTCACTAGATATTTTGATGCATTGGTTTTTGGATGGTATTGATTTTACACAGTCAGTACATACTAGATCAGTTGCGCTTGTCAAACTTTTTCTCCAGCGTTATAATAATGCCATTGCTTTTATCATATTTATTTCAAAAAGCAACAGGCATGGCCCATACAAATTCCTTTTATAAAGAAAAAAAATGCATTAGCAAAAATCAGACGACTTAACATTCATGCTAACATAACAAAAAGAATGATTATGAACCACAAGACATCACAGACAGCAGTCCATTCGATGAATATTGTCCAGAAACAAAAGTGTAAGCTTTGTTGTGCTGTTAATACTGAATTTGTAGCACATATCATTTGATTTGGATCATTTACCGGATGATATTACTGTTCTGCAAGTCATTTTGGATAACAAAAACTTGGGATCAGTCATGCTGAGAGCCGTAAATTCATTTAATGTCACATCATTTTCAGTTTTGTTTATTTTGCTTACGGGACAAAAAGCTATGAAAATAAAATAATGAAACGGTATTTTAATTTAGGTTACATTGCAACTATGTCCAAAATAGTGAAAACCAATTTAGTTACAGGTTTTCCGATAGCTGCCCATATTTGTGTTTTAAATAGTGCAGAATTTGAATGGAATTATCAAAATGTTCTTCTTTTCAGCAAATCTCTGTTTTCTTGTTCATGTTGTGCACAGCCTCCAAACATCACGAGAAGAATATTTTTGCTCTTATAATTTCAAAATGCATGGTATACAAATCCAACTCATGTACACAGCATTCCGACATACAGATATGATTTCAACATCGACAGCCACGTCTCAGTCAGTTCGCAGAAGGTACAGCATAAACCCAGGGTGTATAATTATTGAGGCCACTTCATGTTTCAAAGTTGACAAGAGCCTCAGCGAACTGACATATAATTCTGATTGCTTTCTGTCCAGAAAGGCGTATCAAGATACAGAAAAAGGCAATTAAGTACAAAGTAGCATTAATCATATGAAATATGTTACTTTCATGCGGTTGCAATTAGAATGCGCTAACTTGCCTCACCCGGACTGCTAAAATAGTTTGTGAATATATGCAGGTCCACCATCAAATCCTTTAAGAAGTACATTAGGATAAGGGCATATATATGCTAAGAAACTATATGTGCTAGTGTCGTATCGATATAATTGTCTGGAAAGATAAAAAATGATTTGTATGATAAACAGTTAGACGGGTAAGTGAATTTATTCGTATGAAATAAAATAATCGCTTACAAACACGTGCATAGAACAAAAACTGTGCAAAAATTCAAAAGTAATGAGTTATTGGGTAAAACATTCAGATTCACTTTCTAAAATTCAGTATATTGCGTCTCTAAACAAAGCACGCAATTACATTTTCATTAGAATGTTTGAAAAGACATAAACGTGATATTCTGTTGAAGAACTGCGCATATATTTTCATTATCTCATCTTTAGTTCTGCCGAACATAACTTCATCGGTAAAACGTATTATGTAAACTTTCTTCGATAGCATCAACATCAAACTAATTCATGATAAAGATGTATGGAAACACAGATTCACGAGGATATCCTTGTAAGACACCTTTCGTAGGCACGACAATTAAAATGCTTCACACGTTGCTAAGTTTCATGTGTGCATCCGTTTCGCAAGTAGGTGTACCTCAAAACAGAATATTGTGTGTGTAAAAGCTTGGCTTTGAGTAGCCGAACAGTGAAAGCCATTGGGCAATCTATGTACAAACAGAGTTATATTGAACAAAAAAATCAACAATAAATCTTAAGTTTTAGTTTGTTTGTGTAGTCTTATTCAAACTTTAAAATCGCCAATTTTAATGGGGCTACTGGTAGCCGAGTTGTTAATAACTCATTATGCCAGGTTACAAGCAAATTTAATACTTGGAATTTTACAAAGAACATTTTATAATGCAAAGTATTCTCTCAAAACCAAAACGTGAACCGCGTAATTTGAATTTTACTTTGGTAATGAAGTGTTTGAGGATAAATCTGCATTTTGCTTAGTCTACGCCATTCAACTATGAATAGGACAAAGTCGCAGGTGATGACGACCCCAAACAAGTTTGTTCGTGTCCATTTGCAATCATTTTCCAAAGAGAGAGTTTTAAAAAAAGATGATAAATATGGTGATACCCTAGGATTTGCTGGGTTCTTTTGACAGACCGGGGCGGGGGGAGGAATTCACAAAACAGGTATCACCGCTGCGAGACCACACGAACATTTAAACTATCATTTAGCATGAGCAAAGGAATTTAGGCTCTAGTTTACCAGTTTAACTCCTATCATTATCACGAAAGTCTCAATAAAAGTTTGAAATAAGTTCTTTTCCGTGAGTAATAAAAGGTTCGTCAGTCCGTAATTCCAATATCAAGTCCCGCTACTCCGCATCTGATTTGCATGGAAAAATTATGTCAGGAGACCATGCATGAAGAGAGAGAGTACCGACAGCTATACTATTGATGCGTAATTGACTGGCGAATAACTTTTCCTTTGCAATATTACAGTCATCCACAATAAAAGAGGCTGAATTTCCTGCTCCTGTATAATAAACGTTGAAGACGGATAAAGACAGTCTAGGCGTTGGTGCTATTGTAAAAAAACCTATCTATTGCACCCGACAATCAGTCCTGTGTCAAACATAGGCTGACTACCACACTCGCATGTTTACAGCACAGCTTTCCCGAAGCCTGATGCGATAATTCTAGCCCAGTTTTACTTAAACACGATCTAGCTAAAAAATCTGTCTAATCTTAAGCTTCCCACTTATTCTGGGAGTTGATCGCATGTGTGTGAGACGTATACTTTGCTCGCGGTGGGGCGTCGTTCCTCCTGGCTACAAGACCCTCCCAGTTATAACCTGTGCATTTATCCGGCACACGTTGAAAACAGAATCGAGGGGAACATTGGTAGTGAGCCTAATATGATGCTTATGCTCGGTCGAAACACATAATGACAGAGCAAGACTTGCTTAAGATCTCTAAATTTCTCCAGAATTATAGTCTTAAATCACCTCACCTGTTGAAAACCATCAAGGTCGGGCATAATGGAAACCATTTATGACCAAATCTTTTGCACCTGACAAAACGGCGATGGAAAACACACTCTTCAGACCGGTGGTTATGTATTTTGTGAATGAAGCCAGTTTTTATGCTGTGGAGATTCTTTCCAATCCACAGCTTGAGGCAATCCGTAAACCAACCGAGTGCATCTGGTGAAGACAAATTCATACCAATGTTCTTGTACTCAAGTTTCCGCTGATTTTCAAAGCGCATCTTAAGCACATCAGTGACAGTGAGATGATGCCTTGGTGTCAGCTTATCGTTCGACGTTTGACTTTTTCAGTGCAAAAGAAATGCACCAATAGCAAAATCCAAAAAGTCATGCAATCAGGATCTGCTAATGTTAACAGTTTTTCAGTTGCCCTTATTTTACTTGCAAATGTAACCCTTTCCAACTCGGAAGGTGAGAGGAAGTTCTGTTGCTCTTTATATTCAATGGAATCTCTCCATTTAGACTACACATGTGGCACAAAAAAACTGGTCTTCATAAGGGACCAATCTTAATCAATACGGAATATAAAATTTAGATATAAACAGAAACGGGTCTGTGACAAGGAACTAAAATGATCAAATCAAAATAATCCACAATTTTAAACTAGTAAGCGAAATTTAAAAACGTACGATTAAAATTCTAAACAAAACTAGATGCAAACGAAAACAAGAATATTACCGCTAACAATTCTATAAATACAATTCAGACGTGCAAAAGACTTGAGACACTACAAAGGCGGTACAAAATGTAAATAAAAAGAAAGAAATTATCATTATTTCCAAAAGTAGATGGTACAAAAATATCCAACAAAACCGAAATAGCTCAACATTTTAATACCATTTTCACTGAAATAGGACCAACATTAGCAAATAAACTAAAAGTGCCAAATGTACCACAGTCCACTTGTTACCTAGTACATGAAAGCAGCAATATCTTTTTCTTCTCTACTGCACCAGAAGATTATGCTCAAACTGTTTTAAATATGCTCAAATCAAAAGCAAGCTGGTTTCATGATGCTCTCTCAAATAAACTTCTAAAAAGTGCCAGTTCGTCTCTTTGCAAGCCTTTGGCTCTGATCATTAACCAGTCACTGAATGTAGGTTTGTTCGCAGAGGAACTGAAACTAGCAAAGGTACCACCCATATATCAAAAGGGAGAGAGCACTATATTCGATTATAACAGACCTATTTCTCTGCTCCTAGCCTTGTGTTCGAAAAAGTAGTTTATCATCAGTTATATGATTTTTAGACACTAAGTGACAGCCAGTATGATTTTAAATGGTTAGATTCTACTGAAATTGCAGCGCTTAAATTTATTGATCGTATCCACCAAATATTTAATCAAGGAAAAATACCAATTAGCATATGCCTTGACTTATCCAAAGTCTTCGACACTCTGGATCACAAAACTTTACTCTACAAATTAAAATATCATGCAATGCATAGTAAAGCTCTGAATTGCTTCAAAAGATATCTTACGCATAGACAACTATGTGTGAAATTTGACAGTGAACATTCATGACCAGTAGTGCGCCCTAAAGAGCTATCCTTGGCCCAGTTCTGTTCATAATACACATGAATGATACTTATCTTGCCTTCCTTGCGGTGAGTGCTGTTCTTCACGCTGATGACGCAACACTTTTGGATTCCTCATGCTCTTTTCATTATAATGCTTAACCTGCCACTGAAAATGGTAACTTATCAAATGTCATGAATTTTAAATTAAGAAAAGTTCACGACTTGCTCACAGCAAACAAATTATCTTTAAATGCTTCAAAAAGCTAATTGTTATTTTTTAATTTTCCTCAAAGCACAATTAATCTAAATCCGGATCTAAAAAATAATTGCACTCCAATCGAAGGAACAGTTGAATTTAACTTCTTGGGACTAGTGATTCATGAGAATGGAAATTGGAATGCCCACATTAATAAAATAGTAGCTAAACTGTCTCGCATGGTATTTTAAAACGTTTACAAAAGTTACTGTGAAAAGTCTGTTGCTTATAATTATACACCCCCCCCCCTCTTTTTACCTCACTTAACTTATTCCATCCTTGCATGGGGTCATACTTGTGACCGAGTCGGAAAATTACAGAAAAAAACGTATCCACTTTTTCAGTTCTTTTAATGCACACACTAAGCTTTCACTGGAACAATATAATTGCGGGGAATCAATGACTTGCTACATCAAAAATTTCTAAATTTTACTATAGATGCAATAAAAACCAACCACCTAAATACTTTAATATGTTTTCTAAATTGTCATTTACTCACCTATACAATATAACCTACCAAGACACACCTCGCTAACCATTACCTTCAAAACACACCATTAAAAAATGCATTCGGTATTTTATTCAGTTATTAATTGAAAGAAATACCTGCAAATATTACTGAAAAAAAATAACATGTACTCATATTCTGGTCTTTCCAACTATTAAAATATTTTTGTGCGTAAATATTCTGAAACTTGTTATATTCTAGACTGTTACATTTGTATATAGCTAGATTTATATGCCAAATTTGTTTATATCTCTTCTATTTAATATATGTATGATGTATATACTTTTAGTAATCTTATGCTTTGTTTCTTAATCATGGTAACCCCCTTGGTAGCGGATTTCAAGTGGGTGTTATCATATGACTTCTCATATGATTTAGTGATATCATCAAGGTTTATGTATTGTACAAATATTGAGCTGTGCAAACGTTTTTTCTCGACAGATATTATAGCTACTACTTAATTTCATTGCATACTAATGTCAAATAAGATGATTCTGAGTCTGAGTCTAGTCTGAGTCTTTATGGAGATGTCTTTATAGTAAAATTTCACGATGTACTAGTATGCGAAGCCCTTGAGAGTGTGTCATGAGAAATAAACGCTACGACCCTCAATTATATTGACAGTCTTCACTATAGCTCTCTAGCAAAATGTTTCATTTTTCCCAAGAAAATCCAGTTTGGTGAATATATTTATTTTCTTATATTTGTCCCTCACAGAAAATGATAGGTGAAAACTTTAATCTGTGTAAGCAAAAATTGATGCACAAAACTACCCATTTTTAAACTTTTGTTGCAGGCGTCAATTTTCCGCGCTGTCACTGCTTTGATGTTCTAGCGTGTTCATGCATATATTCATTCTATCCCACACCAGGTTATTTAACAGATAAATTCATATTGTACTTGATTGCTATGGGATTTGTACGCTTGCATATTTTATCGGTGCTGTTATGCATCATTACGGCATAGGTCCGTGAATATCTATGTTGATTACACTATAATACCACTATTTTGAAAGAGCAAATAATCAAATCTGCTTCAGGTTAAAATGCAAATATATTATTCATACATACTGCTGGCTGAAACTATATTTTCATTTCTGTTTGCGCAAGATCATGTACAAACATGGTTGAAAATAATAGCACCAAATCCTCAAGAGAAATTAACAGAATAATAGCAATCTGTCATTTGCAGCGGGATGGATAGTGTGGATATATCACTTATCCATTCCCTTTTGTTGAAGGCGGAGATATTTTATTTGTTATAATATATTTACCCAATAAGGTAACTCTTTCAGTCTGGTGCTGATCTTCCACCGCACCCCACTTCCAGCTATGCAATAACATTTACACCCTCGATCAGAATATACCACATATATAACTAAAATTGTTAGCAGTCGCAACAGCAGCAATTGGATATGAAGACTTGTACCTAGTTTCAAAATCAAAGATATCATTACCGCTTTGGAAATTCTGCAAGGCCATCAAACATTGTGGCATCATCATGCCAGTTTCCTGCGTGGGAATGGCATCCGAAAATTGAGATTTGAAGTATATATATATATATATTGTTCAGTAAGAAGGCCTACCGATGTCTCCGAAGAAAAATCAGTTTGGTCACACTCATAATTCTGAGCACAATACCTGCTTAGTATACTTAAGCATTAATATTGCAGTGCAAAGTTCTTATTTCTGTAATTGTCATTTCTAATTTATCCAGTAATTATAGCTGTATCATCCATACATTGTATCTACATGTTCACAGCTTGATATATACATCTCTTCTTTAATTTGCGGCCATAAGTTGACCACCAAACGCGGATAAATCCACCTGATTACACACATAGCGCAAGCCACAATAAAGTCAGGCATCTATCCCTTATCCGCAGCGATAACGTTTAAACTTAAATTAAAGCTCTATCTAAACAATTACGAGCCATCAAAAATCCCAACAATTTATATTGACATTCATATGCGCGTTTGAGACATTGGTCTTTTGTCATCCAAGCTCAGTACATTTTTTATCGAAAATGTTCACAAGCGGGTTTGAAGTTTTTACTTTTATCTGAAGCACGTTTCAATTTGATGAATGTTTGAGTATCTCGGAGTAAGAGCTGCTTGCTTGTATTGACAACAGAATGTTTTGTAAGCACAACCTCCCGAAAACAGCAGCTTGATAACTCTAAATGTTGAATTTGAATACTTTGTTCAAGTTCAAACATTCGGTGAAATACTCCTCAAAAAGACATATTGTCAACTTTAAACGGTCTGCGAAAAGAGTGCTTTCTATGGTCTGTATCTGTCAATACGCTGTGACGATTATACGCGTCGACAGTCTTGTTCACAAATTGATATTGATCTGAAGAATTCTTTGAAAGCGAGGGGACAGCGGACAAACTTTTCGCCATGGAACGTCGCATTGTGGCCCCTGCAAATATAGACTCAACCGCGCCGTGATCAACTCTGTCAAATGCCTACGTGCGATTTGTGCACGTCGATTACAGAAGCCGATTCATTCTGACCTACCACACATGTTTCAAAGGATTGCGACACATGTTTCAAAGCCAATCAGTGTCAGACAAGTTGTTTTTATGCATCAAAATACACACGTTTATGTCAGCCTACAAGTTCAATTAATTCCGTGGCAGTGTCACCAACTTGACTGAAGTGATCTCAATTCAAGGCTACGCTAGTTGAATTTCAAACATCATTCATGATTGATCACCAGTGCAATGGCATTTCCATTAAATTGAATGTAGATTAATGATATCACATGTAATCCGTTGCTTTTTACTATGTTCGAGTCACCAATGTAAAGGTGACATTGTCCTTTACGTACAGACTTTGTAGTATCCACATATTTCATAAATGCTCCCCAGCTGCACATGTTCGCCTCTTTTCTCCAAGTGGAGTATGACATTTTGCTGGGCATCTGAGCATGCGTCAAGGGGGATTCGCACTTCTGTCCAACTACAATGTTGACAGAACGATATACGCATTGCATCACATTCATATAAGCTATGGTGTTGTTTTGTTTCGTATCATAAAACAAGGAAATGCCCGTATGTTGGAGCAGATACCCATATCAATCAAAATTAACTGTTTGAAAAGACATTGTCATGTTCTTCAAACACACGCTAAGCTTTATAAGAAGCCAAGGCTTAAAAGAGGCCCTATGATTACGTCTGTGTGCCAACACCGATATACTGTTTTTCCTTGAAACTTTATGTCTGTGTGCCAAGACAGACATATTTTCTTTCTTTCTTTCTTTCTTTCTTTTTTTTCTTTCTTTCTTTCTTCTTTTCAGTCAAATTTGCCCGACATTTCATTAGAAAAGTATCACATGTATAATCTTAAAACTTGGCATGATTATACTTCCACACATGAAGTCTTGAGTTTTCGTAAAGAGGTTCAACGGTTTTGAAAATTATGCAAATTAGGGTCATTTGAAAATTTGAATCTTGAATATGTTCAAAACTATAATAAGTACAGGTAATCAATCCTTCAATAAATATGTTTGTAACACCGCACATTTTTGGAATTTACATGTGACCTCTAAAGGTCAAAGATCTAGGTCATTTGGACCTTTGAAATTTTTATCTAGCCATAAATCGGCCAATTTTTATCCAATTTTGATCCTGTTGGGCTCAAATTGTAGCAATTGTAACACTGCACGTTTTTGCAATTTATATATGACCTCTAAAGGTCAAAGGTCAGTGTCATTTGGACCTTTGAAGGTTTCATCTTGTCATAACTGAGCCAATTCCCATCCAATTCTAATCATGTTAGACTCAATTTGTAGGTATTGCAACATTGCATATTTTTGTAAGAACCTGTAACCTCTAAAGGGCAAAGGTCAAGATCATCTGGCCCTTTGAAAGATTCATCTCGCCATAACTTGGTAAATTTTCATCTGATTTGGTTCATGTTGGGCTTGAATTGTGGGTATTGAAACACTGTACACTTTTGCAATATACATGTGACCTGTAAAAGTCGAAGGTCAAGGTCATATGGACAGCCATAAGCTTAATGGAATGTGAAGGACCAAAGGACAAAGTTGTAGCATTTAATAGTTATAACGTTTGAAGGCACATAGATTTGGTTTGAAGCAAATCTTCTTTTCTAGTTGGTATATGCACTCTTTATTTCCATAAGTGTTAGTGACCGAGTATCCCTCATCATGGCGGCTGGTTGTCACCGTTGCCCAGCAACAAGGTGTGATATTTTGGCGGAAATTAATATGCATACCGCGTAATAATGGCGTGACTTACAAATAACGCAAAATACAGTTTGAAAGCTTTCAGTTCCACACTTACACCATGTTTATGTAAATGTATATCACTTTAAAAGTACCAGTCTTTCGTGTTTATCTAACGTATCAATCATCGTGAAAGGGCCATTCATCGTATATCAATGTGTATCAATAACTAAAATGACCAATTTTCGGCCTCTGTGAGTCAAACATGACACACCGCTAAGAATTAAAGGACAAAAACGATTGTAGTGGCTTACTACATTCAGTTATTTTGATATATAAATTTTTGTGTGAAATGTGAAATGATTAGCAAAGCTTATTAAATAATTTTACAATTGCATCGTCCGTCACTTTACACATATATTTATGTGGACAGTAGTGCATTGACTAGGACGAAATCCGTGGACCCGGGACACGGTCTTAGAAAAACGCTTGGACCCGAGTACCCGGTACCCGGTACCCGTGTCAAAGAAAGGATAAAAAACGAAAAAACAAAATTTTAGAAATTTTATTGTACTCCATACAATGAACTAGGCCTACATGTACACTTTGATTGACAAGTATATTCATGTGTCGTAGTAAGCACATGAATCAAAATAATTATGCATATTATGTGCAAAATGTATTTATTACGGTACCACATTGTGTGTGGGGCATACATGTGATGTTTGCTATTTCAGACAAACTCGAATCATCTTGATAGAACCACTACCACTTCAGTTTATAATTCTTCCTGTAAGTAATGTGAGTTTAAAGTTTATACAAAAGCATTTGATGTGTATGTCACGATTTGTATTTGCCCGCCAAAATTATACGTGTGAACAATTTAATTAAAAACACGCATGTAAAGAAACATCTCCGGTACGGAATCGGACTAAGTGCAAATAGTTCATAAAAACTCGAAGAACAAGGAACGGGAACGAAATCTGTAAAAGCATATTGAAGGTATATTTGTTCATTCTATTTTGTAAATACCCATGTGCAAAAACACTGAACCCAGGAGCTGTGTTTTAAGATTTTCAGGAGGGTTTCGGGTATCCAGGACCAGAGTCAATGCACTAGTGGACAGTGAAAGTTTGACGCAAATGGACTAAAGACAACTTTTTCAGTGTCTAAAAATGACAACATCCTGAAACACGACAAAGCTTCACCGAGAGGATTGTATCGGCAAATAGATGATCGACCACCCGAGGTCCTCTGTGGGCGGATATAATTAATTGTTTCTATCAAGCCCAACCGTGTATTAATACATTTATTATAAATATTTTTTATCTAAGATTACCTCAATGAAACCCACAAAATGTCTTACAATGTTCACGAATTCAAATTTTCCGTGCCAGACAGCAGTAACAGGCCGAACTGGTTTTTTTTTTTTTTTTTCACATAACAGATACCAACATCAGAGTTTGATCATTGCAGTACATTGCCTTGTTATTCTATACAGACCAAGGATTTGCCCCGTGTTCCCAAATTTTATTTATTTCATGAGAATGATAATTCCATGCAGCTGATTTAAAGCCCATACAATTAACTTTGGCTTAAAGTAAGAAATGATGTGCAGAGAAAGGAAGAATATGCATCAGAGGACCACACTTACCATAATGAGCATCTGATGTAAGATCACAGGACTTGGATACAAAATGGTGACATAATGCACCTAGTGACATCATGCAGACATACCAATCAGTATTTCTCCGAAGGACATACCAGCGTCATACACTAAAGTAACTACGCATTTACAATAAATTATAAAGTTGCCATACACAAAAGCACGAATTCCCTACTAACCGAAAAGTAAGGTGTTTTCCTCAATATAGGTCATCAGGTATCCATGTAACAAATAGGCCTATTGGACATGGAGTCTTGAACGACTAAGCCCATTGTATATAGAACAATCCCTTATATATTGATGTAAAATCGAAAGCTTGAACATGGTGCAATTACATAAAATTGCTTGAAAAGTTGACGATGTATAATTATGATGTGTTCAGGTGATCATATCCACACAAGCACCAGCGAGATGTCGTCTGCGTCTTCGGAAGTTTGGATTCGTTTCTTTGTTCGTTTGGTTGGTTGCAGCTTTTTATGCGCAACACGATATACATCTTTGAAAACTTTCATAGATATAGAATTACACGGTAAAAAAAAATCATAAAAGGCGAACAAAATTCACATTGAATAAGTTATGGATTAATTGTAATACCCCGTCCTTGGCATTAGGCAAACTCACTGGGTGGATCACGTAAAGATGCACAATAAAGAGACCGCACGTATCAGTCATACATACAGGGGAGGTGCATGTGATGCACCTCGGAGGGAGTTATAAAATAAACACATTACACATGCAGTTATCTTTGAGACGTTATGGAATGAAACATGACAGTCAGCAGTTGAGGTGTACAATATGCATCCTTGTGTGTTTTATCGCAAATTCTATCCGCAGTGACACTGAGGGTGTCTTTGGAACCCAGCAGACTCAGACCTAGGCCTACCAGTGTAAAGTGGCATCTTTGGAGATTTATGTTGATTACAAAAGTTGTACGGAATATCGTGTCTGAAGGCCTTCTGCCATCTGGACAAAACATAGGTACAACCTGGCATTGACATAAAGAATATGTGCATTTTGAAGAACTGTATCAGTCAGATACCATTCTGAGAGTGTAGGATGGCTCCTGACATCTTTATGGATAGAGTATGTAGGGGCCTATCAATCACAAACTGGAAGCAAAATATCAATCTTTGACAGCTTTGTCGAGAGGGCACGTATCCAGCAGACAAAAAAGTGTTTTTTAGAGTTCAAACCTGGGTGAATGATCATATATATATATATATATATATATATATATATATATATATATATATATATATATATATATATATATATATATATATGTATATATATATATATATATAGCAGACAATGTAGGCGAAAGATCTATATGGATAAATAATTAAAATATAGGCCTACATCAAACACTGGTGTGTTGTGGAATATGCCCTTTAAGAAACATATCAGAAAACGCTTTGTTGTGGATAGAGCAGGTGTCATTCAGACACTGGACACGATATATGGGACGCATATTTATATAGACCCGTGCAAATATGTCTGTTTAAACATTCCGTGGTCCACAACTTTGTTACAATTAGGCCGACCATGGACGCGTAAGGCAATAGTATGCATTTTTTGCAAACATCAAGTGCACAGCATGTGTAGCCTATGTGAAGTAAATAGGCCTACTTACTGGATTAAGGACAGCGTAGGATGCGTTCACATCGAATACAACTGCTAGTCATAAGTGCAACCGATGCTATCCATAATCCCGTTCGAAACTTGCCAGCACGCATCCGTACTTATGGTGCATTCTATCATTTTTGATGCAGGGGTGTTCCAGCCCGTCTGACCCAACAAGGAAGTACCCGTATGGATGGACAGGCCTTGAATTAAACAACAAAGCATTGCAGTCACAAATATAACAACTCTGATTTTTCAGAAAGGTGACTATCGTCGTGTTTAAAATAAGTATTTTTTCCACAAATATTAGTGTCACCACTGATGTTTCTATTAGAAGGCGTAGGCGTAGGCCTATGCCGCTTCGTGGCAAATGGAACTTATTACCGTTGCCTAATATAGTGTGTCAATCAGACACTAGAGGTGCATCAGATATATATCTTTGCAGTTAATATAGTGTATGTCAATCAGACACTAGTGGTGCATCATGTCTATCTTTTACAGCTAATGAACTGACACTAGACGAGTGTAGCATGTACCTTTGACAATGTAAAATGCAATCAGACACTACAGGTGTTTAATATGCTTCTCCGACGACTGTTATGCTGTATACGAATCAGACACTGGAGATGTATAAAACGTATTTGTGGAGTGGAAGTTTTGTGAATGGAACATGTATCAGACTTTAGAGGCGTAAAACACGGATCTTCGGACATCTAAAGGTAGAACATCGGACACACCGGAATTACGCACTTTTGAAAACTCCAGCGACAGCTAGGACATGTATCAGTCAGAAAGTACTGGCGGTATATAATATGCACACCTGACATCTATATGGACTAAGTACATACATACATACATACATACATACATACATACATACATACATACATACACACATACAGATAGTGGTCACCCTCTTATAAGGCAGCCCTGATGAAAGGCCATCCCTCTAAAGAACCTACTTCTCCATGCAACACGTGTGTGATACTTTTATTTCCCCCCGCAAGAGAGGCCATTCCTCTTTTGGAGTTACATTTTTGGTACACTTGGGGATGGCCTTACAATAGGGGAATTACTGTACGTAGCCTACATACATACATGTATATGTCATATGAGGTTGTATTTTAGTTCATGGCACATACAAATCAACAGCAGCAAATAGGCAAAGCCGAGGGAGACATTTCTAGAAACCCAAATGAAACTTAATCTGTGACATGAAGTTTGTTGTGTAAATGGGCAGTTCGCTTATGTCGACAAAAGCTTCCTTTCTAACAGAGAAATTACAGTTATTTTTGAGCGTGCGTATGTCCAGGAAGAAAAAAAAAACAACCATGTAAAGGTTCCATGTAGTGCTTGAGGAAAAGTAATACATTGTATACACCTGCACGTACACGTAACGTACCTTTATACTTTGACTAGCCTTACACGGTTGCATGCACGTACACGTAACGTACCTTTGTATTTTGACTACGGTTGCACAGTTACCTGCACGTACACGCAACGTACCTTTATACTTTGACTACGGTTGCACAGTTGCACGTTACAGGACATCGACTGCCGTTTTAGCTAGCATATGAAAGGCCACCCCTGAAAAGAAAATGATATAGACAATGGCAAGGCAATGTTTCCTTTTGTATGAAATAGCCAATATTTTATGCCAGAAAAAAAAAGCCATGGAAAAGTGAGTGTGGATAATGGAAGTACATTATTGTCATTGACACTATGATCATCGTTGAGGTCGTGCAGTTCATTTCAATTCATTCGAGACCTACATGGGGTATCTTTTTAATCATCTAAAAATTCCTCTGAAGTTCTGAAGAACTTTAAAAAGTGAAGTTTGTAGTAATGTGATTGTTCATATATATATATATAGAGAGAGAGAGAGAGAATGAGAGAGAGGAGAATGAATTACCCAGCTACTATTTGACATTCATACCCGTAGTTTTTGCCTTTAAGACTGCAGTTGGTCAAAGAAAGTTACCCATTGATAGGTTCGTGTGATGTTGCCATACCGCTGGTAGAACAGTGGTCCTGTTGTGTGTTTGTGAGAATGCTGCTCATATGTATTCCACAGGTATACTGTAACCGGTCATTGGGTTAAATAGGCGGGAAATTAGCTTCTGCTAAAGGACCTTGCTGCGTTGGATCGTCTGCAATGCTTTCCAAGCACGGTCGTCCAAGCGCATACGGTAAATGAATTGTTGTGACATATCAACAAGTGTAAAGACACGTCTGAACGGCACGACACCTTTTAAAAAATGCAAGTTGTCTCGGAACAACAACTTCCTAAGTTGTCCTCACTTTGGAAGAGCGCTGCTTTATAGGGCACTTTCTTCTGCAATAAATTTCTTAGATTCTATATAATACAGTGAATGAAAAGCGTGATTAACGCAAAATTAATTCGAACAAACGAAAATGTCGCTCTCTTAGCTTGCACCACCGCCTACGCATCAGAATTAGTATTCTGGACCCGGGAGAATATGATTTTCATATATGGTCCCCAACTAACATGATAATGCATCCGGAGAGATATATCAAGGACCCAGGCGAGGTTGGACTCGCAGCTTTCTGCTGCTCTCTAAAAATCACAGGAGTAATCTCACAGCTGTACTGGGCTCCAGTAAATTTCACTGCCCCGTGAGCACATACGCCAATCACAATTTCCGAAGGGCGCTCGGAGAATATATATAAGAAGACCCACAGGGAAAGCAATTTATCAAGATTCATATGTATTCGTTGGGCTACGGCATTTCGGTACCTTCGCGCACCAGTATATTACAGTGTTTGCCGTGTATAATATTTCCATTACCTGGTTTCTATTACCAGATGTGTACGTATTTTCCAACTTCTTTTAGTACGTGTAAATCTTTGTCACAGAGCAGGAGGGCATGTTTATCGAGACAAATTTACGCTGTTTGCACGAATGATCAAAGTTGAGCAAAACACGTTTTGTAAATAATACCTCTTCTCTAGCACCGCAGACACTTAGTGGACAATAGACATAAAAACGAGGCCACAACCGCGGTGACCAAAATGTGACATTGTCCAAACAATTTCTTGCGACTGGTGTGAAACGATGTGCCGCCGATACAAGGGGAGGTGGAGCAGGGCAACGCTGTACGCAATCGATCAAAAATTAATCCAAATTTAAGTTTACAGGAGCACGTAACTCGTGGCCACTTGAGTGCCGTTGTTAAATCCAAGGATCGGTGCGTAATCTATAACACAAGAAGCCACTCTTTCCTATTCACATTGAGTTAAGTGCAACCAGAAACCAGGAGTTTAAACCTAAGATGCCTATTTCACCTTCAGCGGAAGGGGGTAATCACTTCCTTGGTGATTAATTCATATCCCTTCAAGAATTCTCATGCCACGGCGCCTGGTACGGGTCAAGATGTCCAATTGTATGGGCACTGCCATAAAATCTATTCAAAGAGGCTTTAATTTGATCCATCTTTTAGCTGGTACACTTATCCGTCCCACCTTGTGAAATTACGCATGCTACTTGCACATAAAATAAGACTATCTGTTGTGAAATACAACAGATTGTACAGATTCTTTTCAGAACTCTGTGGGTCACCCCTTTGCAGGCAATTGCATGTAGCACAGAGGATGTGGACACCATTGCTGAGCTCCACACCTTGGGGACAATTTCAGTGAGCTGTCAACGTATATTTGCCGATATCGACATTTACGTTTCAATGAACAAAAGCAATGTCCATTTTCTTCATCATCTATGCATTTTTAGTCTTTGCCAATGCGGATCAATGGTTAAAATAAACCAAGTTTTGACAAATGGATCTGATACTGAAGAACGAAGCACAAATATTTGTAAATAGCTATATAAAAATTTTAGGTCTTAAACAGCTCTTAAAAATAATTACGGTAAGAAAACACGAAACAAACGAACCTTTCCGGCAACGACATTGATCCAAAGTTAACTCAACGTTATTTGCGTCTTGAGAACAGATCAGGTGAGATCTGGTAATACTGATTGAATCTGATGAGCATGATGTTGAATACTTTGAAAAGAACTCATGCAGTCATCGATACTAGCAATACATTCGTCGACATTAGTAATTCATTACCGGTTTTGCATATATTAAGATACAATGATAAGACGTCATAAAGAAAGAAAGAAAGAAGAAGAAGAAGAAGAAGAAGAAGAAGAAGAAGAAGAAGAAGAAGAAGAAGAAGAAGAAGAAGAAGAAGAAGAAGAAGAAGAAGAAGAAGAAGAAGAAGAAGAAGAAGAAGAAGAAGAAGAAGAAGAAGAAGAAGAAGAAGAAGAAGAAGAAGAAGAAGAAGAAGAAGAAGAAGACGTTTTAATTTGCACATGAAACATCTCAGAACTGGACAATGGAACGTTCTTTCGGCTAAAACCATTTACTTGCTATTCCATTACGCATTGTTCGTATATTGTTGAATTCCTGGTATCGTGATAAAAGAGGCCAAAAGTAGGCAATTTCGATGAAGTATTTTCGACATGCCATGCATCCCTGCATACTGAACTTTTGACTTGCACTTACGATGACGTGACATAAAAATTCTTTCTGCCAGGTTCGTACGTGTTTCATTTCCGACTCTTTCTGACTTATTAATTTTAGGCAGATGATTGATCTGCTGTTGTGATAGTTATGACAATATTCAATTTGAAATTGCAATTGAATCTAACACTTAGACCTCTGTACCAGTTCATTCACTCAACTGAGACATGTTTGTATTCGATTATCCATTATCAGATCTGTGTGTGATCAAAATCACACCAGGCAATCTTCCAGACATTACGACACAGGCAAATAAAGAGTGAACATTTCTTTCATATACCCTGCTGCCATGCACCTTGTGTGAGCAGTTCTGTATGTACAGCATAAACCAATAAACCAATTTAAAATCATTTGCTTTGTGCCATTGCACAGCAACACATATATATATATATATATATATATATATATATATATATATATATATATATATATATATATATATATATATATATATGATAATTGCGACAATACTTGTGAGGAACATTCATGTTGAAGCTCAGAAATTAACAAAGTTCGTCCGTGCATTGAGTCTGGCTGGATGACGAGCATCGTTAATGTTGAAACATGCCAATGGGAAAGCAATCATTGTGAGATGCAACTAAGTGGTTTGTATGCCATTTGCGACAACCAGGAGACTGACAAATGCACTTTAAGTGTTTTTTCTCTAATATTCTCTAGAATAAGGCACAAGACAAGTGGATTAGTTGCGTGTACATTGTATGAGAGAACAAATAGAGATGACTTCTATAAAGATAACCCTTATCCTCTTGTCAACAGAAGAAAAAGAAGATGTAAATTTAGCGAATTGATCTTCTTTTTGGTAAATAGTGCCGCATGTGGGCTCAAAGGTAGACTCCAGATAAATTATGACAGAGCTGAGTGAATATACTTGCGCACAGCGATATTTTGTGATGGATTGTACATCTAGTCACTCTCAGCTAGGAATTGAAAACGTAAGCAACGGGGTTCAGAGTTGGGAGTATTCCCAAATTATTCACCACAGTCGTGTAGCTCGGGCTATTCAATGCCGTTAATGAATCTCCTGATTACGTTATACTTTGAAACGAAACAAGCACAAAACTCTTAAATGAAAATGAATGATAATGTTGAGAATCTGTTGTACTTCAGAAATTTCGGTTGTAGAAGACGTGTTTCTTGCTTGGCACCACTCATAAAGATGACTGATAAAACTGGCAAGGCTAAACAAATACGTTATTTGGTTGACACAACCATCTGAAGGAAAACTTGTTTTCTTTCAAGAATTGATAATAGATTTCTCAAAACGTGGACGCAGAGTGGCATCACACATATATAAATTCAGCAGTTGTGCTATAACCCTGGAACTGAAGGCATAAGAAAGTGATGTACCTTGTTGGTTTTGTCGAAGCCCCTGGAAAACTGCTACACCAAATTAAGGGCCAAAAGAACATACACCTCCACAAATCATACCTATCTGTCGTGTTTTACTGTTCTGGCACATCCTAACAATTAAAAAAAAAAACAATGAAAATGCTGAAATACATTTGCGGGACTTCAGCAGCAGTAAAGTCGCCAATGCTATTTCACAGGAGATAAGAAGAGGATACATCCCAAGTTCAAGGGATTTATATGGAATCCTGCTTTTTTAAATCCCGGAGCGAAGCGTAGGGATTTAAAAATGCAGGATTCCAGATAAATCACGAGAACAAGGGATGTATCCTTTTTATACCATGCCTTCTTTGTTTTCATGAATATATATGCATTTTGAAATGTATTCACCAAAGCAAATCAGTCCTGTGTTGAACTTTAGCCGCAGAAATTTAAAGCAGGGATATATGTGTAAGCAGGTGACATATATATCCCTTGAGAAAACAAAGGAGGCATGGTATAAGGCCAAAAGCATGATCATATGTATCGCAGGCAAATCAAGGATGGTTTCTCAGCAGTCCTCGTGGCCACGTGGATAACGCGTGTGTTTTTGTTCAAAACGGATAACTCATAACGCCATGATTAAATACAACGTCTTTTCTATTGAATGTAAGGGGCAAATTCAGAGTTCAGTTGACGTTAATAACTGCAAACTTGTAATAAGCCAACCCATAAGGGTACATGCATCTAGTGCACCAACTGGAATGGAAGTGTTATTTTCGTTTATATATCTGTAAAGAGTAGTTTCGTAACAGTAGCAGAACCATGATATGCTAAATGATTCACATCTTATGACCTCACACAATACTTAGTTTAAATTAACAATGGATTTCTGTCAACAGTAGGCAATCCATGATCAATACCCTCTTATGGGATTTTCCTATGATCTGATACCCGGGCTGGTGATTGTGGTTTCGCAAAAGAAACATGACCAGAGTTGTTCCAGCCCTCCATTATTACAAAACAACCATAACAGCGACTTGATCCTTTATACTGCAGTCAGTTGGCAAATGTTAACCAGAAGCTTTCAAAAAAGCAAAGCTTTGTCCTTTAGTCTTTGCATTTTGGTATTGATTTCACTGAACTCTGCTTAAACTCAATGGTGGCACATGCAGAGAAAACCGCTTCAGCTCACTAACAGCATATTAAAGGTGAAATTACCAAACTTCCATTTAAAATTGACCAATATATAGACGAGCATCGTGAGGCAATGATCCATTGCTTTTCGATAATTGAGTAAAATCCCTTACACTGGTCGATTATATAACCGTAATTGAAACAGAGTCTTCTCTAACGCATCATACTTTCCGGTACGATTAGCATCTATATGGACAGAATCTTGTGGCAAATAACTGCTCACAATGACACAAGCACCTGGGCCTTGGATGTGACAAGAAATGGAGACATCTATACTGCAGATCTCTGTACTTGACAGTCAGTTCAACAACACTTGAGGCTAATTCAAAGTGGATCCACGCTGTGACAGAGCAAAGGTTTTGGTGGGAAATTGCTTTCTTTGATGATCTGATTGTACCGCTGATAATCGGCCATCTTTACACAATCCTGTGTGTTTTTTAATGATGGGATATTGTTCTTATACATCCCATTGCCGTGTGATCTCGTAT
The DNA here is from genome assembly GCA_964020975.1 of Hermodice carunculata. NCBI lineage: Eukaryota > Metazoa > Annelida > Polychaeta > Eunicida > Amphinomidae > Hermodice > Hermodice carunculata. The sequence goes on from OZ026617.1 coordinate 70,063,385, forward strand.
GGTTTAAATTTGACCTTGGGATCTTTGCATATATGATTCATGTAAACACGTGTGGCATTGTGTTTACATTAACACAATAATGGATAGAATGTACCACTAACTGCAAGACTAGACATGCATATAACACTTGTACGTTGGACAGACAGCGTTGCGATAAATATATCATGGTGTCGACTGATTTTTACTGCCTTGTCGATGTTGTGGTTGCTTGTTAGATTCTTTCGTGAGCTTTTGAACAGTGCAAGGTTCATAAAAGAAATCGTTTGCTTAAAGATGCTTCTAATGTATCTATGATTGAAAAGTGACTCATCATTTCAAAATCGTTGGGAATTTTTCAAACTTTACGACAGCTGTCAAAAATCAACAAGAAATACTGTCTTCTGTGTTCTATGTTATTATATTTTTTCCTAAGGGATACGACCTGGGTGTACCTGTTATGGGTTTTGAATATTTGCTTCAATCAATAATTAATGTTGGATCTGCACTAGGCCAATGAACAAAATCACAAGCACCAACTTTGGTCGACAAAATTATGTCAGTTTCTGCGTGTTCTACCTGTGATTCGATTAGCATGATAAAAAGGATTCACAGATAAACATTATACATGATATCAGCCTTAATAATCTACCCTTTTTGGAACATTTATAGTTCATTATCGGTCGATAAGACACGTCAATATATCAATATTAAGTTTTATTTTTGCATTGCGGAAGTAAATGACAAATATATACATAATCGTGTTCTATTATTAGTACATCCATTCTTTTCAAAACACTTTTTACAAGAGGTGCGACAAAGAATCAACCCTTCGCCAACTTATCCCGAGAAAATCCAGTTCATTATAATGATTCTCAATTACTCACTAAAAGACCTTTCATTCAAGTACAGCATGCCTGGTGTTAAATAAGTAGTTCAAGAGCTCCAGGTAAACAGCTTTCCTGTGTACATCTGGGCGCCACGGTTTTCCTCAGCGTGTTTTGGAGCCCCAAAAGGGCATCGAGGAAGGTTGCTTCTCAGTACAACCCATCAGTGAAAGGGTTAAGCCGCGATTATCGACTAATGTGGGGACGTGCATATATTATAGGTAACATCAAACTTCTGTGTGATGGTGCCCTTGCGTAAAATACATTACATGGGTTATAACAAATCTATTAATTGATTAATACAATCTGATAGTTATGCTGACAGGACCTATTGGGTTGGAAAAATAGGACCACATGTGAATGACCTAGACGTTGTTAGAATTTGGTTGTACGTTTTGAAACCAATACAGATATGCGACTTGAGTGGGTGCCATATGTCTAGATCATAGAATAAGTGACCATACATACGTCTATTCACTTTCATGTCCAATTCGACTCCCACTAAGTCCTTTCAAAATACAACAGTTTCGATGAATTCATATCTAACACGCTATCTTAGGGGACCTTTCCTTACAGTTTTCGTAGTTTTGAGAATTACTGATGTCCCGCTTGGCCACGTTAGACGGTTTAGAGCACTTCCCATGCACTCGAGGTGCAGATTCAAGTGTAACCCACTGTGTTTCACAGGTACAGTCCAATGGATTCCCATACGCCCAGATCTCCTTGACCCTCCATATGTCTGCAAAAGCGCACGGATTGAGGGTGTTCATAAAGTTATTATCCAATTTTAATTTTTTCAGGGAAGCCAGACTGTCGAAGAGCCCATCTGGCAATGTTCTTATTTTGTTGCGTGTCAAGTCCAAGAGCTCTAATTTAGACAGTCCAAGGAAAACGCCTGGTGAGAGATAACTCATGTGAGTTTGACTGATACCCAACTCTTTGAGGTTGGACATCTCTTTGAAGGTTGCTGTTGCTATCATCACAATTGGGTTATGTGTCAATGTCAACGTCTCTAAGTTTCTGAGCCCTCCCATCATCAAGGGAAAGAGAGCGGGGATAATGTTCTCGCTCAGGTCCAGCTTCCTAAGCTTCTGTAATCCCTTGAACGTTTTCGGCTGTAAATCCCTGATTTTGTTTCCTTTGAGATACAATTCGCGCACATTTTTCAGATTGCTAAAGACCTTCGATTCCAAGCCGGTTAATCTGTTCCCCGACATGTTGACTATTTTCACATTCCGCAAGCCAACAAATGCTCCTCTGTTAACTTTCTGGATATGATTGTTGGCGATAAGTAATTTCTCCACGTTACCACATCGTCTGAAGGTCCCTCGGACAATGCTGGTTATTCTATTTCCAGTCAAATCCAAAGTTGTAAGTTTTGTTAACCTTCTAAAGAGCCCGTGAGGGAGCGATGTAAGTTGGCTGTCTCTAATGCTTATCGTCTCAAGGTATTTTCCCAAACCTTGAAAGGTTTGAGCACTTAATACAATGGGAAAGCCGTTCCGCCACATCCGAAACTCTCTGAATTTTAAATTGCGGAATGCCCGGGGACGAAGCCTCCTTAGTTTGCTGTCGCTTATGTCAAATGAATTGTATATTATGTCCGACTTGGCGAATCTGGGCAATCGACGAATATCCCGGTTACACTTCATGTTCTTTTGATCAACAGAGCAACAAGTCGACCTTCTGTCCTGGCATCGGACCCCCAACACAGTACAACCACACATACACACACACAACACAGCAAGTATGGGAACAGCCCGTTTCATGGTGCTGAAATGGGAGCCAGGTAAAAACCGTACAGAATCCTCTCACCTCATAACTTGATAGCGAATTCCACGGCTGTCACCGAGCTTGTCCATATAGTTCTAGCCGCACTCCGTCAAATATTGGTAGTCGTGTTCAGTGTGTTTTGGGGGAAGACGCGGTTGGCGTTCTAACGTGCAGCTGGAATACGGGTATGTTGTTCACAGACGCAGGCGGAGCAGATTAAAGATGCTACAGGGGTTGGAAGTGAGGCGACGGATCACAACCTCATCGCCACAGCGCGGATCTCCCAACAATGGACAGCCGATACCTGTGCCTAATCCTTCTACTTCAGCGGGTCCGAAAAATAAGCCCAACCGGTGACTTTTTGGTGCGTGAAAGTGTCTGCTCACTGTACTGTCCGTCACCTCTAGTATATAGTACGCATAAATTGTTCGGTAGCAGTCAATTCATGAGGTTTCACATATCCAATCGATGATTAAACACTTTTAGTCATACAGATCACAGAGACGTGAGGTTGCGTATGAAAAGGCAGTATGAAATACGCCTGAAACTTAACACCGCAATTAAGCAGCAGTTCATTTTTTGTGTGAAAAGAGAGTTATTTTATTTACACTTCAGTGGTTTCCGGGGAGGAGACCCGGGGTATGGAGAAAAAGAGTCACCTTAAAGATGCACTGTCTTCGCTGAGCTGGAAAAATCTTTGCATGAGATACACTAATGGTGTTTTAGCTTAAACTTACCACCTATTACACTTAATACTTTGTTTCACAAATATGATGTGGCGGACATGCGCGTCTACAAAGCACCTGGTAATTACATGTGTTTATTTTGCAAGTATTAACAGTAAAGTTGACTTACACACGGTTTGAGGGTATAAGTGCAATGTGATGCGGTGCCTACAGAAAAAAAGGAAGCCATTGGAAATTCTTAATTCATTTTTTTTTTCAGTTGTAAATGCCAGCATAGAGCGGTTGCATAATTTAAGAATTTTATACAACCGACAAAAAAGTTATTGCGCTTAACATAGCTTGGATCAAACCTTTTATCCATTAATAGTCAGCTGAATTATTAAACTTTTAGCAGAGTCTGTATGCACGTCTCTGCTTTTAGTCATCCCTTAAAACATGTCATATATAAGAACATAAAACAAAATAATCGTCAGACGTTTGCACAAATACTATTCAATGTGTCACCCTCAATAGACGGAAGTTTCACAAATATGGTTGAAATGTATCACGCGTTGTCAAGACATGCTACATGGACCCACTGATTCTCATAAATTGCCTGCCATGTTGTCGTTGCACTTGTGGTTGTATGATAAACCAGTTCCACCGTGTTGTAAAACTCCTGTTTATTTACAAAAAAAATATACAGATCATTAACGAATGCTAAGACTTAGCAGTTCACAGCCAAAGGGACTTAGTGCGACAGATGACACTTTGGTAACGCAAACAGCAATATCGTCACGTGACCTTACCAGCAACTCTTAAGCTAAATTGTTTATATCCCTATATAAACTTGAAGAAACAGTCTTAAATTCATTTATTATATATATATATATATATATATATATATATATATATATATATATATAATATATATATATATATATATATATGTGTGTGTGTGTGTGTGTGTGTGTGTGTGTGTGTGTGTGTGTGTGTGATACTTCACCTGTTTATAGCTGAAGGAGCTTAGTGCGACGGTTGACACTTCGGTAACGCAAATAGCAATATCTGAGTGTGCGTGTGTGTGTGTGATACTTCAGCAACAAGGGGATCCATATATACATAAAATATAAAACTTAGGCAGACCGCAGACTTGAGGGGACCAAACACTGCCCCCCCCCCCCCACCCTCTCAGTCTGGTCATCTTTATGGTTTCATGTATTCATATATAGTAATCCTAATACTGCAAAAAATTTGCTTACCTATATCTGATACTCAGTTCATGGGACACATCAAATGTTTTAAGTTTATTGGTTACGATTATACAAACTATACCAGATATTTGTGTGAACCCCCTTCTAGTGCAATTTAGGCACTGGTCCACCTAATGCTTATATATATATATATATATGTTTGGGTACAAAACATTTAATAACTACTCTAAGTAACATAAATTACACAGAGAACGCTACAAAGTTCATGAAAAACTCAAGAATGTCTCAAACCAAAAACTTAGACATTGATCATCATTTTGTATGGAATCCAATTAATGATCTAAGACACCTTTCACATATCTTACCATTGAACAGCAACGTATTCAAACTAAAGGGTGTGAAGTTGGGTTGTTTGTTTGTTTGTTTGTTTTCAGCTCAAAGCAGGTAAGTTTCTGTCAGGAGCACAAACGGCAGAATTGTGGCAGGAACACCGCCATTGAAGCGAATGCACTCTATCTGTTGCCGTCCGCCAAATGCTTCCCAATTTGGTAAATTACAATAACTTTCGACGTTCACCAATTCAGAACAGCAGAACCTTCCCTCGGGTATACCTTCACACTTACAAATGCCATGTAAAGAGCTGTTCGAAAGGATTGCTCTTTTTCTTGCCGGTCCCTTAACTTATGAGTGTTGTACGTTTGTAACAGCATGGGCATTCATTCTAATACAATGTTTGAAAAAAAATTACTGATGTCAAATGGTGTCCGGGACGTGAATACAGACACCGATGGGCTTTACAAATCAATCAAACACCATTCACATGCATGCTTAAATCTATTCATCTCTCATCTGAAAACCTGACAACGTCCAACCCCTGTTAGTGCATCTATTATTCACAGAAAGAAAAAGTGTTCTTAGAGGTATCTTTGTTCAAAGTTGCATTTTCACTCTCACATGGCCAATCCACGAAACAAACAAGCCTGGTCGCTAGATGACTGCAATTTAAGATTACAATCATCATTATTCGCTTTTGCGAATAAGAATGCAAGCGTCACGTTGGTTTTTTTCATTAACCCTTGACGCTGAGATCGCCCAAAAGTGCCCGGATGTAAAATACCGTCTGCAGTTTTTACGAAGATTTCGTATGTATGTATGTATGTATGTATGTATGTATGTATGTATGTATGTATGCATGCATGCATGCATTTTGCTGAGAATTGTCAATAAGATCAGGATGGCACACCCCATGCCGACGGCTTTCCTCGGTAGGGTTGGGTGCACAGCCAGCGCCTAGAAAAGTCGTTGACTGAGACTCATGGATCTACATCCCTGATCAGACATCTTCTGAGCAGGAAAGGCTTAACGTCTAACGGTCTCTCCATTTTGCATTTTGTTGGATCATTTTAAATACACATAAGCTTCATAGGCCTATGAAATTAATTTAAGAGTTCTTGACATCAATAGACCTTGACTTTTGGTTGGTAATAACATTTAGGTGGTAAGACAAATGGCTGAGATCGACGTCATATTTTCCCTTAAGTTATGTGCATGAACTTCATTCAATTTGGGCATAACATCGTAATCAAGTAGTTTATGTTTAATAAGGTCCTATTTATTTCAGTTCGGTATGCGACGCTTAATACAGATTTATTTTTAACCCTAATATGTCGTCTTAAGTTAGAAATATCTTTCTACGATTGTCTATGATATCTGAGAACTTTTATAATTCTCGTCGACTTAAATTGTGAGCTTGGGTCCATTTTGCTTGCAATATGCAACTGATTTTATAAATCCTGAATTGTGTTCATGTACAAACACAAAACAGCCTGACCAAGTCAAGGCATAGAATCTTTTGTATTGTAGCCCGCACAGAAAAAAAGAGAGATTTTTCAGATTGTCATCACCAAAATGTTGTGCTGTGAAGATAAGACATGTCTGCGTTCACCCTATGCTACCAGCATGAAAAGATGACCTTATGTCCTAAAGATATTTGTGTGTTGAATTTCGCTGCATACTCGTCACCCAGTTGAACTCTTGCTAATAAGGTCAGGTACAGCAGTGTGTCCAGAGACAGCGATACACTACGGAATGAAATATATGTATAAGGATATGCATCACATATTACAGGGAAAAAAGGCTGTTCCCCAGAAAATGGAGAGAAAAACAAAGAAAATGTTACGATATTGTTCGATTAATGTTGTGTCAAACTATATAACTTTCTTTGGTAAGACATTTTTTTTGTTCAGAGGCCTATTAAGTGGTTTTGCCAACATAAATACTGTCCCTCGATCATATTATGGGCACTATACGATCTCATGCCACGCTAATCGTAAACAACTTAATTTCTGGAACTTGCCATTTCGATTCAAAAGATGTGGATGTACAACTTGGCTGAAAACTTTCCGTCACAATATCTTTATTTTATTTTTATTTTTTTATAAATGGGTCAGTTACCCTGTTGTCATGCATGTTTCTGTTGTTTTTTTAACTTCAGTGCCAGCATTTTGCTGTAATGCTTATTCTGCAAGAGTGATTCACACAGGGATGTTCTGAAACTTTCATCAAGACACTTAATAAGTACATAGAGATTGAGAAGCATACTGCAACTTCAAATGGTAAACTGCAATGTCGCAACAGAAAACGAAGAAATATTGTTGTTACTTAATGTTAATTAACTCGGAGTGACTTCAAAAAAGACTTGTTTTCCTTTATTTTATCATATTAAGTATTTGACTGAAAAGACTATGGTATGTACTTAATATACATGTTGTGTTGGAAAGGAAAGAATAACATTGATTCGGAGATTTGGTCTCTTTTTCAGTGTGAAAAAGTATTTATGTTGATGAGAACATATTTGGGCACAACTAGCTGAATGAAATAAGGGTTTCACATGCACTGATTTCCTATTCTGTAAAATGCAATTTATACCTATGTATAAATAGTCTCTAACAACTCCGGTAGAGAAAGATTAAATCACTCAGTTTTTAATAGAAGAACAAGCGATTAAAAACTGATCCGATCCTGAAACTGATCGGATAGTCAGTCTGCATGCATCTTAATGAAAATGCGGAACGACCCTTATAGAACTAGGGCAGGCATGCACATAATGTATGTAGGCTACCATTGGTAGATAAAATACAGCTTAAAAAATACAAAACAGACTCAACCTTGACACCTGTATATACTACTTCATTCACATTATACATACAGAAATTGTACTTGTCATAACATGCAATCTTTTCTTGAGCACTTCAATCTCTGAACCATATGGGCTGCTGTACCACCAACCGCTTTTCAACGATTTACCTTCAGCGTTGGCATGGAATTCCATATTCCTGTTTTCAGTAACCCTATTGATCTCATTGGCGGGCTCAAAATCGTTATATATGATGTAAAACTCTCCATTCCACCTCGGGGGTATCAAGGGTGATCTTAGTTTAATAACTGCAGATTTCGATTAGTTTCAGCAGAATATATGAATATTTTAATCAATCTTGCATTAAATAATCAATGCCAAACTTTTCCAATACCCAGCGCCTGTTGGCTTTGTTCGGAGGGAAAACACAAAGAATAGGCTTGTTGAAAGGAACATACAAAAAAAACTCTGCTGAACGTGATCAATTTTTCCTTGTTGTCAACACAGTCAAAGGAAGTGACAGTGTACCTTTAACCCACCGAAGGCTAACTTTAATACGTTAGCGTTGTAAAGCCCCTGGTCATACAAGTAGGGTCTCTGTCGAATGAAAAAGCTAAGTGGTAAAATCTGCAAGACTAAACAGAATGCGTTCTCAATAGGACTCTCCAGTCATCATTTTGTTGTAGACCACTATCATTGAAGTGGGCGTATCACTTGGACCCACAGGTCCACAAGCAGTAAAAATAATGTCCTGTATAACATTAAACATACCAATGACCATTGAAGAATGATACATCAGGTTTGACATAGCGAAAGTAAACAGAAAACAAATTTTCTGTCATGAAGTGTAATGGTGAGTGTGTCTTAAATGATAGATTAGAGAAAAAGAAGTGTATTGAAACCCCGTATTTGTTGGCAGAGAGTCCTTGCTGTCACCGAACTACAAGCGTTTCTTTGCAAGTAGTTTCCGATACTCTGGTACGTCTCCCGAGCCACGTCCCTCGTGCTCTCGGCGGTAACTAAACCATTGTACCGTTAAATGAACGCGTGGCTCTTGCTCTACGGACTGTCAGAACTCGTAGAATAATGAATTAATCTCTGGCATCAAAGAGAGCTGGAGACAAGGTGTCTCTATACACTCAGTTAATACATCACTTATTCAATTTCATTTTTTTAAACAAAGTAAGAAAGAAGACCCCCCAAAAAACACTCTATCCAAAATAGGTAATTCACAGCTGTCTCCCCGTTGGTATCATGTAACGTTGATTAAATACTGCTCTTCTGTTTGTCTTGTCCTGATGGGAGTACTTTGGACGAAACCGTGGGGACTCTATCCACCCTAGGATTTATGTAATGCCTTTCCTCTCAATAGACATCGACGTGACATGAATATCTATTTGAAGAATAGTTTAAACGATAAATGAAGATTCGAAACTGAACTGCCATCATCAAGTTGTCATATATGGCTTGTCCTCGCATGATTATCGCAATCAATGCACTATACTCCACATTATAAGATAACCCAGACCCGATGTATACAGTCGTGTAACTTGAAGGATGTAAATCTAAACTAAAGGCCAATAGAGCCTCTCCGCGAGAATTTTAATCGATTTGTTGTATGAAATAACATATATCAATCAGTCTAGATTGTGGAAGCAAAACCAAGCATGCTTCCATATCCAAGTAAGGGAAAGCAAACAGCATAAATCCAGACAGAACCAAAACAGTGATGTTGGGACACGCCTTGTTTGTCATATTGGCTGATGACTGTCTCCGTTTATAGCCGTGTTGATCGTAGTTTAAGTCGGACGTTGTTCCCTGTGAACTCTGTAAATATTATTATTCACCTGACGTGTATAAGAATATTTATTAGCAGATTCATTATCAGAAAATGGGTCTTAAATTGTGGTTTTATACCATGATGTTAATACTTCAGACTTTCACGACACGAGGGTTCACATTTCAGATTTCTGTCTGATGACGTGTAAAATTTTTATGCGTGAAGGGCAATGCCTGAGTGAAGCTCTCTAATCGTTCACCGGGTGTATATTTCAACCATTTCCCACAGCGATGGGGGGGGGGGGGGGGGGGGGGGGGAACAACTCCACCACGCTTCCTTTGTTCATACGAATTGCATCTGCTCATGTCTATCCAAAAATGAGTAGTAGCCTTTATAGCAATGCTAATTAAAACAACTTTTGGAGTTACTGTTGTATAAAATAAATATTTTTTATTTATTCATTTATTTATTTATTTATTTGTTTGTGTTTTCTTTTCTTTCTTTGTTTTGCAGTGGTGATGTGAGAAGCTGTATGTATCGTTCATCGTATATTTGCTACGGTAGAGGGAAATGGAAAATCAACGATGTGTCCTTGTACTGGTGTAATTCTGTCCTCTCTTCTGTAAGAAATAAATAGAGAATCTTACATGGCTGAGAGTGAGTTACTATTTTTCCCTCACGAAATATCGTTTGTGTGGAAACTCAGGAGTGACCGCAGGTCACAAGCGGTTTTCCACACCAACAACGATCCCTTGTGAGAGAAAAATAGGAACTCACTCTCCAGTCATGTAAGATTTAGTTTATTGTATGTATAATTGGATATCCATCGCAAAAAATATGCCATAAGTCTACTTTTAATGCCGACCCGGTGTGCCCGTGTTTTTTACGTTCGTAGTTGTTATTCAATGTCACGTGTGACGTATAATCAAAGATCCCTCGCGTAGACTTGATTTTGTCTTCGTGTTAGGTCATGTGATCTACAGTGAGTTACAACTTTTGAATATCACTTTAGAAAATGATAATTCACCCTCAAACATAGAATAAACACACGTTTAATTTTACGCATTGCACACAGACTACTCACAGACGCATACATACATACATACATACATGTATACATGCATACATATATACATACATACATACATACGTACGCACGTACATACATATACAGGCCTATATACATGCATAGGCACATGCATATACATATACATGTACATCCATGCATGCATGCATACATACATACATACATACATACATGTACGTATGCACATACATGAAATACATATACATCCCTTTTTCGGTTCCACGGTTTCCTCCGGGGTTCCCTGTACCAAGAACAGGTGTTCAGATTACCACAAGTTAAACGCAAATTATGTCTCATCTTGCACCGACCAGGCATGCAAAAGTTTCGCTTTTTTATCCAAGGTATCAAGAGAGAAAAATAATTTTGAAGACACAAGAACCATATATAAGCATACGAATACGAGAAAACTGTCTTGACTTTTGTGACCTGACCAGGAAATATTTATAGGAAGCAAAATTTCTCCATGGGTGATGCTCTTACAGTCGCTCAGTAATGGGACGACATGGGGCTCTGCTCGCCGGAACACACGATAAGCCTGCTTTCTGGCCAATTTTTCACGTGGTTGGATCCAAAGCATACACAGTGTGCCTGTTGCTCTCTGCAGTCTGGGACAACCTCGGAGGTCCCGGGTGAGCTGGAAGGAATTAAGCTTCTTCGGCGGCATGGGAAGTAACCTGTTTTCATTTTGGCCGTCACTCTGCAATTCGATTTGAATGGTAATATTGTGATGTGCCACTTAATTATTGCCTGAAACCTACGGTAATTTACTTCCAAGGCGGATGGAGAACAGATGTTGCCTTTCTACAACTCATGTCGCGAAAAACAAAAGCAAAACAACCCACAAAAAAACAAACAAAAACAAAATAAATAAACAACGATCTATTCCTTTGGAAAAACAAGTTTACTTTAAAAAAGGAACCAGACTTGACAGGTATAAAATGGGGAGAAATCGTTGGGACAAGTTTGTATACAATTAATTGGTACCGTACAAATACCTGAAATCTAAACTAGGGGTTGAAAATATAATCACTTAAAAAGGCCATGAATACCGTACATAGCTTTTCGTGCAGTGATTGGCTGACATTACCATAAATCTAAGAAAGATATGTGTAAAAGCCGATGTATTTTTATTGAGAATATATGGAGAATACATGCGATGGAGTACCAAAATGTGTGAATGGGCTGAAGTGGAAATTTTGGTATTGTATCTTTGTTGACAAAGAAATATGAAACTGTAAGCAGTATCATTGAGTGCGGAGGTTGTAATCCCTCAAACTAAAACAATGCACAGTCTGGCAAAAAAAATCCAGTGATCTATACTAACCTTGTTTTCAGTTGTCCAATAAACCTCTGAGATATGAAGCACTCTCAAATACTTGGAAAATTCCATTTCAGCACCACAAAACTCACATTCATGTGAGTCTACAATTCCTATGTAAATATGAATGTTGTTTGTTGTTAACCATATGAGGAGAAAACGATACAAAATTCCTGTACGTTTTGATGAAATAGATGTATAATAGATGAAACTAAAAAAAAAAAAATCATTGAGTTTCACTCGCTGAATTTCTATTTGCAAGTCACTTTTCTATTTTCTACATCAAGCAAGAATGTGATATTTTCAATTAAAATGTCATACACAACTTTTGCAGCTCTCACTGTTTCAATTTTTTTTCAAACATTCGTCTGTTCCCTCGCAATATTATTTCAAAGGAACGAAATAATATTGCGAAGAGACGAAATAATTATTTCGAAGGAACGAAATAGTATTGCAAAGGAACGAAATAATTATTGCGAGGGAACGAAATATAATTAATTTTCTTCGATGTCCCCTCTGGGGCTCTACATTTAGTCAGCCAAGGGACAAGTGCAACACGCTGTTGTTAAACTTCTTGGGCCGAGTCAGAGCAGGTGTCTCCCAGGGATCAGTTTTAGGCCCCTCCTATTTTTAAATGACATAAATGATATCATTAATATTGTAAATTCACCAATTATTTGCGGGTGACACAACACCTTTTACTTCCACAGAAAACTCCATAATGGTAGCTAGGCCTAATTCTTTAAAATTCAGATTTATATGAAGTAGAAAACTGGTCATGCAAATGGTTAGTGTCTTTCAATCCCTCAAAAACATGCAGCATGGTAATACGCAACAAAAACCCTCCAGTAAACCACCTTGATTTGCTTTTTGGGGACAAATTCCTTCACAGTAGGAAAATGAATATGAACACTTAGGTTTGATATTAAGATCGGATCCAAGCTGGTCGAGTCAAATGCATGATTTAGAGCCCATGAGAATGACAATGGTCAACGTTATGAAAATTTTACCATGTCTAAGTAGGTGATCGTTAAAGATTTAATTCTTAATTCTTTTATTCGTCCAACTTAAGAGCTGGTTTAGCTGTATGGGACGGCTGTACATCAATCAAAAGAGACTGGTCGATTAGGTTCCTTTCATGTGTTCATGGTTATCCAGGCCAGTTATGGAGTATGTCCTGCCCCAGACATAATGATTGACACGTAATTAGCCATCTGGTGGCCAGAGCAGTGCTTATCACAAATCATGATTTTATTTGCCAAGAATCTGATCTTTGAAAGAGTCTGAGAGGAGGGGTAATTGAAAATTGGCACTGTTTTATAAAATTCTAAATGGCTATCCCCACACTTAAAATTTATCTGAATCCTTACGGGACTAACTGCAAACTTCTATTCACTAACGAAATAGGTATAATACTAGAAAAGATGATTTGCTGCATAGCAAATCAGTGTGTGCGTGGCTTCAAGGCATATTGGTATGGCAATGTATAACTAGTCCGTAACACAGGAGTAGAAGTTGGAATCTCTATCTATTATACCTTTGAAGTTATTCAAGATTTAAAATTTCCAATGGTGCTACCTAGCATAATTTAAATTGCTATAACTTTTGTTTTTAATTCATTAGGTGAGAAATGGTCAACAGCCCCCTAGTAGAAGTTGGAATGACATCTCTATCTATTATAGTGTTGAAGATATTCAAGATTAAAAATGTTGAATACTGCTAATTAGCAAAATTTAAATTGCTACAATTTCTGTTTAGATTCATTACACGCGCAATAGTAAATAACCCCCTAGTACAAGTTGAAATGACATCTCTATCTTTCATAGTTTTGAAGATATTCAAGTTTCAAAATTTCAATTGCTGCCAATTTGCATAATTGAAATGGCTACAACTTTTGTTTTAAATTCATTAGATGCACAATTGTCAATAACCCTCTAGTAGAAGTTGGAACGGCATCTCTATCTATTATACTTTCGAAGATATTCAAAATTTAAAATCCCAAATGCCCCTAATTTGCATGATTTTAAACATCTTCATTCCCCTGCATAAAAAGGGCCACTCTTTATAATTAGGCACAATCATGCTAAGTTTGGAGTTTCTATGTATAATAGTGTCAGAGAAAAGTGTCGGACAAAATCACTGAAAGAAAGAAAGAAAGAAAGAAAGAAAGAAAGAAAGAAAGAAAGAAAGAAAGAAAGAAAGAAAGAAAGAAAGAAAGAAAGAAAGAAAGAAAGAAAGAAAGAAAGAAAGAAAAGAATTTTAGGAAAAAACAGAAAAGTGTGTGTTGACACACACACACTTTAATTAGAACTGGCCATAATTTATCTTCAATACAGATAAATCTGTTCAACGTTTCTTCTTTTCCATCATAACATCAGAACCCATTCATTCTTCCCTTGACTCTAGAAGTTTCAGGTGAAGGGTGTGTTTCTTGCAAAATACTATTTCGCAACATGCAGACAACAGACTTCCTGTCTTTTTTGTTGATGGATACACATCTTACATAATAATAAGTCTTGTCTGTAGCGTGTCTCTGTCACAGCCGTGCAAAACACAGAGAGTCATTAAAAAATCCTCTCCCACAATCACATCTCTTGCTCAGCATACCTGCAGCCTCTCTTTGTGTTGCCATAGCCAGAGCCATGACATCCCTCATATAAGGGCTACGTTCTGCCTCCCCTGCCTTCAGTTAACCTCTCTAGACTCTGTCTCCCTAAAGACAAGCACACTATACCTCCGTCCCCAGCACTTCACTGAGAAGCCACTAAGCCTCTCCCAACTGTACTCTCTGGCGTTTCCCCTTCAGCCCCATCATCCATAGTAATCCATCACTTACTGCCATACATATGTCGGTGTGCCAACACAGGCACATTGTTTTTACTAGGAATTATTTCTTTCTGTCTTTACAGGAAATTTCAGGTTCAATGGGTTTGAAAAGTATGCAAATTGGGGCCACTTTAAATCTTGAACATCTCCAAGACTATTATAGGTACACATAACCAATTCAACTTCAATTCATATGTTTCTAACACTGCACATTTTTATAATTTACATGTGACCTCTAAAACTCAGAGGTCACGATCATTTGGACCTTTGAAATTTTCATGCAGCCATCACTCTGTCGATTGTCATCCAATTTTAACTATGGTGTACCAAAATTATAGGTATTGCAACACTTCATATTTTGTAATATACATGTGACCTCTAAAGGTCATAAGTCAAGGTCATTTGGACCTTTGAAATTTTCAACTGGTCATCACTTGGTCAATTTTCATCCAATTTTAATCATATTGGACTCAAATGGTAGGTATTGGGACACTGCACAATTTTTGTAATTTACATGTGCCCTCAAAAGGACAAAGGTGAATGTCATTTTGCCATTCAAAATTTTCTTCTAGCCATGGCTCTGTCAATGTTTATCCGATTTTGATCATGTGTTAATTCACATGTGACCTCTAAAGGTCAAAAGTCAAGGTCATTTGAGCTTTTGAATTTTCATCCAGCCATAACTTGGTCAATTTTCATCCAATTTCAGTCCTGTCGGGCTCAGATTATAGATCTTGCACCACTGCAAAATTTTTGTTATTTTCGTGTGACCTCTTAAGGTCAAAGGTCAAGGTCATTTGGACTTTGAAATTTTCATCTAGCCGTAAGCTTAATGGAGTGTGAAGTAGGCCTACATGTACCAAAACACAACAGCTGTAGCATTTACTATTGGCAACTTTCGAAGGCACACACACAGATTTGCTTTGAAGCAAATCTTTTCTAGTTACAACGCATTTGTTCTGGGTTCCTATATACATGCTTGCTCTCTCTCTCTCTCTCTCTCTCTCTCTCTCTCTCTCTCTCTCTCTCTCTCTCTCTCTCTCTCTCTCTCTCTCTCTCTCTCTCTCTCTCTTTCTCTGTCGTCCTGATATTCTGAACAGCACATAAGCAAAGGATGAATAGTCTCATCCTCATCTTCCCCACATACTTAGCACTTTCCATCACACTCTTTCGTCTACTTCGACTTCTGCTTCTGCTTCTGCTTCTGCTTCTGTTTGTGCTTCTGCTTCTGCTTCTGCTTCTGCTTCTGTTTCTGCTTCTGCTTCTGCTTCTCGATATTAATTACCAATGCTCTCCTTTGGAATAGCCACCTACTTTTTGCCTAACACCTTCCCTTCACTGGCTTCTCTAGCACTTGTTGAGCTTTCAATTTGCTCTTCTCTTCCACCCCTCTTTTCCACTCCGTCACGTGCTTTCCTGCTGCAACCCAACCAACATATGCCTTCCATTATGTGTCAACCTCATGTGGCCTCCTTAAGTCGCACCTATATGCTAAACTGTCCATATCTAGCCCCCACTTTGTCCGTTCTTTAACCACCTCAAGATACACCCTCCTCCATTAGTCTATTTTCCTCTGCCTCCTGCAAGTAGCACAAATAGCGCAACTTAGCCTTTGCTAATCTAACTCAGACATTCAACCGGCTGAATTCCCCTGAATACTGCTTCTACTGCCGCATGCGATGGGGTTCCTGGTATCTCTCTCTCTCTCTCTCTCTCTCTCTCTCTCTCTCTCTCTCTCTCTCTCTCTCTCTCTCTCTCTCTCTCTCTCTCTCTCTCTCTCTCTCTCTCTCTCTCTCTCTCTCTCTCTCTCTGTGCCTTTTCCGACCAATCCAGATCTTTCTCACTCATCGATATTATATCCAATCTATATAGCATGCCTGGGACTGCTACCCTCTCCCAAAGTACTCTACTTTGCCATCACCTTCTCTTCTGTCTTTCGAGGGGCTTTGCTTGTACTCCTTTCTTCCTCGTATACCTCTGGGCTTGCTGACCATATATTCCTCCTGGTCTGGTGCTGGGCTGTCTTGTTTCCCTGACATTGCACCCCCTGACTATACACCTGACCTGATCCATCTCCTCCTGAATGACTTGGGTGTAACCCATCCAAAATCCAAGGTCAACCATTTTCAAAATTTACATTACAGGTAAGCATATTTGCCTTCAAGAGCCAGATCAAATCATTTGATATTGAGATTATAGCCTATGTGCCTGTTAATAGGCCTACATAATGATTAACTGTAATGGTGTGTATGTTCGTGTCATGTATTATAAATTGGTTGTCAAGTGATGCCTGTGACATCATGTTATGCATGCGCAGATTATGTCATGTAATTGTAAATGAACGTCAGCGTTGCACCCTCAGACATGTCTGGCTGTTCATTTTATGCTTATCACTCTAGGGAAAATATACTACAACTTGGCCACAATGATTGGACCTGAGTTGCGCTTATTAGAATGACAAGAGTCTGAGGAACATTTTGATACATTATTTATGGGATTTGGGCCATAGTTGCACTACGTTTTGATGCGTGTTCGCAACTTGTCCAGTTGATAGCTTTAGGCCCACCATTATACAATGGTATCTTCGTATCTTGGCAGAGTGGATGTATTTGACCCACATCAAGAGACTTTTCATGCATATGTTGAAAGAATGGAAATAATTTTCATTGCTAACAATATCTCAAACGTGAAACAGAAAAGGAAAATCAAAAACAAGAGAAAAGAGACAGAAAAAACTATATATCTGACTGAAATTGGATCTGCAGTGTATATGTTGAGTAATTTACTGGCACCAAGGAAACCGAATGAAGTACTGCTAGATGAATTTTTTTAGCATACTAGAGATGCACTAGCCATAATCCAAGGCCACTGGAGGTTGCCGAAAGCTTCCATTTTGGCACAAGGAATTTACAAATGGGTGAATCCATCGGCGGTTATATTGTTGCATTGAAGAAACTTTCAATTCACTGTAACTTGTAAGTGGTCATTTTTTGGGCCGAGCACTGAAAGACAGATTTGTGTGCAGACTAAACAGTGGACGCATACAAAATAATCGATGAGTACAAAGGCATTTGAAATTTGAAAGTCCATGTCAAATCACTATATCCACGGAGATGGCTGGGAAGAACACCATGGAGTTACAATCTGGTGTGGATCAAAGTGGTTTGAATCATTAGATAAATACAGAAGTATTGTAGAGCCGAGTGGACAGAAATGAAAGCAAGGTAGCTAAATCTGTCAGATCCAGAAAGGTGGGAAATGCAGCTAATAAGAGGTTTGATAAAAACTGCGACACATGTACATGTACGAGATGCAATTGTAATGGCAAACACAGTTCAGACAAGTGCAGATTTTAAACTACACAATACCATAAATGTTCACGTGTGGGCTACTTGGTTGTATGCTGCAAAAACAGTGGAAACTTCAAGCAGGGTTGTTTGACTGTCGCATTGTCGCAAAAAATGCGACAGAGACTTCTAAAATTGTGACAACAAATTTTAAGAGATGGGTAATTGGTTGCAATGATTGGATAAGCAGATGTAGGTTGGTATTTTTTCAGTTGACTTATTGTAAAATATAACACTTTTTTTTCAGATAAAAAGGTGTATAAATTTCCCAAAATTATTTCGAGAATAGCTCATCTGAAGCCCTTTTTTCCTCAGATTTCATGAGCTTGCGGGGGGCTTCAACCCCTGGGTTCCCTCTGGGGTGCCATCTCTGAACCCTGCTGGGGGTCTACATGGCCCTCAGACCCCCAGCTCAAACTGCAATTTGCTCTGGACACTTTAGATTTTTCTCCAGCATTACTTTGGACATATCATAAAAATCAACTTTCCATGATCTGTATTGACACGTTTGTGTCATGAGACATACATGTACAAACGAAATCAGTTCCGTAGCTTGGTGCGTAAGTACTCAGTATCTTAGAGAGCCTACCATGTACTATCACTGCTCTATCTGTGTTGTCTTTCTGTTTGTTTTCTTTTATTTGTTTCTGTCCGTCTAGTTTCGTCCTGTGTTGTATCTTCCTTCTGCAAGAGGGTTTCACACAGAGCCAAGTCCTCTTGCTCATTCATTTATTGTCAATTCATGAATGATATAATATGATGTACTTTTGCTTAATAAAATATGTTTAAACAAACCAACAGTAGAAATATGCAAGATAAAGTGGACCCTCAGCAAGATAACGAGGAAAATGAAAGTGGCTGTAGTGAGGAGGAGGAGGAGGAGGAGGAGGAGGAGGAGGAGGAGGAGGAGGAGGAGGAGGAGGAGGAGGAGGAGGAGGAGGAGGAGGAGGAGGAGCAGGAGCAGGAGCAGGAGCAGGAGGAGGAGGAGGAGGAGGAGCAGCAGCAGCAGCAGCAGCAGCACCAGCTTGGTATTTTTTTTTATATGCCATACAACAAACAGGTAGTATGTATGGAAATACAGGTAAGATGAACAGTAATGTAATGGAAGTGCAGTTGTATTCTACAAAAGGAAAAGGTAGTAAGAATGAGTACAAGATCATGTGGAGATAAATGAAAAAGATAAAGAGGTGACCATAGGTACTACTACAGATTACTGAATTAGGAGAAAAGATGTATATTAAAGATGATTTGCTCATGAGCCACTAAATAATTTAAATATGAATTTCAGAACATACAACGGTGAAATATTGATAGTCACATGAAGTTCAAAGTTGAATATAATGGTCAATGTGTCAATCTGCCTATGATTGTTGCTGACTACAAAGATAGGGCCACCGTGTTTGGTTAAACTTGGCTTTCAAAGGTACAAAGAAAGTGGGCGAAAATTTTCATTTTCAAAATTCATAGTAAGAACAAAGGTTAAACGAGATACACTGGTCCAAAAGCATGAGGAAATTTTCTGAATAGAAATCCATAATATGAATAACACAGCGGTATTGGTCCGTCTACGAAGGCAAATTTTTAACATGGTTATGCACTAACAAAAAGTAAGGAAAATAAAAAAATACCTGACCATTAACAGACACAAGGCGTTGTACTCCTAAACCAAGTTACCATATGGTGTAAAATCATAATCAAAATAATTCAGTCAACAATTAATTAAATTTTGCAATGAGTATCTTGTGTCAATATATTTTAAGATAATATTCTAGTATGTAAAGATGATGAAAAGACACACTTTAAAATGTTGAATAAAGTGTTCAGCAGGTGAGACAAACACAACCTCAAACTGAACTAGAAAATGTTAATCTTTTCACAGAAAGAGGACTTATTTAGGTCATTGTATTCACAACAATGGACGATGGACCCATCCTCTTCAAGACAAGATTAAAGCCATTGCTAATGCACCTAAACCAAAAAATGTCAGTAAACTGAGATCATTTTGGGAGATGCTTCAATATTATTCTCGTTTTATATCATCACTTACTACAAAACGTCAACCGTTGCAGGAATTATTGAGAAATGATGTTCCATGGTATTGGAATAGAGAAGCACATGAAGCTTTTGAAGCTTGTAAAAGTTGTCTTACGGGTTATGCATTGCTGGTTCATTATGACATAAAGAGTGAAGTGCATTCAGCAATGGATAGTTCGAGCTATGTATTAAGAGCTGCTATGAGCCATGCCATGGATGACAAGGAAGAAAGGTCCTTTGCTTATGCATCAAGAACACTTACTGCAAGTGAGCGTAATTGTGCACCAATTGAACGTGAGGCATTTGTAATAATATTTGGGGTTAAAAAAAGTCATCAATATCCGTCGGGGCAAAGTTTCTATTTGATCACAGATCAACTTTCATTACTTGCAATTGTGATGCTAAAGGCCCCTATTCTCATATTTTCTGCTGCTAGAATGTAGCGATTGGCGATTATTTTGTCAGCATATGACTATACGATCGAGTTCCACAGATCACAGGAAAATGCCAATGCAGTTGCTTTATCAAGATTGCCTCATTATAAGTATGAAGTTGCAAGGGAAAGTGCAATTTACACTTTAGATGCTGCTGATAAATTTCCTGTTACATCGATACAAATTGCAAAAGAGACCCAAAAATATGGCATATTACTTCAAGTGTATCAATACAGAGTCAATAGGCAAACAGACGAATGTCCATCTGATGAGATAAAACAAATTTCACACTAGAAGACCTGAGCTGTCTATTGAACAAGGTTGTGTACCCGGGGGAATGAGAGTAATTATACCTTCCTGTCTTAGAAAGAAAATTATAGAAGAATTAACTGAGAACACCCAGGTTAATGTGGCATGAAGTCAATTACCACAAGTTTCATATGGTGACCAAAACCCAACAGACAAATTGAGTTAATAGTAAAACAGTGTGCAATGTGTCAGAAAATAAGGAGTTTACCCCCAAAAACTCCTCTTTACCTACTATGGCCATTTCAGCGTGTACAAGTAGATTTCTGTAAACTGAGAAATACCCTTTTTGGTGTTGATTGATAGTCATTCAAAATGATCAGATGTCAAACAAATGAGTAGTACAAATGTTGAATGTACTATTGATGAGTTCAGATTGATATTTGCAGAACGTGGCTTGCCTGAACAAATTACTTTACCTAATGGGCCCCCATCCCCTTCTACAATGTTTGCAAAATTCTGGAAAGAAAATGACATAAGGCATATATTGGTACTTCCTTTCCGCCCATTCACAAATGGAGCTGCTGCAGAAAGGGCAGTCAGATATGTTAAGGAAGCCTTATCAAAGCAGTTTTGTACACGGTACTAAAGGTATATCTATATTTTATGTATTTTATATTCGGAACGAGCTGGGCTCGAACCTGCAACCTTTGGCACCAGTCGCCTAGCTGAAATGGGAAACGCACATAGCCACTGGACCAAATCCCCATTCTAAGGAAAAGAATGGTTCAATGGAGGTAGTTATGTGCGAGTGCTATGAAACACTCGACCAAATCCCCATTCTTAGAAAAAGAATGGTTCAATTGATCAATGGAGGTAGTTATGTGCGAGTGCTATGAAACATAGGCTTGCTGATTGTTTTGAATAAATTACATATGGTACCACACCCAACAGTACAGCTTGATGTACTCCAGCTGAATTGATGGTAAAAGGACAACTTCTATCAAAATTGAGTTTGGTTATGTCAGATTTAAGTATTAAAGTTGAAGATAAGGAGGCCAATATGAAATTTTATCATGACAAGAAATGTGTAGAGAGGAAGTTCAATGTGAATGACAAAGTTTATGTTCACAATAACAGTAGAGACCTAAGACGGTATTCCATATCAGGCTGCATTGCTTGTTATGTCTGTGTACCAAAACAGATATATTGTTTTTCTAGGAATTCTCTATTATGTCTGTGTGCCAACACAGACATACTTTTTTCTTTTTCTTTCTTTCTTTCTTTCTTTCTTTCTTTCTTTCTTTCTTTCTTTCATTCCAGGCAAATTTGTCCGACATTTCATTTGAAAAGTATTATACGTAGAAACTTCAAACTTGGCACAATTATACTTCTATAGATGAAGTCTCACCTTTTTATAATGAGAAGTCATGCTTTTCAAAATTATGCAAATGAGGGCTAATTAAAGTTTCTAATCTTTGATATCTTATATGCTATGGTAAATGTGGTTCCGAATGTAAAGGAGTTCGACCATAGCAAGGCAAAGGTCATCTCAAATATCAAGGTCATGTCAAGGTCAATTTTTTGGTCAAAATGTCATTTTAAAGGTCAAGGTCCAACTCAGGTAGAGGTCATCTGAAGGTCAAAAGTCATTTCAAGGTCAAAGGCCACTTTCGATGCTGGCTTTCTTCTAGCCATAACTTGTGAATTTATATTCAATTTTGATCATGTTAGGCTCAAATTGTAGCTATTGTATCACTGCACATTTTGAAACTTAAATGTAACTCCTAAAGGTGAAAGGTCAACGTCATTTGGACCTTTGAAAGTTTCACCCAGCTATAACTCGGCCAATTTCCATCCAATTCTAATCATGTTGGACTTAAATTGTGGGTATTGTAACCCTCTACATTTTTGCAATTGACATGTGACCTGTAAAGGTCAAAGGTCAAGGTCATTTGGGCTTTGAAATTTTCATTCAGCCATAAGCTTTATGAATGTGAAGTACCAAAGGACAAAAGCTGTAGCATTTAATATTTACAACTTTTGAAGGCACACAGGCAGATTTGCTTTGAAGCAAATCTTCTTTTCTAGTTTCTTCCCTTCCTTCCTTCTTCTTTCTTTCTTTCTTTACAGGCAAATTTATCCGACATTTCATTTGAAAAGTATTACACGTAGAAACTCAAAACTTGGCATGATTATACTTCCACACATGAAGTCTTGAGTTTTTGTAAAGAGGTTTAACGGTTTTGAACATTATGCAAATTATGGCCATTTGAAAATTTAATTCTTGAATATCTTCAAAACAATTGTTGGTACAGGTAACCAATCCAACTTCAATAAGTATGTTTGTAACACTCCACATATTTGTAATTTACATGTGACCTCTAAAGGTCAAAGGTCAAGGTCATTTGGACCTTTGAAATTTTCATCCAGCATAAGTCGGTCAATTTTTATCCAATTCTGATCATGTTGGAGTCAAATTGTAGCTACTGTAACACTGCACATTTTTTAAGTTAATTGTGACCTCCAAAGTTCAAAGGTCAAGGTAATTTGGACATTTGAAATTCTATCTAGCCAGAGATTGGTCAATTTTTATGCAGTTTTTGATCAATTTGGGCCCAAATTGTAGCTATTTTAACACTGCATATTTTCGTAATTTACATGTGACCTCTTAAGGTCAAAGATCAAGGTCATTTGGACCTTTGAAGTTTTCATCCAGGCATATTTCAGCCAATTTCCATCCATTTCTGATCATGTTGGACTCATATGGTAGGTGTTGCAACACTGCACATTTTTGTCATAACATGTAATCTCTAGAGGTCAAAGGTCAGGGTCATTCGGTCCTTTGAAAGTTTCATCTAGCCATAACTTGGTCAATTTTCATCTGATGTGGTTCATGTTGGGCTTAAATTGTAACCATTGTAAAACTGTACATTTTTGTACTTAATGTGTGACATTCAAAGGTCAATGTCATTTGGACTCTGAAATTTCCATCCAGCCATGAGCTTCACGTAAAGTGAAGTACCAAAGGACAAAAGTTATAGCATTTAATCTTACAACTTTTGAAGGCACAGGTTTGCTTTGAAGCAAATATTTTCTAGTTAACCCTGTTTTGTTCCCATTCTAGCACTTTCCCTCCTTTTATCCCAGCACCCTACCAGGTAGTCTTGCAGAGTTTTAATACCCTCCTTACACCCTGGAAAATTTCCTTTCAAGCCCAGAAACCAAGCAACACGGTCCACCTCTTCTACTACCCTTATTTCCTCTAAGCCCTTACAGTTGTAGCCCTTGTCCTGCCAACTTCTGGATACATTTTCCCTCATTTCCCTGTATGCATCGCACCATAATAGCCAGTGATCTACTGTCTCATATTCCTGCTGCGTACGAACTCAACATTTCCCGTTACTACCCGGTGTCCATTTCTGATGTCTCTTCTCCAAGTTGATAACCCCCGCCCTACTTTGGAACAAAAGTATAGATCCCTTCCCTCCATCCCAACATGTGCTCCTTTTTGGTTTATCTAACATTTTATAAGCTTTTAGTGTACTTTTATCGTTCACCCCCTCTTTCCATTTTACTCGCCATCCCTCTGCAACTGTTTTCTTAATGTATGACTTCCTTTCATCAACTTCGTCAAACCCTTTATTTTTCTGATAATTTGTCTATATTTTGGACCCACTTTGTTTGTGCGTTGACTGCCTCCATGTATATTTTCCTGCACCATCTGTTTTCACTAACTATTTGTAGATATCCCCAGTAATTTAACTTGGCTTTGGCAATTCTATCTGTAACAGTACTCCACCCCAATTCCCCCAACACAGCTTCAGTTGCTGTGCATGGTGGCACCCCCAGAACCCACCTACCCATCTCATTCTGTGTTTTCTCCATATTTTGAATGCCCCCCCCCCCCCCATTTACCATACATCATCCCAGGTATTGCAACTCTATCCCATAAAACTCTGGCTGTAAATGCTCTCTTGAAACTGTTCAGTGACGTTGCTTTAATCATTCCCTTTGTTCGGTTCACCTTTTGCTTTATCTTCCCCATGTGATATCTGAACATGCCTTTCCCAGTTCCTTTTATTCTAATCCCTAAATACTCATATTCATCAACCTCGCCTATTTCAGTCAACTCTTCCTGTCCTTTTAGAATTTGGAATGTCCATACTTTCCACCTTTTATTTATGTCAGGTTTCTTTCCAAGCATCATGACTTTACTCTTTTCTTTACTGAATTCCAATCTCTATTTGTTGCCGTATTCTCTCGTTATGTCCAGCAGATCTTGCATTTCTTTTTATGACTCTGCCATACGCACTATATCATCGGCGAAAAATAGACCAGGAATTTTGTGCTGTCCTATTGTCATCCCCTTGTCACGTTCTGTTAGCTGATCCCCCAATTCCTTGATACAAAGTGAAAAAAAAATGGAAAGAGCACACAACCTTGTTTTAAGCTTTATCTAATTGTTTATTTCCCACTTCAATGTTTCCCATTGAAATAGTACAATCTACATCCATATACATTGGTTTCGTGACTTGGAGGAAATTTCCACCAAAGCCAAGCCCCTGAAGTTTCTCCCATAGTGCATCCCTCCACACTGTGTCATATGCCGTTCTCACCTCTAAAAAACCCATAAAGAATTTCTTGTGCCTTGTCTTGTCAGTTCCAAAGCTTGCATCAAAGTGAATACATGGTCACCCACCTTTCTCCCGGGTCTAAATCCATTCTGGATCTCTCCCAGGAGGCCAAGCCTTTCAACTATTCTGCTCATCCTCCTGTACATGACTCGGCTAAAAAATTTCCCTACGTTCGATGCGATTGCGATACCCCTACGTTGATCCAATTGGGCGCTGCTGCCCTTTTTTGGGATGCAAGATATTTGAAGTTTGTTCCCTTCCCTTGGTACCTGCTTCTCCTCAAGAACCCTGTTAAACAAAATCTGCAAACACCCTACCATTTCCTCTGCTCTTTCCTTTGTAAATTCAGTCAAAACATTATCAGACCCTGGCGCCTTGCCCAGTCGCATCTTCTCTATCGCGATCTGAACTTCAATCTAATTCTACAGCACAGTTCAGAATCCCATTGATCCTGTAATCCTTCTGGCCGTCTGGTACTGCCCCCTGTCCCCATCGTGGATCGTTTATTTCCCCCAATGCTCTTTTAGGGCTTCCTGCATTGTCGTCTTTCTAATCTCTGTTCTCTTCCCTCTATGCATGATGTCACGTGTTTTATTCTTTTTCTTTTGATTAACCTACTTCCAAAAAAGTATTTGACCCTTCCCCTCCACTTGATGTTATTTTCTCTGCGAATTGTTCATTTTTATTAGCTCAACCAACTTCAAAATATATATATATATATATTTGACCCTTCCCTCCACTTCATATTATTTTCTCTGCCAATTGTTCATTTTTATTGGCTCTCCTTTCTGCTTTCACTTGTTTTCTACATTCCAGATAGTGTTGTTTAGAATCTTGTCATGTGACAAATCAAAATATCTAGGCCTGGAATTTTAAGTAGACCTACTACCCATGCCATAGCATCTAACTGTTTCACACTCAAAATGAACTCTGCTAAGTACTGTCATTATTGGTACAGACCTTGCACTTAAAAAAACCTCTGTCCCGTTAAAATAATCCAAACAGAACACGAACTACTTCGAAAATCGCCCAGCCCACGCGAATTTGCCTGCTTGCCATCGTCGTTCACTTTCTGTCGTGATATATTGATTTGTCAGATGACCTGATTCAGCCAATCACATTTGCTGGACATCGTTCGTCGGGGGGTGCCCTATGAGTTTTTTCACGTTTCAGGTTTATGGCCCCCCTCATCTCCAAAGCGGTAAATTTTGCAGTGGAGGGCTCGGAGTATGTAAGCAAACGGAAACGGCATGAACAAAAGCAATGATAACTTGTGAAATTAGGCCAGTTAATCCCTTTTTTGCG
Source organism: Hermodice carunculata (assembly GCA_964020975.1). Classification (NCBI taxonomy): domain Eukaryota; kingdom Metazoa; phylum Annelida; class Polychaeta; order Eunicida; family Amphinomidae; genus Hermodice; species Hermodice carunculata. The sequence continues at coordinate 70,090,050 of OZ026617.1, forward strand.
TCAAATTTGGGGAATTTTCAATGATGAAACCATATTATAATAGGAATTAAGTATGGTGTGGCATTCATTGTTGCCAATCTATCACCCAGGTCAGGAGCGGCGAGACTCCGTCAGATCGCTCGCCTATCGCCTCGCGATCTGACTTCGATCACACCGCTTCCTTCGTGATACATGCTACGCCATGCTTAACCACAGAAGAAAGGTTTCGTCTGTTGAGTAATCATATTGTAGGCATCATTAATAATGTGATAACACGCTTAATACCGATAACTGTGCAATGAAGATCACGCGCTCTACAACCTGATCGTTATGTTACACTATACTAGCCTCTGATAGTGCTTCTGATGATGAATAATCAAAACTACAGAATATTTTCTTAGTGTACAGTTGATTGACTGTTTTTGTATGTACCCTGTCTGATTGATCGAATTGATGTCGCTTGAATAATGTATTGTATAGCTTACAAGTGCACTTAAAGAAATAATTTAACTCTATTTTTTTCTTCAAAACCGTGTAGCCTAATACCGGGTCCCCGGATAATCGGGGTATTTCTTTTTAATACCCGACAATGTTCGTGTGTGTGTGTGTGTGTGTGTGTGTGTGTGTGTGTGTGTGTGATTACCGCTCGTGACAGATACAACCCTGGTTAGGCCTAGGCTGTTTGATTTTTTTCTTCATCTCACCACATGTGCTGATTTCCTGCACCGCCTATACAGAGAAGAGCACTTCAGGGCGAGGCGAATACACCCCCAACCCACCCCAACCCACCCCAACCCACCCCACCCCTACAACCCGCGGTGTCCGAAATTTATTTTAAGTAGAACATTCGGACGGACAGGTAAATTGAAAAGCAGGGTCGGTATTCAACGGAGTTTGTCCAGAAATGTTTCTATATAAGTTCCCATTTACTGGTTGCCGAATTTGGCTACAGTAGTAGTGGCCAGGGAACAGGATTTTACTTCTCATGCATAGGCTTACTATTTTAATTGTAGCCTATGTCAGTATGTGCCGGGGACAGGCATAAACATAGGGCCTATCTAAACTCTCCCCAAAGACCGTGAACGATTGCAGGCGCTTGAGTCTTGCTTCGTCATAAAATACATACTGGTATAAGTCTTGTATCCTGAGGTTCAAAATCCACATGGGCTAACATGTATCATCAATGAAATGGTGCCCTTGCCTGCGTGGGACAGGAAGAACTGGAAACCTGAGGGATGGACTGTCTACCCAGGCGCGGATCCAGAGGGGGTGCGGGAGGTGCGACCGCACCCCCCCCCCAACACACACACATACAAAAGGAAACATATTTTCTTTGTAATTCTGCAAACATCTCTAATTAATGTACATGAAAAATTTAATTGGCAGTAAAGTAGTAGCCGGAGTCTGGCTTCAATCCAACAGTGAGTACCAGACATGTCAAATCTCCCGATTTTTGACTTGTCGCCCGGCTTAGGCATATGAAGGAAAAGTACAAAATACATAAATCTGTCTATTTTATACTGTAAACTGCGAAGGATGCAGACCATTTTCATTGCCCATGTGGCTGCGCATACATAGTTCATATGAATCAGAATTTTTAATGACTGCTCTGCTACAAAATTACAGCAATCTGTCGAAAGGGACAAAGCAGACATATGCAAACACTGATAGAACATTTGAGAAGATCAGACTTCAACATAAGTTCCAGATGGTTATGTTCCTGAACATTTACAATACTTTTACCTTCGAACATTAACCTTGGATGACGTGTGGTAAGTCGTTTCCTGCTGACAATATTTCTAGCGTTGTGTGATTTGAATGTCAGGAGACACTCCCGGGACCATTCAGAAGTCAGTAAATATATATAATAAAGAAAAATGATGGAACTTGATAATGCCATGTATCAGTGAATCATATATTAACCTGATATCTCAGGGTGTTTGTAGGCCTACAATTATTTGGCTGTTCAAAATTGCATTATTTTGTCTCAGATTTCACCATTTTGCATGCTCAACTTTAAAAAATACGAGGGGGGGGGGGGCAGGTAGGCTCGGACCCCTCTTGTGAAGCTTCGCGTCCGTCAGGCGCTTACAACCAGCTCGCTCTGTACAGGTTTTCAGCTGTAAAATTTCTGGATCCGGCCCTAATTCAAGTGATGCGGCAATACTCGGGCATATGTGCGCTATGTTTTCGGTTGAACTGAAAGGTTCAAGTCCGATCGTGGCCGGAGCTTTACCTGTTTTATAGCCATGTGGATTTGACCTCAATAAATTGACCCTTGACCTTTGACAGTAGGTCAATGTTATTAACAATATAGGCCTACTTCAGCAAACCTGTGATGTTACCAATTGTTTTTACAGTAGAAGTTCTGTGAAAATGCCATGTATCAGTAAATTATATTTTCAACCTCATATCTCTGTGTGTTTGTACAATTATTTTTTCTGTTCAAAATTGCATTATTTTGTCCCCAGAATATGTCAAATTTCACCATTTTGCACGCTCAACTTAAAAAATACGGTGGGGAAGGGGGGTATGTCCCCGGACCGTTTTTGTGAAGCTTTGCGCCCCTCAGGCACTCGTAAACCAGCTCGTTCTGCACAGGGTTTTTGCAGCACCCCCCGCTGTAAAATTTCTGGATCCGCCCCTGCAACCCGAAGGTTTATAGTTCTTCCTGTCCCACAAAGGCAATGACACCATTTCCTTTATTATACCGAAGAACAATAAATAAACAAATATCACGTTATTTTCATTCCATTTTGATAAATCAACAATCATTTAGGCCTAGTACATAACATCAATTAGGCCTATTTGGTAAAGGCCAGGTCAAATGCGCAGTGCCCCAAGTGACAAAAATTGGCAGCGGGCAACTGTAATTTTCTTGCGCACACACCCAATTAGCCAATCAGAACACAATATTAATGCCTGAGGTATAATAATAATAATGTTAGACTATGTTGTTTTGTGAAAAAAAAAAATCAGACAGTCGATCAATCAGTCATACTCATACTCATAGGCCTACTCATGTATGATTATACCAAAATTGTAGGCAATACGCATCAAATAAATGTTTTTAATTTTATATCATTATCGTCAGGGTTCATGGTGAATTGAATTAAGATGTTATATATATCTAGGTATTGTTAGACTTATTAGTTTTGCAGCGTTAATTAGTCTGTGCTTTAAGTTGTAAGTGCTGTGGGGATTATTTTGTCACCTAGGCCTATTGCGCCCTCCCCGTTGTGTGCTGCGGCACATGCACAATCAACGTTAGAGTTAGACTTTTTGGCACAAAACAAAACAGAGGAAGCCGAAGGACCTGTCCAAGAGTAAGATTCGCCGTTGAACAAGTCTGAGTACTTTTCCAAGTTACATTTTGGTAATCCACAGATGGCGTCTCAGTACAATACGGAGCTATTTCGCGCACCCTTCACTAGACAGTTCATATTTTCAACACAAGATGTCGCCATAAGCAATCCACGACACAAGCCCAATGTACTCTCAAAGACATTTAAGCGATTAGAAATCTATGCATTTTATATTAATGGCAAAAATATGTAAAATTATTCACTTGAAAGAAAATAGACCATGATGAACTGATATCGATACTCATTTGAAAGACAGAAGGTAGCATTTTGTGTACTGGAGTATAATACGGGTTGAACTTTTTCAAATCACGAGAATTTGTCCTCTGTCCGCCATATTTGTATGTGCCGGGTAGGCTGAGGAGGGACGAGCAATGTTGGCGACACGAATTACAGCAGCCTTGGCTAGGCAACTGCCAAGAGCAGTGTCACAGGTAAATAAAATGATCTGTGAGATCTTGCACATAGTTTAGTGAATTCTTTCTATGTTTTCTCTGTGTAGAATTATGACGAGTGTTTCCACACTTGACAACCAGCATGCACAGCTTCACATATGAGGTTGCCCTTCAGCGTGAGGTTAAATTACGAACAACTTGTGTTGGGCTTTCAAACCATTTGTCTTTCAGTTAATGTTCAGAAGAAATTATGTGCTAAAAGTACGCTGCACTTTGTGTGGTCCATTGGGTGTACCCTATTGTGCGTTGCCGCAAGGTGACTGCAGTCAGAGGTCGAGATGACCTTGACATTGGGTACTCATGGCGCCTTTCCACGAGGAAAACAACAGATCTGGACATTTTTTGTGCGATCAGATCATAATGTGGTAGTGTGTATGTGTGTGCATCAGATGATAATAAGGTTTAAAGATGTGTAACCGTATATGCAGGATGCCGATATGATTGCAAGTTCACAAACCGTCAAAAGTTCAACCTGTCACTAAATAGACCTGTCGTGGAATACTGTGAATGCAGCGATGACAGGATACGAACTGAGTGCAAAAACACCTACCCACCTGGAAAGCCATGTAGGCAAATTTTGGTTAGCCCGCCCCTGTAAAGAGGGTGCACATATTAGCCTAAACATGAACTCTGAACTGACAGCTGTCTAGTATAAACACGGTGACAACTGCAAATCTTGTTAGCAAGTTAAATCGTTAGAGTATACACTACAAGTAATTTCCCAAGCAGCATTTAGTTGCAGTTTGTTTCCAAAAGTCATTATATATAAATATGAAAACTCAGCAAGACCAATGTGAAAAACGTCCTGTTTGTGAAAGCCCCGACCAGTTTTATTTGTACTTCAAACTCATCAGGGAAAACTGAAAACACTGTGATGTAACATTGCTTATATAGCAAACGGTAACGTTGCTATGGATATGATAGATATCTTGTCAAGTGACGGCAAGGCATCAAGAAGATCCACCGGTCAAACTGCCTGACCTGGCATGTAATACGTGCAGAACAATCTGTCGCGTCACTATAGATGTTGCGTACCCTGCACGGGTGATCTATGGTTGACAACCCTGTGTCAGTCCAGAAATGGTCAGCATCTGAAGCTAAAGCTGTCAGATTAAAGACTAATTATCATAATTATTATATCCCTGATATATTGTGCAATAGCTTGGAGTATTATTTAGAATTGCTTTATAATGTTAACAATCATTTAAGGCAGATAGGTGCAGAACTAAAAATTTGGAATTGTGTATAAACCCGCTGTCGTTTAACTCTTCAAGTGCCAGTCACTTCTGATGGCATTCTGACCATTTGTGGTCCCCAGTTCCAGTCCCGTCGTTTCTGATGTTCAATACATCTGTAAAAATGCACATATTTATTCTGTAGTGATTTGTTGAAAATGACCATTCCCACATGTGATTGATTTCCACAGTGTCAAATCTTATTATAAATTTTGCTTCTTTTACAAGTTATTTACAATTAGCGGTTAGTTTTATTGAAGGCAAATATTATATGTTTGGAAAAAAACAATCCTGTATGTCTAGCAATCATAACAGAAAGCTTCAGAAGAACTGAGTCTTAATCGTATGAAAATATCAAAGCTTTTACACATTAGCAGCATCAAAAGAGTCCAATTTGCTGCTTTCATTGTGTCCGGCATCCATGCCAACACCAAAGGCATGTTTTTGAGTCCAGGGAGGGAGTGAAGTCATATGACAATCTGATTACATCACCATCAGCCAATAGAAACGATTGTCTGAATAATACATGTGTTTCAAACCTTTAAGACTGCAATGTTTGGCATAAATTAACCGCATTGCAGTCACATGTAGCCAATGAAAAGGCATTTTACTGATGTATATGAAGCTCTGAACTTTCCAATGATACCAAACGTGTTGTTTGCTGCAAGTGATCCAGTCCTACGGAATGCAAAAATGAGTGTAATTTTACTGCTGCTTTTACATTGTTATAAATTTGTTGTTGTTTCAACTCTGTTACTTTTTCTGTTTTTGAAATAATCTTTATCGATTGCATCATATGTTGTGCTTATATAAATGATTTGCAATGGCGACTACAAGTAGGTCAAGATATATACATGCATAGATACCCTATAATTCTCTGCGTGTCCCAGGAAGCAGTCTAATTTTATGGACACGACACTTATCCTGTCATGTCCGTATTTGTTGAATGTCACAGTGTTTTTAGCATATTTCAATGATGCTACAAAACTCTGATAACCCATTGATCAAGATTTTCTAACATGGCGTGGACTAAATTACATAAAAAAAATGAATTAAATGTTGCAGTGAAAGGTCCAAAATGCAGAAACTGCCAAAATTAGAACCCATGAAAATAAATGTATTCATAGTATGCAGGTCATGACAGAAGCAAATAAAATATGAAGTAATAAGCAAAGTTGATTTAAAGTTGAAATGACAAAAGATTGGTTGAACATGGTGTCAGGAATTTTTTATTTGCTCATGGTTGGCATGGAAAATGTGTTCAGGCATGTTATTCATTCACTTATCAGCAATAATTCACTTTTTTTTCTGAAAATGTATGGGAACAAAGAGTTGTGATCTCAGTCCAAGAATTCAGAATTTGTTATTATGTTAAAAAATTTTAGTTGTCTGGGGTCAGCCCTTGTGCAAATTCACTTACTTTGAAATTTCTGAGTGACATGCCTGTGTGTTAGGTGCAATGCCTTCTCCATTGTTGTTTGTAGGTATGCAAGGCTAGATAAATGAAAAGCATGGGGAGGCAAATGTAATTACAAATAACTTTATGAAACAACTTAATACAGCAGATGAGCAGAGAAACTATATTGTCAAACTTCTGTCATTCAAACTTCTCATTTTACCCATTTGTCCTGTCAATCTGTTGCCCAGTCAGTCATACATTTTGTTGTGCACTGAACATAAACTTGTTACAAGTACAGTCATTTCAAAATAAGGCAGCGGCCAGTGCAATTGCCAGTCTATATCTAAATCTGCGCTGGCTACTTAAAAAAAACAAAAGAGAGAAAGAGTTTCTTGCACTACATTTTCCGTTTTAATAGAAATCTTGTGGATACATTTTAAAACATTTTTCAACAAATGTAATTTAGGACACGTAAAAAATGTCCAAGAAAAACTCATTTTTAGTTGGAAATAACTGCCATAAAGCATAAAAAAGAATATTGTGCCCTTCTTGACCATTAGTGGACTTTTGCAAGTCATATTTTACACCTTCTTTGGTTTCAAGGTTGGCAGGTGTGGTATACACAGTAATTTCTTTTGTGCAGCCTGCCTCTTATGATTTGTGACCTCGATCAAAATGTCACTTTTCTTTTCTCTCTGAGTTTGTGTTGGCAGATTTGTGACAATGATCAGGATCATCTTTGATTTCAAAGTTTGGGCAAAAATTGGCATAGAAACAAAACAGGAATATAAATGAAGTGATTTTGCACAAAATATATGATAACTGACTGAATCATTATTTTGTTAATTAAAGTAAATAAATGAGATCAACCCAAATCTCTTTCTTTTTAGAGTTCATATTCGGTGTTTAGTAGCACAAAATTTAAAGATTGTGACAATTTTTGTCTGAGTAGCCATTTATGAACACAGTGTATATTTGGCAAATTTTTGTTAAAGACAAAGCCAATAATCTGTTTTAATCACCAAAGTACAGGACCATCATGGTCCTCTTGTTTTTCATAAATCTATTTATATTTGAATTGAGTAGTAGTAGTAGTTTTTCACCAAAATTTGAATATCATCGTATTGAGTGTGTGGCTCAAGGTGAGAAAATATTTTTGGTGAAAACCACATTTGTCAACCATTGCCTTTTCAACTAATGGCTCGTGCTAGTTCAGCAGGATGCCAGATAATCAGATTCGGATAGCCATCACTAACATTCATTTTGTGCTTGCAGGTTGCCAAGAACTCCTTAGGAGCTGGATTCATTGCATGTAGAAATATTTCCACATCAGGAAAATCCCTTGCTGCAGGAGGTAATGGGGCAACTGTTTTCTCATTTGAAAAACACTTGCTATTTGAAGGTCAATACTGATGAAGTCACAGCTTTAAGATTTTCTTTGGTCTTTCCATCTTTAAACGCATGCCTTGCATGTTAGATCAACTGTTCTAGTTTATCACGATTTGTAGTGTATTAATTAAGTGATGGAGATTTTCTGAAGGGAAGTAAAATTAGGTTTCTGAGTCACAGGAACTTGCAGACTGGATGTTGGGTATGTGAATTTTATAGTTCCTTTGTATTAAAATCTTATCAGATTTCTTTTTCAACAAATTTAAAATGAAGTTACCATAGTGCCAGATGAAATTCTGAGATAACCTTTTAAATTCAAGATGTCAGTGCGCCTCCCCTCCTCTTGTCTCTCCCTCCCTCTCCCACCTTATACATCTTATTTGCAAAACTGAAATAGGTTTTTATTTGCCTGAACATCCCTAATTGGAATTTCACTCATCATATTTGCCAGAAGATGTGAATTGGTGAGCACTTGTATTTTACAATAAAGGGTGCTGTTAAACATTTGTCATGTAAAGGAAAATAGTTACATACCTGATAGATCCGTGACTTAACTTCATCATGCCATTTATATACATGTGTTTTAGAGGTGGTGAAATATTTTATATTTGTAGGTTCAGTAGAAGTATCCTCCATTTTGGAAGAGCGCATCCTTGGTCATGAGAGCAAAGCTGACTTAGAAGAGACTGGGCGTGTACTGTCCATTGGGGATGGTATTGCTCGTGTCTATGGTTTAAAAAACATCCAGGCAGAAGAGATGGTGGAGTTTTCTAGTGGTTTAAAGGTATAGATCTTGCTCATGATGTTATGTTGGTTTTTACTCCCCAATCCAAGAATGATAAAAAAAAAAGAGTCCATTAATGAGTGAGTGAGACTGGCTGGAGTGCTGCACTCCAAGATAAAAACTGGTTTGAAGGATTCCCTTGACGTTGTATGTTCCAATATAATGTAATACAGAACTTTTTGATTTTGGGGGCAGGAAGTAGTTCGTGCGATCTGGCAGGCTTGTCATGTTTCACTTCTAGGTATCAAGCATTTAATCCCCCCCCCCCCCCCCTTGTCTTTGAACCTGAATGGATAAATACAGTAGTCTGACAACAAACTATCTATTAGGAGCACCAAAATTTCAATAGAGTTTGTAGTCAAAATACAATCGCAAACCAATTGTGTGGGTTTTTTTTTTTTTTTTTTTTTTGGTCAGGTTGATTTGCCTTTGTGAAATCAGTAGGAAGTGCTGTTTATGCTTGAACATACTTAGGAAAGAATGACCAGAATTGTAAATATGGATGTTGGGGATAGTACATGAATGTATGGCTTTGTCACAGGTTTATCCTTTGGGAAAAACACATTGTGGATGGGTGCATATAATTTCACATGTAGTGCCATTCATTTAGATCAAATGCCACAGGTGCTAAAAAATGAGGTGGATTCCTGGGAAGCTCCATTAACTGAAGTGAGACTGAATTAGACACTACAGTGTTGACAGCATGCTAAATTTTAATTTATGGACCCACCTGTACAAATCGAGTCTTGTATTGATAATTAGACCACAAAATAAGGGAAGGACAATTGTTTTGGCTCACAAAGAGATGACCTGCTTTGAATTTGAGGAAAACTTATCTCTGATCTCCACAATGTGGTATTATCCACATCTTTGAAAGCTTTACATATTTAAAAACCCTGTTGATAACCTGACAGTGATGGACTTAAATTAAAAATGCAAGAATTCACACTGGGTGGAACACTTGGTTGTTTTATTTGAGAGGGGTGTAAATGTCAAGGAAATACTACGTGTTCATACTTTTGCAAATATATTGTACATCTAAAACCACCAGTGCATTTTGGCATGTGTTGACTGAATTTTCTGAAATGTTTTGTAAGCATATACTTTAAACATTTTAGAAAGGAAGAAAAATATTGGTACTGCTGATGCGTGCTTGATTATTGACAAATATCAACAGTATTTTTTTTCTGTTCCAGGGTATGGCCTTGAACTTGGAGCCTGACAATGTGGGTATTGTAGTATTTGGTAATGACAAACTTATCAAGGAAGGAGATATAGTCAAGAGAACTGGTGCCATTGTGGATGTTCCTGTTGGTTTGGAGATCCTGGGACGGGTTGTAGATGCCTTAGGAAATCCCATTGATGGCAAGGTAAGCATTTACTGTAAAACATTGTCACAATGATATCATCTGTCCCTGCAAAATGTGTCAGATGTCTGAGTATGTCAGATAAGTGAGTCAAATGGCAAGGAATTCCAGTTCATGCCTCTTGTAGCTTGGGTTGTCAAGTGAATATGTCGGATATTTAAGTGTCACTGTAATGAGGCTCACTGTTTGGAAGATGGACATGAATTAATATGGAAGGTAAAAGACCAGGTACCTGATAAATGTGGTCTGTCAAAATATGGGCCAGTGCAGTTGCCTTTAGCTTTCCAGTTTCTGTCTGATCATCTTACCATGATGGACAAAAAAAACATTGTGTTTATATTCTGTTATGAAAAAAAGGATCATGGAAAGCTTTACTCTTAAAACAGATTGATATAACGGTAGTGAAAGGAGTCCAGTGTACATTTCTGCTTCAAGGGTCCAATAAATGCATCAGCAAGGCAGAGAGTGGGTATCAAAGCCCCAGGTATCATTCCAAGAATTTCGGTGAAGGAGCCCATGCAAACAGGGATCAAAGCCGTAGACAGTTTGGTACCAATTGGCCGTGGACAGCGTGAACTCATCATTGGTGACAGGCAAACTGGGTACGTACAGGCAGGCTATTATCTGTGGCTGCGAAAAAGAGTGCAGCGAGTCTAGCAAAGGTAGTCAAAAACTTAGAAATTTTGGAGTTTTTTCTCAACTGATCTATATTACAAAAAATACAAGTCTCTGTTTTTTTGCATAAGATACTGCTACAGGACTCAACAATTCGCATGTCCAAAAGCCCGGGACTTGTCAGAATTGGGCTCGGGCTAGTGGAAATAAAAAAGTGCTAGCCCTGCAGGCTAGTTGAAATTTTTTAATAAAATACATCAAAAAATAATAATAACATTTGCATGGCGAATTCATCTGCAAATTAACATCAAATGCTATTTATCGGTGACTTCTAACAGTGTTGGAAAAAATAGGTGCCGTGAGATGACTGCCCGAGCAAAACAGTAGTTTTATCAGGACAAGTGGACTTTGCATATGGGCAAGTTGATTTTGATATCTACTTGCCCTGCAGACAATTGATTTTTTTAAAAATTGTCGAGCCCTGCTGCCAGCTTGAAGGTCAGAAGGTTAATGCTCTATCATTTAAACACATGGGACCAGATTGTTGAAGCTCTGTCCCAGATAATCTGTGTTACATAAGTGTTGCATACATTATAATTGTGACCAAACTACTGTTGTGATGCACCAATAAAAAACAAGAGACCGGGCATTCTACCCCATAGCCTACACTTGTTCTATTCCATCTAACCAGTTCATCACATCCGTGACAACAGATGTGGAAATACACGAGTTACACTGTTGTCGCAATGATATTTGTAAATGTAAAAACCTTAAATGCATGTCCTTGTTACTGAACATCATGCGTACATCAGTATGTTAATGTATCGAGGAGGGTGCATGTTACTGTGTTCTCCAATCCTAATGTTTGCAAGGTTGTCAATTTTCATTAGCTAGTTTATCACCTTATGTTGGACAGAACTGGACTAAACTATTACTAGTATTTCACTTTTATAATTTTCAGTGTCATGTCATTGATAAGAGTTCTTCCATTTCAGGAAAACTGCAGTTGCCATTGACACCATAATCAACCAGAAGCGATTTAACGATGGTTTGAATGAGAAGGAGAAGCTGTACTGCATCTATGTAGCAATTGGCCAGAAACGGTCCACTGTAGCTCAAATCGTCAAACGTCTGACAGCTGCAGGCAAGTAGTGCATAGTTAATAATCTGATGAGGAATCTAGTTTGTGGCCTGTCCTTCCCAATTGAATAAAGCTCAAAAATCACCTAAGTGGGATCTCTATTGAATTAAAATGGAGTGGAGATGATGTTTGCTTTTATTCCAAACTATGAAAGGAAATGGCTTTTTAAAGGAAACATTCAATCATAATGAAGAGATAATTAATGGCTTGGAATACGAAAAACTAACAAAAGTTAACTTTGTGTTCCTTTGATAATTTTGTGAATGAATTTGGACCCATTGAGAGGAATTTTAATATGCTAATAATTGATATTGGTACGGTTGCATTTCAGGCCATGAAAAGGGCTTGAATTTCATGATCGTTTGTCATTTTGTGAGTCAAAGTAGACCAGATGCCATTGAGATTTACATTGGTGACCAAGATGCTTTATTTTTCTGAATTTCATCTCACTGAACCTAGGTTCATTGGTTAGTCATAATTATAAGTTATCAGTAATGTGGCTTTTGCATGAATATTGTGGATTAGAAGTCCCTGTGATGATAAGTCCATCCTGATATCTTGTGGAGGGAAACTGATTTAATGAGCCTGATGGGACCAAAGCTATTCTGCCGCTCTGTAACATACTATGTTTCTATTTAACAGTTTAGAAAGAAAATAAAAAGGGCAAATGAGACGGGGCAAGGGCCTCGGTGACTCGAGGTACACAGAGCTATTAAAAAAAAAAACTTAATTTGAGAGAAAACATCATGCTTATCAGCAGCAGTTATAATTTGATTAAGGAATGCTATAAGCAAAATGTTTGTGTATGCCTTATTTACTGCACCATTATACTTCTATACCAAGCTTGGTTTGTGGATACTGTTGATATAGTAACGAGTCACGTTCCAAAATTAGGTCTTTGTGGCCTTTACCTTTGACTGTCGTTTTGGCTGATCAACTTTTCACACCTCAAATTACCCTATCTTTGTGTACAACTCAGCTTTCTGTTCTCTGGTAAGGGACTTAGTATTGCTATGTAGTACCTGGCTCTTGTTATTTTCAATTTAGGCACGAGAAAGTAAAGAATGATAGTTATATTTGGTTGAAAAAGGTTAACCCAGTATTTAGGCACTTAGCACTGCTTTCAACAATGCACTGGGTTTAGGCACTTAGCACTGCTTTCAACAATGCAAGTATACTTTTGTGCATTTAGGTGGAATCAACATTTGTGTGCAGAAGATTTAATTATAACTACTTGTTACTCTTGTTTGAAGACGCCATGAAGTACACCATCATTGTCAGTGCCACAGCCTCAGACGCAGCCCCACTGCAGTACCTTGCCCCATATGCAGGTTGTGCCATGGGAGAGTACTTCCGTGACAATGGAAAACATGCTGTCATCATCTATGATGATTTGTCCAAACAGGTAACACTTGCACTTGATTGTTGTCAGTGAGCATGGAACTAGAAAATGGACTTTTTTTCCATATGAATGAAATAAAAAAATGTTTTGTTTCTGTAAATAGCTGTATGGTTTGAATGTTGGTACACCTTACCTTATTGAAAGAAAGGAAAAATTTCAAATCTTGCGCTGTATCATATTCATAGATATTTCTTACTTTTTCATGTCCCAGTGATGATCAACCAATCCTGAATTGATCATGGAGGTAAACTGATTTAATGAGCCTGAGGGACAGTTTAAACAGGCAACATGTAGCAATCTGTCAGTTATATTCCTTTTTGATTGTGTTCTTTCTAATGTTCACCAGGCTGTAGCCTACCGTCAGATGTCTCTCTTGCTGCGTCGTCCCCCAGGCAGAGAAGCTTACCCAGGTGATGTCTTCTACCTTCACTCCCGTCTGTTGGAACGTGCAGCCAAGATGAGTGATAACTTTGGAGGGGGTTCCTTGACAGCCTTGCCAGTCATTGAGACCCAAGCTGGAGATGTGTCTGCATACATCCCAACAAATGTGATCTCAATCACAGATGGACAGATCTTTTTGGAGACTGAGTTGTTCTACAAAGGTATCCGACCTGCCATTAACGTGGGTCTCTCTGTGAGCAGGGTAGGCTCTGCTGCCCAGACCAAGGCTATGAAGCAGGTTAGAGCATTCAAGCATTCTACAAGTAGATTTTCACCGATCTTAATAGAAAAATTAGTTTGGTACAGTGGTACCTGCTCTAAAGACCACCTCCAATTTAAGACCGCATGTCTTTTTAAGACCACTCTTTCAAGACCCTCTGTTGTATTTACATGTTAAATATACCTTCAATTTAAGACCACCTGCAGTATGAGACCACATTTTGTTGGCTGTAGGGGTGGTCTTAAATAGCAGGTACCACTGTAACAGCATAGGTGTCATTTCTTTAGGAACTGTCTTAATGTACAAGCCTAATTAATCTTGACAGTTGTGATTCTAGAAGTATCGAGATGAAAAAAATTGTGTTTCGATTGTATTCTTGCTTCTCAAATTTCTATGTACTAGCTTGTTGCCACTGGTGAAGATTATGCTAAAATTTTAGGTACTGCTTAAGAAATGAAAGGACTGCTGAAATAAAAGCAGCAAAAGAAAAAAAAGAAAAAAAAACAACTCGCAAGCTCTGAACTTTGGGTTTTATTTAATTTTTGTATCTTGAGCAGAGAGAAAACAGAGGGGTGATTTGTCGGTCAGATAAGTTTACAGAATGGTCAGTGCTATGTTGTCCTTCCACAGCGTTTTCGACGAGTTCTCCAAAACCATCGGCCAGATTCACTTCTGGCTTGAAAATAATGTTCCTGTAGTTGGTACCAAATTGTTCAAATGGTCAAGCTTCATTGATTTTTATATGTTTTATGAATTTTTTTTTTGTTCTTTCATTTTTTGGCAAAATCTTTGAGGAAACCACCATGCTCATTACATTGCAATAAGCCAAATAGCAATCTGAGCTGAGCATGCTCAGAGAAGTGTGTTTCTCTAATTAGGTAACAGGCCAATCAATACAAAATTCATGGACCAAACATATAGATATGTACAGAGGTTAAAGATAAAGCTTTGAAAATAATTGTTACAGATGACAGCTCCGTTTACTAAGGAGTTTGCTTGTGTTTGCCATCATCTGTAGGCTATACTGTTTTAATATGTCCATGGAACTAGTTTTAAAAAAATGATAAATATGAAAAGTTTGATTGTGGCTACCAGGGTAACTTAAGTTGAATGGGGGAAAGGAGAGTTCCTGTGTTGAATGACCTTAGACCTCAATCAGACTGTCCCTGGGTTGGGTTGATATAGCTACGTGGCTAATTGCATAGGGACAATTTTCGGGAACCCTAGACCTTCATTGCTTTTCTTCCCACCCCCCGCCACCCCCACCCTCACAGATTTTAGTATATTGTTTCATATTTTTAATTCTCTAAAAGTATCACTCATATTGTTTTGAAACTGGTTCAAAAGTTAGCTTGTGGGAGGGTTAAGCAAAGTTTTTCACTTTGTGGTGATACTCTAGATCACTGATTTTTAACAAATTTTTCAGTTTGGGTACCTGTTAATGCATGCTTTGCTGTTGATTACTATGCAAGTCAGTGGGGATTGCAATGGAATTCACAGCCTGTGCATGTAAGGTCAACTGAGCATAGGACTTTCACAGCCCTCTTGTTCTTTCGAGGTCCCTTTAAAATTTGATTACCAACAAATACATTTACTGTGCAGTCATGGTTTGCCCTAATTGTTGACAGTAACTCTGACCACTCCGTCAATATGTGTTGTAGGTGGCAGGCTCCATGAAGCTGGAGTTGGCCCAGTACAGAGAGGTAGCTGCCTTTGCCCAGTTTGGCTCTGACTTGGATGCCTCAACACAGGCTTTGTTGAACAGGGGAGTAAGATTGACGGAGCTGCTGAAGCAGGGGCAGTATGGTAAGTGCTGTGTAAACAATCCTAAGATCCAGACATGTTAATAGATTTGGAATTTAATCTTTCACAGGGAAGACGCAGAAATGACCATCCATGTCACCCTGTTTTGGAGAAAAAGCTTAGGCTGTCATTCCAACACATATATAGTATATTTACAGGCTGAGGCCCTGTTTCTTACAGGAGTGTTCAGTTTAAAACAAGTTCAAACACGGTGCAATGACATGGTGAATACCTGCCACATTATGTTCATGTTTTCTAAGATGCCTGCCAACATTACATTACCTGATAAAATAGAGCACTGTGGCTGTTCACACTTTGTGACAGCTCAACTCCATACATGTATAATTGTAACTGACATGCATATGGGAATGTGTCTGTCCTGGGTGACTGACCTTGTCTTGAGTGAGAAATAAAATCGGGCTTCTTTCATAAGCTTACAGAAGTTTAGTTTATGCTGATACAACTTGAAATATACCTACCTGCACACATCCCTATCCCAAGGGAAAAATGTTAAAGAAAGATTGGAGTGTTGAATCTCAGGGCAAAACGTAGTGTACATGGTATTTCTTTGTAAATATATCTGTTCCGTATTAATCTTGAGCAGAGTGAACATAGTTTGATGTGGCAATATTTGATGTCAGTTCCGAAAGTTTTTGAGAGCCACCTTTCTCTAGTTACCCTGAGGTAAAGGAATATTTGTTAAGTCAGTTTGGAAAGTTTTTCGTGCTCACTAGTTGCTGTGAGGTTAAGGAATATTATCAACTATGTCTGAAAGTATTGACGTTGTGTACCTTCCAGTACCAATGGCTATTGAGGAACAAGTTGCAGTTATCTACGCTGGTGTGAAAGGCCATTTGGACAAAGTGGACCCCGCTAAGATCACACAGTTCGAGCAGGAGTATCTACAACATGTGAAGACACAACACCAGGACCTTCTAAATACCATCAGGGAAGATGGAAAGATCACAGACGCAACGGATGCCAAGTTAAAGAAAGTGGTAGTAGATTTCTTGGCCGGATTCCAGTAACCTTGAACAGTGAATTAGTGCTTATTTAATTGTTTGTACAACTCAGTGACTACAAGGTACTTCATTCATTGACGTGGCGTTCGTGTTGCTAACTTTGTACATTGCCATGTCCTGAGCCCAAGTTGGTGGATGGAGAAGTGTGATGAGTGTCACCACTTCGCGTTATGTTTAGGTGTTATGTGCTGAAGGTGCAATGGACTGCCAAGTTCAACCCGAAATGTAAATGAGTTAATGCACATAGCTTTATGAAATAAAAATGGAAGAACTGTTACAAAATAAATGGTGTTTGGTCTTTTTCACTTTATAATACCAGAGAGTTCTCAGGTAGGTCCTGTGTAAAAATACTGACGCAACCTTGTTTGGCAAGGGCGTGTCTTTGGTATATGTATGTGGTGCAATTGCTGCTTCAGTGGCTGCTTGTGAAAGGTTACCATCAATATTACTGCAGTGCACAAGACAATCATGATGCACCATTCCTGATTACTGAACTTAATTCTACATTTGGAAGTGAATTACTAATGTTTTGGATGAAATCCAGATATAGTAAACCACAGTAGTTCACATCAACCCCATTGCCTTTGGACCAATCCTCACTTCTCTCCCACAACTACATTTTCGTATCTGCATGTTCGTAAAAAGATGTGTACCCAGAAGAATGGCCATTGCAGACGTTGATAAAGTCTGTTTTACGTATCTTCATGATCAAGAAGTGGGTGGTCTGAAAGATGACCAAATTATTATTTTGTTGCCAACATTTTAAATTGATGGATCTAGCCAAGGTATATTTATTACTGTGTTCACTCGGCATGGCTAGTGAAAACATAGATCTCCCTTTCAAAGTGAAAGGTCTTTGTAAAATTATGGTACACACCTGCCTGAGGAAACAATTCAGGATAAACGTGTAATGTGTTAACCCTATTCATGCTGCATAAATTTTTCCACAACTTCCCCTACAGTATGGAGTAAATTTTAACCAAAGTTTTAATGTGGTTTACAACATGTAGGAATGTTGCGCATGAATAGGACCTGCATGTGGCATTTTCATTTGTCCAATAACTGAACCTAATTCTTTCCAATTTGTAAATCTGGATAAAAAATGCCCAATTATCAGAAAAAAATTTCATACATGGTCATTTTGAGACTCTTCCGGCAGTAATCCATGCAAAAATTGCTAAAACAGTGGTAAATTTGTGCTATGATTGCCTGAGAGAGGGCAGTAACTTCCTTTTTACCAGCTTTACTGTCATTTTGAATCTTGGCCGCCCATCCAAGGCAGTATCTCTTTAGCTGACTGACAAGTCGGGAGAACTAAAAGGTGATGGGCCTAACAGGTCTCTTTATTTTTGGCAGAAGTATTGAAATTTGACTTTTGGGTGGTTAGGCCTAAACATTTTGGAAAAAAACTAGTGTCTGCAGTTAATGATGAATATTTCTAAGGTTGAGAGGACCGGTTTAAAACCACCAGTTGCCTTTCATGGGTGACTGCCTGTCTCAAGTCGGGAGTGAAATTTGTTTTTTCACATTGGTATTGGAAGAGAAATGTTGATGCTTTGGCAAGTCTGGAATCTCTTTGCTGTCATTGTTGGGTTTGGAATTCATGAATATGGATCATGTTTTTCTGTACTATTTATGTTTCCGGGTGGAAGCCGGGGGGGACATTGTTTTAGTGCCCATTCTTCCGCTTCTGCTTCTTCTTGTTCAGGTTCTTCAACACTTGGTTTCCGTGCAATAAGTCTTGAAAGACTTGACAGAATTTGATGAAACTTGGTAGGATTATGTATCTAGGCAAGACCTAGGTTGGGATTGTATTTGGATGACCTTGAGCGAATTCTCAAGATCACAGGGTCACATATGAAATTGGTTTCCGTTTGATAAGTCATGAAGAACAGGATGGAATTGGATGAAACTTAGTAGGATTATGTAACTTGGCAAGACCTAGGTTGGGATTGTTTTTGGATGGCCTTGAGCGAATTCTCAAGGTCACAGGGTCACTTATGTGAAATAGGGTTCTGTGCGATAAGTCTTGAATTTGATGAAAGTTGGTAGGATTATGTATCTTGGGAAGACCTAGGTTGGGATTGTATTTGGATGACCTTGAGCGAATTCTCAAGGTCACAGGGTCATTTATGTGAAATTGGTTTCTCTGCAATAAGTCTTGAAGAACTTGGATGAAAATTGCTAGAGTAATGTATCTAGGTGAGAGCTAAAATAGCAGGGTTTCTGCCAGAGTTAAATTTTAGGGTACTCAATTACCCAAATTTCAAAGTGAAAAGTCTGACAATGAAGATTTATGGGGTATTTTGAGAAAATATATGCTAAAATTGCACTTTTTTACCAAAATTTTAGGGTAAGCAAAAGCACCCTTGAAATTTTTTAGGGTATGCTATTTTACCTGTTTTACCCTCTGGCAGAAACCCTGAATAGGATTGTAATTTTCAAGCAAACTTGGTCATTTGTAATTTGTTATCACCTGTAGCTTATTCAGAGACCTAAGTGTTCCACCGGGAGACATTTGATTTTCTGTTGGAAACTCAGTCTGTTCTAGTTGAAAATTACTTCATTGGCTATGTTGTGCTGTGTGTGGGCTTTGTTCTCCGACTCATGGTTATAGTGGAGGTAGAGTGTGTTTATAATGTTCCAGATTCATAAATATCACAAAAACGATGTAGGCCTACTTAACTCTTTTGCTGTAAACTTAGCTGACTGACAAGTCGGGAGAACTAAAAGGTGATAGGCCTAACAGGTCTTTTATTTTTGGCAGAAGTAATGAAATCTGTGTTTTGGGTGGTTAGGCCTATACATTTTGGAAAAAAACTAGTGTCTGCAGTTAATGATGAATATTTCTAAGGTTGAGAGGACCGGTTTAAAACCACCAGTTGCCTTTTATGGGTGACTGCCTGTCCCAAGTCAGGAGTGAAATTCGTTTCTTCACATTGGTATTGGAAGAGAAATGTTGATGCTTTGGCAAGTCTGGAATCTCTTTGCTGTCCTTGTTGGGTTTGGAATAAATAAGTATGGATCATGTTTTTCTGTACTATTTGATTAAGTGTAATTTTATTGGGTTAAAGCATGCGTATGAAAGTCCTATTCATTGACAAAAATGGGACAACTGCCTCATTTTGGAATGTTGCATGCTTCAATAGCTAAAGCTGAAGAAACCTGTTAACACGTCTCCCAGTGCCTTGAGACTCCAATGATACGAATGTGCTAAGGGCATAGTACACTTTCGCAGCACTTCACACAGAAAATACAACTTTTCTCCAAGCATGTGCTCCTATACATACACTTATTTGAGATCATATAAACTAATTTTCCAAAAGTATACTTGTGGATAAAGTTGTTAAAAAATGAAATCTCTGCGAGTGTTAAGACATTGAATTTTAATTGCTTATTTAAACAATATTGCCAGCTTTTGCCAAAAAAAAAAAAGAATAGCACAAACACCAAAAATGGGAAACATTTCCTTGGAGGAAATGGAACTGTACACTTCCAACAGCAAACCCATATTTTAAATTTTGGAGCAGGAATCGAACTTGATATGTTGTCTTTCAGAATATAAATACTTCAGAGTATTAGATGGTAACCATAGACACAAACTTTTATACGTGCGAGTCCAAGTTTACCATACCATTAACACTGTCCCAGCATTATAAGGGTTAAACAGAAAAAACAATCTGCCATGACCAGCAGCAAACCCAGTGAAAGAAAAACTAATTCACTTTCGTCTATGTAAAATTATCTGGATTCTACTAGCAAGTTTTGCTTATTGTGCAAGCCTGATCCAGTGTTCTTACAAAAAAAAAAAAAAAAAATTTATAGAAGTAGCGATAACGGCCAGTTCACGCTGCAAAACAATCCTTAACATCCCAGGATCAAGCCAGAATGCTGTAGTGGAAGAAGACTGCTATTCTACAGCAGTGTTTAAACTTTTTCCCTTACCTGGTGTATAATGCATAATTCTTTTTCCAAGTCTGGGTCTCTTTTGGCTCTCCACTCTTTTTATCACGTTGCTGTTGGTGTTGCCATTCCACTGCCGGCAACTCACAGGAGGCAGAGGTGGTGGGAAATCACTATTATTTGATGGGGTACCACCCCAATTTAAAATTTACTACACCACCCCCTGTGCTGAACTTGCCTCCCCAGAAGCCCACAGAAAAGGCTACAAGCAAACTATTGCACTAATCTAGCACACCAAAATGTATCCAAAGGAGAATTAATTTGCACCATTATCAAGTGATTTACAATCTTGCTATTACCATATCAATTCGCCAAGCACCTTGTTCGCTCACGTCCGGACACATGCAAGTCAGCCAACACCCCACAGAGGGTAATGATCATATGTGGTATCCATTCATAAGGGCTTATTTTTGCTACCTTCTTCCTCGAGGGCTTTTGTTTTACATTACAGTGAAACCTCATCATAACGACACTCAGATATCCTACATATTCATTATAATGGCACAAGTTTTGAATGGGAAAAGTTCATTTTCTTTGTTCATTGATTCACTTATCTGATATATTCCGCTATCTGACACATTTCTAAGGGAACAGATGGTGTCAGAATAAGTTTTCACTGTACCTCCATGGGGGCTTACTTTTTAACAACCTGAATCTCCCTTAGAGAATACATGGTTAACCTAAGACCTGTCAACTGTACTTATGACATACAAATACACTGTAATCACCAATTGGATGGGACGGTCAAACCCGGCAAGTTACTTATTCCACCCTCTCCTGGGTCGAGGGGCTTAACTAGGTCCACACCTGGCAACTCCCGACAGATTCATCTGCTCCTTTATACCCACCAAAACTCAACAGTGCTTTCCATGGACTAAGTCGTGGAGGCTTTTGGGACTGAACAGGTTCCTTGGTACAAATCTGTCGTACATCACAGTCAACCTTGGTGAAGCGATTGAACTGCACACCATAAGGCGAGCAATTTCTAGCAATCCACTGCTGTCGGACCACTTCTCCAGGCAAGTCCTGTACCCCAATGCCCATCATGTCTGCCAGTTGCATGAGGACCTCCAACATCAAGTGCCTCCCCTCTTTTGGGTCCAGGCCCAAAAAAATGAACTTTGTGAGCTTTGTTGCAATGACCCTTCAACCTGCAGGGGGTAGCTGGTTGCACTTTACAGACACCACAAATCATGGTGTCTTGTCACAGCATGTCTCTGATAGCAGGCACCATTAGGTCACACTCCAAGCACAGGAAGTCTGCTGTTTTTTCGTTTTGATGGAATCCCACCCACCACCCCCAGTCTTGTATCCCCTCCACTGTATGAGGTCCCCTCAGATAGTTTGTGGGGAGTCCTCCTGGAAGGGGAGGAACCACTTCTCTTCCTGTTATCCTGTCCTGCCATGACCAGAGATGCCAACATTCAAACTGCCATTTCATTCCCAATAAGATGAGAACATGAGGGACCGAGCATATTATACAAAGAATATACAAGAAAACTGTTTCAATGCAGGACAAACACCAATGGTGTTTGTCCTGCATTGACAGTGGTCAAAATTTCAGCTAATTTCAGGGACCGGCCCTGATGATGAGGGACAGTTGGCATCTCGGCATGGTGACAACGCGACCCTCATGACCAGATGTCCGGCCTCCATCCTCAGTCCAGGCATCAGGATCAAGTGATCCTGGCAAGGTATACTTGATGACCATAGCTGTTGGCCCTCTTTGAAGGGGCTTTGGTATCACTGCAGTGTCCAACCTCCACAGTATACTTCCTCTGGGGGTTGATCTCTCCCTTTGTATCACCACCTTGGATGGAGGGCCCTGCCTCTCACACTGTTCTCGCCTAGCCTCTTCAACAATGAACACCCTACTCTGGGGAGAAATGGCTTTAACAACATGTTCTCCCCCACTGGGGACCCCCCCCCCCCCAAACTGAGGAACTGATGGAACTTTTTTCCTGCCACTGACACACCTGGGGCCAGAAGCAAGCCAACTCACTTTGGGCCACTTCCAAGGGCACAGGTCCAAGCTAGCACTCTATCGTCTTAGTAGCTCCATCGAACGAGCAAGCACGGCCAGTGGTTGCCATGTGCACCATCATAGATGCCCACTGCAGTAGGGAAGTGCCCTCCCAAGGGGTTTCATTTGTTTGTGTACTCTTATCATGGAACAGGGTGTGCCCCTTATCCCAGGAGTAACCAAGGTCCACTGTGCTGTTACAAAGGGGCTGGACCCCAGCACTTGCAGCATAAAGCTCCTTATAAACTATCTCCCGGATGGACAAAGGAGGCTCCCCAGTCCCCACAAAAATATTGCAATCCTGAACCATGAAAGTGGACGAACTGTCCTCTCTTCAAACCACTAACTTGCACACTCTTGGCATATTGACAGTGTGTCTGCAAGTCCAAAAAAAAAAAAAAAAACTTTGTTACATATCTACATTTTAACGTATTATATATCCTATTGTATACATGGCTTTACTAAGGGATGGTTCAACATTTTCATCATTTTTGAATTAGTACTTACAGTGCGCAAGGGGGGAGGGGGTTAAATGGGTCTGTACACTTTCACAGGATATGGAAAATGATGGTCAATTTTTGGCCTGTTTTGTGCAATTTTGCTATGATTTGGGGGGGAAATCATTTTTAAAATACTGATTTGGGGGGTGGGAGGGGGGTCATGCAATTTAGTACCCTAAGTACTAATTCAAAAATGATGATAATGTTGAACTATCCCTAAGGGATGGTTCAACATCTTCATTTTGGAATTAGTACTTAGGGTATTAAATTTCATGACCCTCCTCCTTCCCCCCAATTTAGTATTTTAAAAAGGATGATTTTTTTCAAAAAATCATAGCAATATTGCAAAAACAGGCCAAAAATTGACCATCATTTTCCATATTCTGTGAAAGAGTACCGACCCATTCGCCAGACCCCCGTGTACTGTAAGTACTAAGTCAAAAATAATGAAAAAGTTGAAAGTTGAAACATCCCAAATGGTTATTGTTACAAGTCAAACTAGTGGTACCGACTTTGGGCTACTACTGTTCTCCCCTTTTTCATAGCATGCACCTGAGTAGGAAGGGTCAGACCATGCAAGTCCACATCAGGGCTTTGTGATGCTACCTTACTTTTATAGTCTTTTGTATTTTTGGAATTCTGATACAATCGCTAGAACTTGTTACCTCTCCGAGGGCATCCCCCCACGGTCTTTCACATCAGGTCCCCTTGGTGAGTTCCCCTCAGAAACCTCCCTGCTCTCTGTGGGCCCCCACAGCCCCTGCATACACGGGGCTTCCCCTTGAGAGGCAGGACCAATATCCCAGAGAACTCTGTCGCATTCGCTTTAGCCAGTTTGGAACAACCTCACCAGCATATTTCTTAGGCCTATCATGTTGTAATTACTCTCCGACCCTTCTTAAGTCACACCAGATAAAGTGCTGCTCTAAAAGGAAAGACCCTTCCCACATATGTTGCGATTTTGAACTCTTCTCAGAAATGCCTTTGTGTCCCTAACCAGAACCAAGTCTATGGCCTCAAACTGTATCTCTAAGAGTTTAGCATCCTAGCACTCTTTTTGGTACTACTGCGTCATCTGAAGGGCCTCCACACCACTTCATAAGCATTTTCAAAGCTGGTTGCCCAGTCCTGAACAAAATATAGATATGTCTCATAGTGTCAAATGGTTGCTGTTTTTCCCAGCTGCATGTCTTGGGGCCACCTAATTTCCCTCCCTGGCATGAGGCAATTGGGAGTAAAACCTGTGCTAGCATGGGGGGTATTCTATAGGCTGCTGCCAATAGGGGTATATAGTTGTCCCAGCTCCACTGGTCTCTACCGACAGCACCTTACCATTTGCAGTAATGCAGGATTGAATTGCTCCACAAGACCACTGCAGCTAGGACGGTACACAGTCTTGTGTGTCTTTTGCACCTCTAACAACCTACAAACTTGCCTGATGAGCTTTCCATATACTCTTTTGCCCTGGTTTAGTATGGATCTCCAGTGGGGTCCCAAATTTAACCATGAAATTGCAGACTAGCTGCTTGACAATAGCCATGGCAGTCTGATCCTCTAATGGGTATGCCTCAACCCCCTTCGTGAACTGGTCCATTATAACTGAGACATAATTGCTTCCCAAGTCACTAGCCAGTAAAGGACCAAGGATGTCCAGCTGGACATGATCTCACAGTGCGCTCCAGCTTGATATATTCGGTATGGGGTCTTAGCCTTGCGGTTATGCCACTTACATATACCAGACTTCACACATGTCTGGACAACAATATTGGCATCTGAAGTCATGTCAGGCCAAAAATAGATGAGTCACAATCATGCCAAGGTCCTGGTGCCCTGCAAATGGTGGCTCATGGTAACCCCTAACAAGAACAAGCCTCAGTTTTTGGGGCATCATGAACAAACTCAGAACTACTTGACCTGATGTATCTATCCATTTATAGTGCAACACATTGTTGACGGCCATAATCTGTGACCAAAGTGCCCAGTACTTATGACAATCTGGGGATGCACAGACCATCTGTTCTCCAGTGACCCACTTGAAAACCTCCCTCAGATAAGGTTCCATCATCTGTTCAGCAAGCAGCTTTAAAGACGACTTGCTTTGCAGACAATTGGAACATGGGCCACTTTCTGTCCAATCCTCCTCTGACTTCATCACTAAGCTCTTGCACAGCACAAATCACTAAGGGGACAACATCGCCAACCTCATCAACGAACCTCGCCCATGACTCATGGGCCTTCCTAGAATGGTCCCACAGAGCAGATCATCCAGACTTTAACCTATGTTGTAACAGTCCCAAGTCTCAGTATCAAGAGGCTGGCACAATAAAGCAACTTCATTGCCATGGCAGACTTCTGGGCGGTGTTGGATAGTGAAATCAAACGAGCTCACGGCTTTCAGCCAACATGCCAGCTGCCCCTCTGGCAACTTGAACCTGAAAAGCCATATGAGGCTATCATGGTCTGTGCGCAGCAGAAACTTTTTTCCAGAGCAGATAGTGCTGCAACTGTCTGTTGGGACTTCACCACCGCAAGCAACTCCCAGTGAGTCATGCATTAATCCCTCTGGGTTTCACCCAATCTGAAACTAGCATATGCGATGGGTCTATCTACCTACTCCTGTACTCCTGAACCTGAAACAGAACCTCACCTATCCCACCTCCCAAGGCATTCGTTTCCAATCGGGGGGGGGGGGGGGGGGGAGGGGAGCTATGGTTGCATATTCTTTCACAAATCAATGGTAGTAATTTGCCAACCCCAGAAACACTTGCACCTGTTTGACATTCCGAGGACATGGCCACCATACAACACTTCTGACAAGGGCTGGATTTCTATGGATATATTTCTTGCTACCACATGTCCCAAGAACACCACAGAGTCCCTAAATAATTGACATTTCCTCCCGTTCAATTTCAACTTGTTGGCACTAATCCGTACAAGTACCTCTCGTAACCTACTGAGATGCTGGGCCTGCTAGTCACTATGACATCATCGGTGTAAACTGGGAAAGTTTTCCACTACAAGCCCCCTGACACAAGGTCCATGACTGTCTGGAACATGCTATTACAAGTGGAAAATAAATGTGGATTAGTCTCGATCATTCAACTTCCTATAATCCACACACCAGTGGACACCCCCATCCTGCTTCCTTTTCTATCACTACAGGCGATGCCCGCTCCCCCTGGTCCCTGTGACACTACTCCAAAGTCCAACATCTATACGTGAGACTCTCCCCCCCAAAAACCCAAGGGGGTGTGGGGGGGATGGGACATGCTTTCCCCATGTGGATGTGATGCTTTACACCACCACAGCAACCCAAATCAGAATCATCCTTAGCAAAAACATCCTGTAACTCTACAAGCAAAGCTGTGAGTTCTGCTGCCTGTTCTACAGTAAGGTCTGTACTACTAGTAGTGTATAGGTCTTGTACATCAGGAGGAACGTCTCTCTTTTCCTGCAATGTGTGAGCCTCTGAGTTACCAGTAACATGCTCTTGAGTTCTCTCTACCCCGCTCTGAGACCTGTGTGTGTCATCTGAAATTTTATCTGAGCCCTTGACAAGGAGGAGGTAGGTACTACCCTCTGAGACCTTAGCATCTCACTGCCCAGGCTATCAAGGACCTCTACATCAGTCAACTGTCCTATATAGATGTTTGCTTTTAGTACAATCTTTTCATTGGCTATGTTGAGCAACCTGACAGGAAATCTTTTTCTACCCTGCACCAGGACACTTCCTACTACCACATCACTGCTGACACTAATGGGCTTCAAGACAATGGGCAAACTACCTACCGAGTCAGTTGACTGTGCCCATGCCACATTCTTACTTTCTGGATTGAGGGCAATGGTGCTCTCCAAAACTACTCGGCTGATAGTTTGCAGCTCTAAATCAGCTCGGCTTGTGTAGGGATAAACTCCTCGTCCACCCAGAGTCCTCCTCTGGCCCTAATAATGGCATCGACAGCTGCCAAAAAGTCCAATCCCACAAGCACTTTTTCCCAAATAGGAGCCACAAGGACAGGCCACTCACTTTCTTTCCATTCAGTCTTGAAAGTCACTATCAGTTCTCTCCTACTATCCAAACTACCATCATGTCCAAATCCGTGGAGCTTGACTTTAGGCAACTCAGCTAGAACTCGGGATGGAACACCTATTCTTCCTGCCATAGCATTTGATAGGAGCATTGTTTGAGCACCAGAGTCAATGACCGCCATTTAAAGACACCCCTCTCCCTCCATTTCCACATAAAGTGTAGTCCAAGGGCTATCCAAACTTGTTGCACATATTTCCTTGTCCTTGTTTTTTTGGATCAGGCCCTAGGTCCCATTTATCTTCAGGGAACAGTGGGGTCCCTCCCAATGAATGGGAATTGCTACTTTTTTGGGCAATGCAACACTGATTCAAAGACTTTTGAGATAAGTGGCCTTTGTGTCACTAAACCTTGTAGGGCTGAGCTTTGGCCACCCGACTGAGCACTTGGTCATTTCCCTGCGACACACTTGGGCTAGGGCTTCTCGTTCTATTTGGACAATAAGGCTTGTAATGGCCCACTTCATTACACCCAAAACAATGACCATCAGACATAGCATTGCCTGACCTAGTTTCAGAGGGTGTCCTTGACTGGGGATTGCCCTGCCACTTATTTCATCCATAAGGAGGACGACCCCTCTCTGTTGGGGAATGAGAATAGGGTATACTCATTCCTCTCTGTGTTTAATTTTTAACTTTTGAGTCCTGAAACTGCCACTTTTGATGCCAGAACTTGATCAAAAAGGTAGGATAACACTCCCATCTCTAGTTCTGTGACATTGAACTAATACTTGTGACAACTGTTTTGTAGCCCCTTGTGACTGCCATCCCTGAAGGCCTCGGTTTGCTTCCCTTCTACCAATTTGCTGACTATTGAGGGAAGATGACCCTCAGACTCAACTTCCATCTCATTACTGGGAAAGCCACCTTAAATACCCTGGGCTTCCCAACTGATGTGTCCCTTGGGGTCCCGTGTATGTGCATATAGTCGCATTTGTCAGCTCTCACCAAGTCTTCAGCCTCTGCTAAAGTCTTAGGCCCTTTAGCCATGAATAAACAAAGATTGCCAATAGACTCTTATAATAAGTGGAAAAGTTTTTCCACTAATGGGTCCATGTTGTACATGCACCCAAATTATGGTTTACCCCAGTCCCAAACATTCCAGACATGCATGTGTAAAGCTTCACACTTGCACACTCTCAAGCAGGGAAATTCACACCCACAGAGACTGCACACAAGGAAACGTCACATCTCTTTGACAACGGAATGTTAGTAAATAAAAACACGTGCACACCAGACATGTGGACCGGCCACTCGTAACTGCCCGGTTTGGCAGTTAGCTTATTCTGACGTAAAACGTTTCAGTCTTACACTGTTTGTAGCGTCCAACAATGGGAGAAGTGAACGTGCAAATTTCGGGTAAAACACCAACGCCGGCACTCTTTGGCTTAGTCTCTGAGGAGTTCAGAACAAACGAAACCGTTCAGACGCATCTCATAGCTAAAGTCGGGCTAAAGCTTCACAGACAGGCACTATTTGCCTTCTTGGCCTTTGCCTAGTTTTCACATGAATAAACAAGCGATCTCTTTTTCCCATACCCGGGTAAGCAATCTTTGGATTTCTCCTGTGTATTTCAGTAACAGTCTGTTTTCCTTGTCAGAGTTCCTGGAGTTTCTTTTGAAGAATAATTGGGCCATCTCTTATTCCAAACCTGTCTTCCAGCTTTCTCTGGGTAGTCTCAACAGGGCCACTGTCCCAGCAGGTAAAGAACACAAAAACCAGATGGCCACTCCTTCCAAACACTCATAGGGCCAATCTAACTTCTCCCCTTCTGGCCATATATACATACAGGCATATAACTCAATGAAGACCTAAAAAGATGCCCAGTCTGTAGTCCCATTAAATCGTGGGGGCTTTGATGCCAGAGACTGTAGGGCTTCAGCTTCATGTATCTGTAGCTTGACCCAGTCAGCTGCACCCATCCTGCTATTCCTTTCCAAGGCAATCCTGTCCCCATGACCTATTGGGGGCTCCTCACCGGCCACTACCTTCAGACAAAGCTTCCCTGTCATAAGTCCTTCTGCCGTGAGACCTTACATGGCCAGACTGACTAAGGGTACTCCTCCCCGCAGGAGGGCGGGAATCATGACTCCCATTGGGTATGAGACCCTTGTCCCTGTGACTCCCTTCTATACTCCCAACTTTCTTCACTTACCCTCCTTTGCTGATGGTCTCCGGTCCCTTGGAAACAATCAGCCACTGCCATATCCCCTATCATAGAACCAGTGGGTGACACATGCATTGCCTGTGACTGCGTAAACCTGTAGTAATGCCTGCCCAAGCTGTTCTTCTGAAGTGTATATATATATATATATATATATATATTATATGTACGTGTGTGTGTATATATATATATATATATATATATATATATATATATATATATATATATATATATTGGGTTTTTTGGGGGCGGGGGGGGGGGGGGGAGAACCAGACATGCTGGGGCTCTGGAAGGGTGTTAAACCTGCATCATTATCCCTATCTTTGGCACCTCTAACGTCTCCCCATCTAGTCTTCTTTACCCTCAACACCACCCCATAGTGTCGGGTTGCTAGAAAACTGCACAACTTGAAGGTGGGTCTGTTTCACTGGAGTCTGGGGCTACTTCACTGGAGTGACTGCCCTTCTATTGTTACCCCTGGGATATTGACTCCTCAAAGCACCCGAAAGACCACCCGACCTTCCCGTCCTATCCTCAAATTGGGGTCCAGGACAAGACCTGACTAGCCTGTCAACATCCTCTATATTGTTGTACTGACCCGAGCAAAATGGGTTCTGGCTCTTTTTCTGCTGAGGAGGGGGTCACAAAATTTCTTTCCTCATATCCCACACCTGATGGACCTGCCTGAGGACAGGACACATGTTCCTGTCCCACCCCTTGCACTGAGTATCTCATGCATTGGGCCCCCAAACTGAAACTCACATGCTGGACCCTAGTTTACATCTCCTCTGAGATGCACCAAATTGACCCTGTCCACCATACTGATGCACCTGCAAACCACTGGACCAATAACACTGCACACTTTCCTTCATTCCCACAGTGCCTTTTGCTGCCACAACTGTATGTCCTTCTGCAGCTCACCTGGCAACTGCTGTATACCATTCCAAAAACCCCGGGACAAACTTTCTTTAATGAAGAGTGGGCAGGGCATCTCTGTACAGAAAGATAAAAGATTTAGGAATAGACAGAGAAAACAGAGCACAGAGAATAGCCCATGTTCGACTTTTAACCAACAACACTTAATACTAACAGTAACTAAAAAGAGTGACAACAACACACACTAACAACCCTACAGCTTGGAACTACATCAAACAATTAAGACAGTTCACATACAAAAAATTAAACACACCTGTAATGTTTTATTACACAACAAACAACATGTCTGCAAATGTAATAATCATGCACTGTGCAACTTAGTTCCGATCTCTGCCACTGCACATCACCAGCGGCTGGGCACAAGCAATGCAAGCCAGGTGCAGAGCATCAAATCCCACATGCACAGATCCTCAGTGGGCAACAAATAAAGTTGTTTCAAACTTCAATAACACTCACTCACTGCCAAACTGACAATCAAAACAGGTTTTCTGATAAATACAATCATTTGAATTGTTTGCACAGATGTGTGTAGATGCAGGGCACTCTATGATCTTCACCCTACCACCAGGAACAGGATGCTTCTGCCTACCGGTAACATGATGACAGCAGATACCATGTTGACCCCACACATTGGGAAAAGCCTCAATAACTGCCCATCACATCAATATATACTCACTGAGTGTCCAGTAAACACAAAATTGCACTTGTCAGTCCTGTCACGGAATCTCCATCCAAAGGGGGGACAATTTTTCCACCAATGAAATGCCACAGTGCCAAGCAAAATGGCACAACCCTCAAATCAGCAGCTCAAGGTTTCTGCTGATTTCTTCAGCTGATTTGATTCCCCATCTGGGAACCACTGTAGCAAAAATGGATGGCTCTCATTGCAAAACCATCCCAAACATCCCAGGATCAAACCAGAATGCTGTATTGGAGGAAGATTGCAATTCTACAGCAGTGCAAACACTTTTTCCGTTACCAGGTACAGAATTCTTCAAAGTCTGGGTTTTCTCCTGCCCTCCATGCACTTTTTCATGTGCTGCTGTGGGCAATTCCATTCCACTGTGGGCAACTCACAAGGGGGAGAGGAGGTGGAACATCACCATTATTTGATGGGGGACCACCCCAATTTCAATTTTAGTACAGAACTGAAGTATAATTTGAGGGCTGTATTTGGGAAATGCAATGAGAATTTTTATATGAAGTTTTGAAAACAGCTTAATTTATACAGTTTAAATTACTAGACTGAGTCACCAGCTTTCCTCATCACTATGTGGTGCAAAGCTGTTTATGAAAAGTATACACTCACTAGAACCACAGAATGTTGATAGTTAAAGGTGAAATTGTTAGAATAGTCCACATAAGTGACGTGATTGGCACTCAAAAGGCTAGGATTGTAGAGGCATCATGATAGTCTGTGTATAAAGACAGATTGAGGACATATCCACAGCAAGCAGGATGCTCTAAATTTCAATGTGTGTCTGGAAGGGGCTTTAATTGAAGTAAGCACAGAACTGAAAATAAGCATTGAGGTGTGTCTGATACCCTTAATTTGGTTGACCTTGCACATGCTTAGCCTTACATCGTCATTTCTGCATCCAAAGCTGTTTCCACTGACACTATATCACGACCTGGTATGAAAGAAAAATGAAAGTGTTAGAAGTAACAGCCCGTCTGGGGTTGGGCTTTGTGGGTGATGCAAATGGAAATCCAATCCAGCACAAATGAACTGGAGTGTCCAAATAAGAGGCCTAATCATGATAGGATGTTCCAGGAACCCAGAATGTGCTGTGCAGTAACCTAAAAATTTTACTTGGCCAAGCGCCTAAAGATTTTGTGCACAGTGTTCATCACTAATGGCTCTCTACTGGAACCTTCTTTCAAAATTCCTTCAGAGCCATATTGTTCATGAACACCTTGATGTGTTTATTGGCACACTGAGGGGCCTACCTCTTAGCTGCCCACAATGTGGCCAAAACCTCTTTATAATTGACATGCAGGTTGGTAACCTGGCTAGATTATTTGCCGAATAACATGAAACCAGGCACTATTATACATCCCACCTGCCCCTGTGGTGGAAAAGCCCACTGTCATTAGATCTACAGGGAGGGAGTGAAAAATCATAGGCTTCTCATTAGAGGTTACTAGGAAGTCTACCACCATTATATGTCTGCTCACTTGGACCCACAGATAGGAAACTTGTGATTTGCTGCTAGCAAAGCATTCTTAGCATCAAAGAAGAATTGAAAGAAGATATGGCATCCTCTAACTACATTACCACACCAATTTAAACAACCACTTAACTGTTTAAGTTGGCTCCCGCTGGCATGGCACTGTGACAGAAAATCATGCACCAAGTCAAATAAACCTACAAGCTTGTCTTGGGGTAAGCTAACAGTCATTTCAACTGTGTCAATTTCAATGCCAAGGAATAATAGGTGCTGTGAAGGACCTGCAACCATGTCATCATTTATCAGAAAGCGCAGCTTTATCAACAGTAGCTGCAGAGTATTTAAGGCTTGTAAACACTCTTCAAAAGTATTCGAAGTAATGACAAAATCATCAACACAGTCAAAATGTTCAAGGTATGCCATTCTGTGCATCGTTCTACAAACAGCCTGCAAGCTGGGACTGAATGTTCCTGATGAGGCTCTGGCTCCAAAGAGGAGGGTCCTGCCTACTATGAAAGCATGCTTCTCCTCATCAAAGATCCATATGTTACCCCATCACCCAGTGACTGGCTCCTTTCACTAATGAGAATGGACCTGAATGCAGCACGCCAGTCCTCTTTATAAAGGAAGGAGCCTATAGTTACTCTCTTGACCCCCCTCGTCAAATGACTACCGGGAAAGTGGTTTAGAGGAGGCATAATCATTTACCGCTCTGCCCTCTTACAGCACAGGGTGTGTCAGTCATGTATGAGCCAAATATCATTGTCCCGCCTTGGGGACAGCACTCAAGAGGGTCACAATTAGAGGCTTGTTGTGTACAATTTTGTAATTTCCACAGTCAATTTTGCACAGTTTGCTTAATCCATCGTTTAGAGTCTGGGGCTGATTTGTGGTTCCTAAAAACAGGGTCTGTATCTAACATATCAAACCCATGTGTCAAACCATGCAAAATGAAATCAGCAAATCTGACTGTAGTTTTGAACCCAGACAGCAGGGTCTGGTTTTCTTCAATGTTACACCATGGGTCATGATGGGGGCTGTTCCTGGTGGTTTATCCTAGCATGGTGCCTGCCACAACCTGGTCCGTTACATATGTGTACATACCAGCACCCAGCACCCCATCTGCACCCCAGGTCTTTGTTTGTCTTGACGGACAATCTCAATCTTCTAATTTTCCTACTCGCCAGTACAGCCCAACTGATGGTATACACTGTGTCCATATGTTGTGAGAATATGTGTCTCCATTTTTCCCCCTACTCCTCTGATTCTGGAGGTCCTACAGCCAATCAGGGCAGAAAAGGTGGAAATTATATTGCTCACCATCTGGTGGCCCAAGAGGACATGGACAGTAGAGATTCTGGAGCTCAATCTGGAACCTCCCTGGGCATTCCCAGTGTGGCTTACTCCATAACATCAACCCAGATCCGTCATTTCATCTGTACACCTGGCGACTGTCATAAAGAGCATTGCAGATGTCAGATCCCCAGACAAGGTGACAGGCAAACTTTCTACCACTTCTCTAAAATAACTCCAAGTGGGCTAGGCTTCTAAGTATGTGTTTAGAACAGAAACCAGAAATATACCCCTGGAAGGTCTCTATTCAGATCACCACTAATTTTTTGCTGTACCTTTTTGAGCAAGGCTTGGAGGTCCATACTTGAGTGGGCTCTAATTACACAATCCCCTGCTCCCTGGACATGACAAATACTAATTCCTCTCAAGCATGGTTTTGTCTTGGTTTATCAAGAGCAAAGTAGATAGACTGCCCAGATGCAATGACTTCCCTCAGTGGGACTTGTCAGAGGTTTCCGTCAGTCTTTATTCCCTGGTGTTTGAACCTGAGAACACGGACACTATTGGGTTAGATTATCTGTCTTATAAGACAGTCTTTTTATTATTTTGGCTTCCAGGGCTCAAAAGGTGAGATTTACTCCCTCGACCACTCTTAAGTTTGGCTGGTCAGAGGTGTTTCTGAAACCTAAACCCTTATTCACGAGTAAAACGTACTCCCAATTCGCTAATCACTTCTTTTGTGGGCTTCTCTAGCAAGGCTCTATCTGCTCATTTGGATCGCAAGGATCCCAGGAGATCACAAAAGATGCTAAAGTGAAATGTCAGCCTTCCAACATCAAACAGTTCTACAAACCAAACAAAGCAAAATATGCAAAAAAAATGAGACCTACTTTTTGTATTCACTTCGTGTAGTTTATTTTGCCACATGAAATTCAAAGTTTGAATGAAAAATAAAAAAGATAAGTCCATTTCAAACTGAAAAATTAAAAAATGAATATTATAACTTTACTTTGTGCAATTGCTGTGTAAGCACAAGACACAGGTGACACAAATGACAATGACAAAAAAAAAACCAAACACAATTCTCCACTTTATGTACTTTTAAAAAATATATTGTTGGACTTATTGTTCTGTTTGTTGTGTTTTATGGCCTATTTTGTGGACACCTGTGCTGCTCAGAAGTATATTTGATGCTGTGGTATAATATCCTTTTCTTCAGAGTAGTGATAAAGTCTTGTTGATAAGGTTTGGAGAAATGGCTGGATAATGCTACACCCCAGTAGTTCTTGTAATTGCATGAATCCCCTTTCTTATGCACGGGTATAAGAATATTAAACATGTATACTGTTTCCTACTTGCACACATACCAATACAAGTATCATGGCTACTGTAAATATCCAGTATGCAAATCTTATGATCAAGAGTCACAATGCCAAATATATTGACACAAAAAGGAACAGTTAACTTATGACTGTTGTGGATTCTGCTGTGCATCTTTATGGCAAGCTATTGTAAAGTACTAAAATAGGTCAACTGGAACAGATGCCCTGTCACGTCCAGCAAATAAACAGAGACATTGATTCTTGTGAAGATGAAGATGAAAATTTGTCAATAAAGAGCATGTGACCTCTCAGTGCAGTGGCTACGTGTGTAACTGTAAATGCAGAGTTTCTGTCCCCCACTTTGATTATCAAGTTCTGGGCTGTAACTGACTTGCATCTGATACCAGGGACCCTGCTGTGCAACTAATACTCTACATACCGCTGTGCATCATTTCCATCTTGGACCGCACACATCACAACTATGTGCAGTTTATCACAGGCCATTGTGTGTATTTTTCTTGATATGCTTCACTAGTGGCCTTCAAATATACACACTATCAAACACAGTTTAGCCACATACATAAATTATTTGATGTATTCAGGTAGTTTATGTGCTGTGAGTAGATAAAATTTTTGATGTGTGACTACACCATACTGTATTTAATGGTACGTGTCAATAAAGATCATTCCATACATAGCCTTCCATGTATGATAGTCACAACAGAATGTATTCATATCTAAATGCGGTCCTACTCTAACACCTATTGAGCAAAAGGGGGAGCCACGTGTATCAGGGCAGATCCATGTAGTTAGCATGGTCAAAAGTACTTTCTCACAAAATAAACATCAGGAACACAGAATAATCTTCAGAAAATGTATTATATATTTGAAACATAAAGGATGCCTAAATTGATTAGAAATTGGCTCTCTTTTGGCTGAAAAGGTATTATTTATGGATTTTTATGGAGTATATATTACAAATCTGCCCTGATCATGGTGGAAGCATCAGTCTGTTGCCCGGGCAACACAGGAAGTGAGCAGGTTCGCGGTTAAATATGAATGTCTCCTACTGGCGCCATGCTCACTTATATCACTACGTGAATATCTCAGAGTCTATTATCTTCGCTATTCTGACTTCTACTTCATGAATAGTTTTACAGATATTCCTGGTGTAAAATTCTGCAAATATACATAAATTTAAATGCTACAACTTTTGCATTACTGATCATTGGATCTACCCAATAGCATAAACCTAGATCTAAATTTTGGTTATTTGTCTAATTTGCATAAATTAAAATGCAAGAACTTGGGTACGTGTTTCATTGGATGTAGCTGCCGCATAAATCAGCAAATTGAAGTTAGACTAGCACCTCTTTCTATAATAATGTTGAAGATATTCGGGATTTACTTTTTGTGTATTAGACAAACTTGCATTTATAAAAATTTTCGGTTTATGGATCATTAAATGTGTCTGAAGTAGAACCTACAAATTGCAGTTGGATTAACAACTCTGCCAATTATGGTTTTGAGAAATATTAAAAATCTACTTTTTCCAGGTGCACCAATTAGCAGAATTAACATAAATTAAAATGCTACAACCATTTCATGGTCTACTGCATTTGCACGTGCCATAAACCTACAAGCACAACTTGGACTAGAAAAGATGATTTGCTGCATAGCAAATCAGAGTGTGTGTCTTCAAAGGTTATTGCTGCGTACAGGTCCATAGCATGGGAGTAGAAGTTGGAATGGCATCTCAATCTGTTATAGCTTTAAAGCTATTCATGATTTCAAATTTCCATTGGTGCTACTTGGCCTAATTTAAATTGCTACAACTTTTCATTAGGTGCGAAGTGGCCAGCGACCACCTAATAGAAGTTGGAATAACATATCAATCTATTATAGTTTTGAAGATATTCAAGATTTAAAATTTCGAATGCTGCCAATAAGCATAATTTAAATTGCTACAACTTTTGTTTCAGATTCATTACATGCGCAATGGCCAATAACCTTCTAGTAAAGGTTGAAATGAAATCTCTATCTATAATAGTTTTGAAGATTTTCAAGATTTAAAATTTCAAATACTGCTAATTAGCATAATTTAAATTGCTACAACTTTTGTTTTAAATTCATCAGATGCGCAATGGTTAATAACCTGTAGTAGAAGTTGGAATGACATCACTATTATACTTTTGAAGATATTCAAGATTGAAAATTTCAAATGCCCCTAATTTGCATAATTTTACACATCTTCATTCCTCTGCCAAACAAAAGACCAGACTCATTGTATGGAGGTACAATCATGCCAAGTTTAGAGTTTCCTTGTGTATTAGTGTCAGAGAAAAGTGTCGGACAAATTCACTGGGAAAGAAAGAAAGAAAGAAAGAAAGAAAGAAAGAAAGAAAGAAAGAAAGAAAGAAAGAAAGAAAGAAAGAAAGAAAAAGGAAAAACAAAAAGTGTGTGTTGACACACACACTTTAAATTCTCCGTATATCTACAATAGCTTTGCAGATATGAAGCTTTTAAAATTGGAATTGCTCGTAATTTGCATAATTTTGAACTTTCTTACAACTTAAGGCAAGGCCAAGGTCCCAAGTTCATTACAGATGCAGTGTTCCCACCAATTTTTAAAGTTGTTGCTTTTACAGTGTCCAAGAAAGTGTCGTAGGACAGAAGGAAAGAAAGAACCCCAGGAAAAACAGAATGTCTGTGTCTGCGCACGGATATAATAAGACACTGCATCGGCCTACATCGAACCTTTTTTTCTTTCTTTCTTTCTTTTTATTTGACAGTGCACGGTTTCTTTAAAGCAAGTTAAAATTAATTTATTGAGCACTGTTGCACGAATACATGCCTGAAGGAAAGGAAAGTCAGGCCAAAGCTCAATGTTTGGCAAAATATGGATGAAAATATGTGTGGTAAATGCAAATCGTTATTCAAAAGAATTTTAGGCCCATAACATCACCACATAAACCTCTTACTCACGCTATATCACGGACCATTGTGGCTGTTTAATGCTGATAGATACATGTTTTTGTGTTCAATTTTTGCTTCAGTAAAAGTCATGAAATGAGGTAAAAGGGGAAAGTGTGGAAATATCATAATATTGAGGGTTCGCGTTGTCAGATTAGCCATTATTGTAAGATCTTTTACTGTTAAATCAGCCACCTGCCTTGTACACCCAGGATAGGCCACCTTGCATTGGTCACTTAATCGTAAATACAGTTGTTACACCCATCCCTTTTTTCTGTTTGTCACCCACCCAGCATAAACTATTTCTGGATTGTTTTTCAAACATTTGCATTAAAGCTCTGCGGTAGATCTCATTGTTTCATGTGAAAAGGGCCATTCCTATACAAAATAACAATTTACACATTCAGTTTCATTGTTGGTATCCTGACAACGGGAGGGTGATAATGGAACAGGTGGACATACATGTTGATTGTTTCTTAAAACTGCACCCGAGGAGGTTTTTAAGTACCCTCAGATACCATGCTGACCGCCAACCACTCTGCTGAGGCCCTTGAAGACCAAATAGATACATGTCCGTTGTTATAGCAAAATACCAACAAGAAGTGACCCGCTAATTAGGTGGAAAATTTTAATATCGGGCTAATTGTGTTTTTCTCATAAAAGCACCACATGTGCAGGGCAGCTACATGTACACTATTCAAGGTCAATAACAGTAACAAGAGCCCACGACACTTATCTTCTCCAAACAAAGCCTGCGTAGGAGGCAACCAGGGGTGTTTTTTAACAAATAATTTCAATTTTTTTCCTCTGCATGTTGCAATGGAAAGTGAGGAATACATGGCGGTGCTTGCGCCCTATCGGTTGCAGACGCATTTCTGATTTTCATGTTTCAGACTGTATATACAGCAGAATAAGTAGCAGACCTACTTATTTTTTGTAATTTTTCTTGAAATGCTTTGACAGCACAATTTTCCGAGGGCAAATTAAACTAGAAAAGATCTGCTGCAAAGCAAATCTGCCTGTGTGCCTTCAAAATTGTAAATATTAATTGCTACAATTTTTGCCCTTTGGTACATCACATTCGATTAAGCTTATGACTAGATGAAAATTTCAAAGGTCCAAATGACCTTGACCTTTGACCTTTAGAGGTCACATGTAAATTACAAAAATGTACTGTGTTACAGTATCCTTTTTAAGCCCAACATAAACCAAATCAGAGGAAAAAATTAAGTTATGGCAAGATAAAAATTTCAAAGGGCCAAATAACCTTGACATTTGACCTTTAGAGGTTACATGTAAATTAGAAAAATGTGCAGTGTTACCATAGTTACACTTTGAGCCTAACATGATCAAAATTGCATAAAAATGACCGAAATATGGCTAGATGAAAATTTCAAATGGCAAAATGACATTGACTTTTGACGTTGAGAGGTCCCATGTAAAATTTTAAAATGTGCCGTGTTACAAACATATTAATTGAAGTGGGATGGATTACCTGTACCTATAATAGTTTTGGAGATATTCAAGATTTAAATTTTCAAATGGCCCTAATTTGGACAATTTTCAAAACAATTAAGTCTCTTTACAAAATCTCAAAACCGCATGCATGGAAGCATAATCTTGCCAAGTTTTGATTTTTAGGTATATTACTTTTGAAATGAAATGTCGGACAAATTTGCCTGTAAATAAATAAATAAATAAATAAATAAAGAAAGAAAGAAAGAAAGAAAGAAAGAAAGAAAGAACTCGATGTTTTCAGAAATCAAAATTCACAAGAAGTTTAATTATGTCCACGCATTACGACATCTGGCAAGCTCTTAATTACGGTATATCATGAACTGTTGTGATCAGTTGGTGCTGGTGGGGTAGATATGTTTTTAGCCTAGTTGACTTGTGCAATTGGGTAAATCCACTTCAAGCTTGGCGAGGATCTACTCTGGAAGGGTCTCAACCAAGTTTGTTCAACCATCACGGTCCACTGATTTGAGTTTTTATTTCGGTTTATTTTATTTTTATTTGCAAGACTTCTTTGAATCCGCTTTGTTGGTTGCTTTAAAATTGCATAGGGACACCTTTGGATAACTCTCTAGCTTAATCTGTTCAGCAAGTGGAGCTGCTTCTTCTTCTTCTTTTCTCCAAGCTTGGCGAGGATCTACCCCCCCCCCCCCCCCCATTTTTAGTTCTGCTAGCTTGTGAGTCCGCAGAGCTTGTAAAACCAGTTTGCGTCCGTGGTCCGTTACACTAAACGACTTCTCAAAAACCGTCGGACGGACTGCTTTTTCACTCAGATGTGGCCCAGGTGTGCTTCTACAAAGTTTCGAAGGAGATGATGATGATACAATATTTATTCCCCATTTTTGATGCATTTTCCAACTTTTAAAAATATATTGATCAGTATTAACTCATTTTAAGAACTCTTTCAACAACTTCAATGGCTTTGACAATGTCAGTCGGGGTCGTGTCCTTTGCATTTTGGCCACCAGGTGACGCTGCGGTTTTTGTCTAGTTAAAGTGTGTGTGTGTCAACACACACTTTTTTCTTTTTCCTGAAATTCATTCATTCTTTCTTTCTTTCTTTTTTCTTTCTTCTTTCTTCTTTCTTCTTTCTACTTCTCTCTTCTTTCTTCTTTCTTCTTACTTCTTTACCAGC
The DNA here is from genome assembly GCA_964020975.1 of Hermodice carunculata. NCBI lineage: Eukaryota > Metazoa > Annelida > Polychaeta > Eunicida > Amphinomidae > Hermodice > Hermodice carunculata. The sequence continues at coordinate 70,130,745 of OZ026617.1, forward strand.
AAATTTGTCCGACACTTTTCTCGAACACTATTATACATAGAAACTCCAAACTTGGCATGATTGTACCTCCATACAAGGAGTTTGACCGTTTTATATAAAGGAATGAAGATGTTTAAAATTATGCAAATTAGGGGCATTTGAAATTTTAAATCTTTGATATCTTCAAAAGTATAATAGATAGAGATGTCATTCCAACTTCTACTAGGGGGTTATCGACCATTGCGCATCTAATGAATTTAAAACAAATGTTGTAGCAATTTAAATTATGCTAATTAGCAGCAGTTGAAATTTTGAAACTTGAATATCTTCAAAACTATTATAGATAGAGACGTGATTTTAACTTCTACTAAGGGGTTATTGACTATTGCGCATGTAATAAATCTAAAGCAAAAGTTGTAGCAATTCAAATTATGCTAATTAGCAGCATTTAAAAATTCTAAGCTTGAATATCTTCAAAACTATTATAGATAGATATGTCATTTGAACTTCTACGAGGGGGTTGTTGACCATTGATCAGATGAAAAATAGTGAAAGTTGTAGCAATTTAAATTATGCTTATTAGCAGTATTTGAAATTTTCAGTCTTTGAATATCTTCAACTCTATAGTAGATAGAGATGTCATTCCAACTTCTACTAGGGGGTTGTTGACCATTGCGCACCTAGTGAATTTAAAATAAAAGTTGTAGCAATTTAAATTGCTAGATAGCACCATTAGAAATTTTAAATCTTGAATAACTTCAAAGCTATAATAGATAGAGATGCCATTCAATCTTCTGCTCCTGTGTTATGGAATAGTTATACATTATCATACCAATATGCATTGAAGACACACACACTGATTTGCTATGCAGCCAATCATCTTTCCTTGTTATGTCTGTGTTCCTACCTAAAACAGACATGAAAATTATGCAAACAAGGGTCATTTGAAAATTTAAATTGAATATCTTCAAAAGTATTACTCCGGGACTCCTCGTCCTGGTGCTGCCATTGGAACCTGGTGGCCGGTTTCGGCCTGACCAATGTTGAAACAGGGATGTGAAACACATCCCTGGTTGAAATGAAGGCTACATCCCAGCTCTGCCTGGAATCAGATGAAAAATAGTGAATGCTTCACCCCAATAATTAACTCGATCATGTAGAGCACAGTTTCCTTTGAATTTGTCGAGAATCGAACTTTCAGTAATCCCTATGCAAAAATATATAGGTCTTTTGTTTTAACCGGAGAGGGGGGGGGGTGTGGATTTCATGTAAGAGGCAAAATATCTCCATTTAATGGTAGGCCTACACATGCACAAATTAATTGATTTTATCTATACTCATATATCATATTATATTGTTTTTATAATCACCCTTGCGCAACATGCACGAACGCTTCTTTTAAAAGACTTGCCCTTTGTTATTCATCTTCCCAACATAAACTATTAGAGGACTGAAGTTTATGGACCATTTGCCCCGTAAAGCTACACCCGAAACGTCAGCAAAACCACGTACTTTCAACACATATACACATGATACAATGTACACATTTAATCTGTACTTCCATTGTACGAACAAAGACATATATATATATATATATATATATATATATATATATGACATGAGGAACCCCAGCTTTTATATATATATATATATATATATATATATATACACACACACACACGTTTAAGTGATGTTTTTGTCCTGAAAATGTATATGCGTAATTGAGATTTTTGTACCTAAAAGGTCAAAGGTCAAAACTAACGTGAACACAAATTATTGACGAGAGTATTGCAATATACTCCCTTATCGATTGACTATTAAAACATTATACTGTGATAGATCTCAAGTTGCGCGCAATAATGAAACACTTTCTGTCAAAACCTACAGTTTGTTTACCTTTCGAGTATACATAGGCCTACACATGTACATATACCTATATAGAGCACGACACTTCCACGCAAGTCTGTAGCTACTTCTCATGTCTCTTTTGAAATAAATTGCCTGCATTGGAACGAAAAAATATCTTTTCGCTGACATACATCATATTACGTTCATGTGCAATAGATTTCGTTCAAACACAATTTTATGTCCTTGGTGATGAACAATGTTATTTTTATATTTTTGAGTGGTGTCCCTTCCACGGGCTCGGGCTTTCGTCCCAGAAGGAACATGGCTACACACACACACACACACACACACACACACACACACACACACACACACACACACACACGTACGTACATACATACGTTTTCGGACGTAGAACTTACTGTACCTTTAAGAATAACTTCACTAGAGAGAAATGTCTAAATATGAATTTACCATTACAGAGAAGAAAACTTTTTTTTTTTTTTTTACAAAAATAAGAATAAGCGCGCATGACCTAAAGGTAGAGACTGGACGCTAAATAGAATTCCCCTTGAAAACCGAACTTGCAATACCTGCGCAGATATTGGAGTTAAAGGCAATCCATGCTACATTGTACTGAAAATCAACACTTACTGGACCAACTGGTGAACAGCCTGATCAATTACGATTCTGTACACAATCTCCAATAAACAAATTCACTCTCCTATAATGCCTGGTGTCAATGACGACCACTTTGTGATAAAAAGAAGTGACAAAATTCATAAATCTATAATTTAGAAACCGTGTAAATAGATCATAACACAGATACACCCAATACGCAGGACTATTGGTGCCCCGGTGGCTGCTAGGTGTTTATCATCTTTTATTTTGTAAATGGTATGATGTAAATACAGTGTACATGATATTTTTTTTAGTGTTAAAATAGTCCACTCTGTTGTGATAGCTTTTTTATCCTTTTTTCTTCTTTCTTTTTGTTCTTTCTTTTAATATTATATTGTAATTTATATGTTACACCATGTTGTACAACACTGCAGGTTCTTCAGTGTATGTACAATAAAGCTTATTTTTACGTGTTCTTCCTTTTTCTCTGCCAATTTTGTTCCCTCAAAATATGTCTCTAGAAGTAAAATAATATTGTTGTTTTTCACCACATGTCGCTTTAGTTCAAGATCTGTCGAGTGAAAGGGGGCAGAGAGATGAGCAAGCCTTAGATTGGAAGATGAAAAAGCGCTGGTCGACTTTTAGTTCCTTTGTTTGTCGACAGGTAGCATTGCATGATTTATAAGCGCTTGGCCTGCGCAATGCAGCAGCTGTCACGTACTTCCAAAACCCGCCTCCAAGATATCGACCCATCCTGAAACTAAGTCGTCAGTATTCCTCTGCGCAATGCGCACAGAGTGCTTCCCGGTAGATGCTAACTAGTCACCAGCCACCCTCCCACCCACCCTCATCAAAGAAAGAAAGAAAGAAAGAAAGAAAGAAAGAACGAAAGAACGAAAGAACGAAAGAACGAAAGAAAGAAAGAAAGAAAGAAAGAAAGAAAGAAAGAAAGAAAGAAAGAAAGAAAGAAAGAAAGAAAGACACGGCGTGCCTGGTAGTTTTTAATGAGATTCATTAGCTTCTGTGAACCTTATGCCGCTACCTCGGAGTTGATAAACGTTAAAAGATTTAATTGGCTATCCCCTGAGCAGCAGTATGATTTCCTCTTTTTGTAGCAAAGTACATTTTTTTCCAGCTGAAATGCAGTGAAGGTACAGAAAATTAACATAATGAAAAAATGGTAATTTTCCACCGTCAGAGGTTATTCCCTTCTTCTCCTTATTCTTCATCACCACTGATCTCTCTCTCTCTCTCTCTCTCTCTGAGTTATTGGAGCATAACAAGTGATAAAAGAAGCAATGGGTACTAGCGACAAATTGTCCTGTCTGAAGCTCCAGCAGTATACGCATTCACATCATAAAAATCTAATCATTTATCATTTATTTTTTTGTTTTACATTCACAATAATTTTTTTGTTAACAAATTAACAAATTGGTAAATTGGTTCGAACTGAATGATACAATTAAAAAATAAAACATGAGGCAATCATAAAGAAAAACATGATATTGCAGGGACATTTAGTTCCAAACGAAAATGGATCATAAGGGTTATATTGTCTCAAGTATATGTCCAGCAGTATTAACAGAGGAATTGGAACCAAAAAAAAAAACAAAACACGTACATTCTGTTGTTTACTATAGTCTTAAATTTCTTTACAAGTGCATGGTACTTTATAAAAAAATGAAGTCAACATTCGACAAAAATAAGGGTCATCAGTTTTGTATACCTTCATGATCTTTCGTCATTATAGTGTCATTGTTGAAGCTCACAGTCACCTTGATATTATATCAATCTGAAGGTTCAAATGTGTGAAACTAACAACATATTATGCTCACTATTGTAGAGTGTGTGTGTGTGTGGGTGGGTGGGCGGGAGGGTAATGAGGGTGCCTTTCAAACTCAGAATTCATCAGAATTGTTTATGTTTTGTTTTGTTTTTGTCTGTTGTTTAGAACTGAACAAAAGGCCATGAACGCTAAATCAGAGTTACCTGGGAACTGGTAATGTAACATTTTGATAGTCAATGTGCATGAATCATTTCAATTATGTTTCATACATATTTGCGTCTTGTGCAGACTAAGCTGAGTGTCTCTCTTTAAAAGCCACTTGTGGAAAGCCGAATAAGTGGAACTTGGCGGTTTTGGAAAAGTTTTGCAAGATTTTGCAAAAAAAAAAAAAAAAAATGAACAAAAGAATTCATAAAAAATCCAAAAATCATTGTACCATGACCATTTGCACAAACTTATCCGATACAAATCCAATATATATCTCCACCAAGTTTGAAGTGAATCTGGTTATGGTTCTGGAGATGTAAAAAATTTGAATAGTGGGAATACAGATGGACCGACCATTCTATAAGCTCAGCTGAGCTTATATACAATATACACACACACACACACACACACACACACACACACACATATACATGTGTATATATATATATATATATTTATATATATAACAACAGAGCAGCTGTTGATCTGAAATAAATGGTACAGTCTCACTTCTCTGTGGATCCTTTCAAACAGGACAAAGGTTAGAATGTGGATAAGCTTAACCCCAGCTTTAAAATACTGTGCTTTAGGATCACCAATTCCTGGTCTCTCAAAAAGTGGTCATCTATTCTTCAGGATATGAAGGTTAACAATTTCCGGCTCAAATCACCCTAAAGTGCCGGGATGTAGATTATCTGCCACACTTTAACTCGGATTTCCTGTTAAAATATATTTTTTACCGAGATCTGTATGCAACACCATTTATTATGGCACACCAAAGATCAATAGCTTTCATTCACTCAGTGGTACTTGGACCAGGAGCGGGTTTAAATTAGCAAGCATATCAAAAGGTGGCTTCTTTACAATACGTACTTCAGGACCACTATATTTTTTTTTCTTTTTTCTTTTTTTTTTTTTTTTTTGTTAAAACATGGCATACTTACTTCTAGTACATTAACAGTAGTTCCTCTTTCAAGAGACTACATTTGTTGGGTTGCAAGTACATTGTACTGTATTTTCCAAATTATTGTTCCTCTAGTTACAGGCCATCTGCTTTAGCAGACCACTTTAAGACTTGCCCCTGGCCTGGGGTGGTCTCTCAAAGGAGGGACGACTGTATTGCAAACCTCTTGCTGCAAGTCACAAAATATGACATTAACAATGAAATAAACACGAACACATTTCACTCAATATTTAGGAAATCATAATTTATTCAGCAGAAGTAGGCCCTTTGAACAGAGCTTAATAATGCTACCATTCACTTCATTGCTTCAACCAAGGTCATCTTCCATGATGGATGGACTAAAATTGCATCCTTTTATCATTTACATACATTGTTTAGAAGTCAAAGTACAACTTTCACTCAGCAATGCCACACAATACAGTGATGCATTATTTAAGATGCAATTAAGTGGGTTTTTGAAAACACATTCCACTGTTTTTCCAACAATACACTGTGGTGATTACATGTGCCAGCTTCACATTATTACAGCAACATGGTGATCTTGTATTTTTTGTATCCTGATAAACAAACTATGGCTTTCCCAACCTCTTTTTATGGGAGAAGAGAGAATCTCTCTCTCCCCCCCCCCCCTCTTCCCCACCCCACCAACTACAACAAGCACAATGTGAAGTCAACAATACATATAAGGCAGGTAAACAAGCAACAGTTTCAAAGAATGCCTGGCACTGACAAAGCGATGCAACTTCTCAGAAATGAAGAGACGTGGGATTGGCAATTATTCAGTCACGTTGCGTCACATAAGACCATATTACTGATCATTTATTATCACCCACATCCTGAAAAAAGTGGGGTACTAGGTCCTATTCTATGTTGTACTGGCCTCCCACCTGTCACATTTTATATCCTCATTTAACACATTTTTTTTAAAAGTCTTATATTGCACATGTTGAGCAGAGCCAACCACGATATATTCCTCATACAAATTGGATCCTGTACAATTGGGGACAGCAGAAAAATACTGGAAAAAAAAATCAAGCTATTATGTTATAATCGGCCTAAAAAGCTGTAATTATTTCACAAGCTGATCAGGATGTAAGCATATCTTTATGAGTCAAAGGGCAGCAAATTGGGTCATGTAGAGATGCATGTAAATGCTTAAAATTTTGCTGTATGGAAGATTAAAAGGTTCACTGCAATATACATGGATATTGTCCCTTATAATTACTTTCTCATTCTATAGCTGCAATGTTCCAGTTAATTTACTTGTACAAGTGTATCTACCACTATTCACGCACTTGTTCAACTTGAAATTACCTTTCCTTGACACTCCCAAGCAACCTTGATTTTCATATATTTGGAGTACGAGGGTCGCGTCACATACATGAGTTGGACTTTTCTTATCATTTACGTGTGTACATTCCTGTGCTTGTCAGTTACTCTGCCACAGCCCATTTGCCCATAATGTGACCACTTGTGACTTTTCCTGAGATGAACTGCTTTAAGATCAGTTCGTGGTAAGTTGCAGTCAGAAACACATACAGCAACAGTGAAGTTGGAGACACAGGAAGGGACAATGAAAAAATAACCAAACAAGTGTTTATTTTTGTCTATGTCACTAAACAAAAGTCTTCCAATTACGGTCAGGTGACAAAAATTTTCCCACAGATAAATTATGCATGATATAGAATTGCTTAAGTACAGTGGTCCCCCTCTTGTGAAGCCAAACCAAATGCACAAAAAAATCTGACCTTATAAGAGGGGTGGCTTCTTGCCAAGGGTGCTTCTCAAAAGGGGGACTGTAGTACAAATTTTCATTTAAAACATAAATGGGTAACACAAACCAAAATTCCACTTTTCTAGTACCATATACCTAAGAAGGTACAAAATTCTTCTTGTAGCAAAAACACTTGGTCAGGGACACAAGTAAAATGATCCTAACAAATTTTTGACCAAAAAATAAATAGTGAGCTGCACAAGTTGATAAATAAACTAGTCTAAGAACTAAACCAATAACTACATATAATATAAAATAACCCTTGTGTTTAGCACCATAGTTTAGCACTCTTCCCACCATAAGTCTCACAAAACATCTTACACACTTATCTTAAAAGCAGGACATATAAACATCACATTTTGCACATCATGATTAAAACAGCACACAACGACAGTAAAATGATGTCCAAAATCGCACATATTTTGTAACAATATGCTACAAAATAAAAGTCAAACACTGAGAAATACCTAACGAAGTCAGTTTGACTCTAACACGAAACTTTTTTCCAATGATGGTTGATCTAATTTAGTCAACTCTCATGGCCAAAAGGACTTCAGATGATGACCACCATTTTACAATCTGGTTTGAAAAATGAAACTGCTTACCATTCACTTGTAAAATCAAAGAAAATAATGTAAAGAATCACACATCAAAACGTTCACACTAAATCCACAATTTGCAGCTTTTATCAGGTTTGTCAGAACTGGGCCACTGTGTGATGAAGTGCTTTGAGAAATACACTCTCAAGCCTGGCAACAGAAGTTCAAAATTACTCCACAAGGTGTCACACTACCTGCCTTAGCTGCCATTTTACATTTTGTTTTCAGTGGTATGAAATAAATTGCTCCACAAGGACTGCTCTACTGAATTATCTCCAAGAAAACTTTGCAATATCTACACAGAAAATTAACATCCCGTTGGAGCACAAATTTTCCACCGTATTTGCATACTTATATTTTAGATCACAGATAAATATCCATTTCTTTCTGGCCAGGGGAACTTGAGTCCCTCTGAAAAACAAATACACTTCAACATACACATCCTTAATTGTCCAAGCATGCATATCTCAATTGTCTTTTCTTCTTCATTTTTAAAATGAAACTTGAATACTGTTTCAACCCATCAATCTGCAAATTTATTGGGACAAAGTTGACCCAAGGACTGGTGGTGTGTCTTCATGTGTGTCTGGTGGGGTGGGAGTCAGAGGTGGCCAACAGTCATGTAGAGGGCACATTTTTTTAAGTTCTGACAGATGGATATTTACATGAAATAAAATCTGACAATGTGTAAACAGCTTGCAACCCAATAGTTTAAAAATAGAAAACCCTACAATGGAATACAGTGGACCCCCTCTTAAAAGGCCCCTCTCACCAGAGGCCACCCCTCTTGAAAGGCCAGCATTCTTGTGCAGAGAGTATGGTATTTCCATTATACTCTCCCTCTCAAGAGAGGCCAACCCTCTTTGGCTGCATTTAGGGTAGCCTTATAACAGGGGGACCACTGTACTTCAAGAACATTATCCAGTGGGTCTTTTTTTTCTGTTTTTAGAGTCTTTTTTAACAACCTGTCAAAAATGGTGACTACATTATCAGTCACAAATGGAACCACTGCAAAATTCCCCACTCCCACCCCTGTTCTTCAACATTATAGCCTTCTTGGAGATAGTAAAGAATGCTCTGTTAGACATTTTCATGATCATGTTGCAGATTACATTTCTATCAAGAAGCCATGTCCTACCTAACTCTGAGCAACCTAATTCTGATGTATCAGAAAGCATATCTTTTTCCATTGAAAACTACCACAAAAGGTCCCGCTGTTTCATAGATGTCATTTGCTTCTTTTGTTATCATGAACGATACATGTAAAGCAATTCGCCCCCAGCTTTCCTTGGCGCACTTCAACCAGAATACACCTACGAAAGCAGTTGTCTCAGTCCCTCAAAGGTCAAATACCATTACCACCTCAATTGCTGACTTGCATAAATAGTTTTAAATGTCTGTACAGAGAAACAAAACTTCTGAAGTTTACAGTCTTAACTTTCAGATACTATGACACAACATGTCCAAGGCAGAACACAGGCCTATAAAGTGACCATATTTACAGAACACATATATTACACAATAAATTTATATGCAAAGCAAGAATCAATTACAAACACAAGGACGTGAGTCACCTGAACCTCTCTTTTGTGCTCCTTGAAAATTGAGGTCCCTTCACAAGACCTTCTTTTCAATCAATATTCCACCTTGTTCTTGTCTGGCTACGTGCCCTCTGGCCTTTCTTATCGGTCTGCCGTCTTCAACCCATGTGGCCTGGGAAGCAGCTGTATTTCCCTCTTCTTATTTTTAAAATGAACTGCAGCATGCATCAAGCGTTGTGCATTTGTTTGTTGTGTTTCAGGTGTTTTTTTTTTCCGTATTTTTTTTATCATCTTTGAACACGCCAGGATGATGAAAGTGAAGGTATGAAAAGGACCATCATCCACTGCAGACACTGTGAAGTCACATCTTTAAAAACTGGGCAATATATAAAGTGCTGCTGGCAAGATTTCTCACGTAAGTTTTGCAGACAGAAGAAGCACGACCTTTTTTGCGTTATTTTCATCACTGCATCATAGAAGAAAATTCACTGTGTGAGTTTATATGCTATAAATGATCATTTCGTCTGAAAATCTTGAAGGGTTTCAAAAATGTCTGTAATCGTTTATTATGTAACCTTTTTCGCTTTTTCTTTTCCAATGCTGCCAGTTCTTGACGTTCTTTTCGCCTGATTTCCCGCACAATTCCCTGGAAAGCATCATCAACAAAGTGACGCAAAGCTGCTGATGTTTCAAAGAATGGACACTCAAACTTGCCAGCAAGATTCTTGCCTTCTTCTGTACTGACCTGAATAGTTGAAAAAAAAAAAAACAGAAAAGAAAATGTTACAAACATTCAAGTTTGAACTCTCGAGTCTGAGGACATAAAGATTTTCCAGGAAACATATAAGGACATATATCTATGTTTACAGATGACAACATTCAACATTATCATTTGCAGATGACAGTATTCAACTAGAACATGTCTCACTTGGCAATCTCCCAGCTTTACTCAGTTGTCAAGCTTACCCTAGGTGACCTTTGGGTCAGCCGAGTTCAGAGGTCAACTAATATTCTTCACAACACAAACATCTGACGACAAACCAGTCCTGTCAGGAGGAGACTAGTTCTTCAAATAAAGTGGTACCTGCTATTTAAGACCTCCCTTAATGCCAGACAAAAGTCGTCACATGACAGGTGGTCTTTCACTGAAAGTAATCTAACAAAAAATTTAAGACCAGTGTCTTGAAAAGGCGGTCTTAAAAGCTAGTGCAGTCTTTCGCAAATGTTGTTAAGAGCAGGTACCACTGTACTGTCATTTTGTGTGTCACATGGTAAGCATCTTCTAAATCATACACTTGAGATCTTTTCTCAACTTTCTTTCACAATAAAATGTACAACCAGCAAACTGGCATGTACATGTACTGTCAACAGAATTCTGGTTATTAGATTTCCAAGAAATGACTGCAAATTTTAAAACTGAAACTGGGGGACATGTCAAGCTGCATGTTCTCATTTATTACTGGGTGGAAATGTCAATACAATGCAGTAAATGTTGTTTCCGGTTTACCAAGTCCACTATGTGTTCACAGTCCCCCACCCCCCAATATGAAAAATACCAAACCATATAAGCAGCTGTTTTTATGAAAGAGAAGAAACATTTCTGATTATCCTCACCAGGATTTACACACAAAAAAGTCCTAAAAAATCAAACATTAATCTTTCTATACTCTTACTTCAAACCATATACAAGCTGGCATTGGATTTTTCATTGAAATAAACTTCTTTTGACAAAAATATTTAAAAGCACTACAAATCACAAAAAAGTTGTGAATTTAATGCACTTATGCTATAATGATACTGAATACTTTTTACTTTTTTGCCCCAAGACTTAGGAAAAAAATTAGTATGAAGGTTACAAAGATAAGTTTGCTACGTGGGTTGATGTGTTGTTCACATCTGCATCCTTAATTAGAGACTAATTAAACTATTAGTCATCCACATTTAGTTCCTTGATTTTACACCAGCTTCTGCACCACTTACTCTACCAATACATTATGCACAGTTATCCTTAAGTGCACGTCAACCCTTTCCCCCTTTCACTGGCCAAAACTGGTCGGGGATCAAATGTTGTCTGCTTCAGTGTTTTCAACAACATGTAATTTCAGCAGTAATGAAAACCAACTTGACTGAGAACCAAAAGAGAAGACCTGTCAAGATCCCATGCCCCAGGTCAACAGCTTTCCTTGGCATGAATTGGGCACTTAGTGCCCAACCCATGCCAAGGAAAGCTTTTGACTCTTTTAATTCAAGGGAAAGGGTTAAATATATACATGTAACAATTGTATCTTATGTACACTGTATAGTGTTACCAGTGTTGTAACTAATAGTGCCCAGGAACTTCATACCAGGCAATTAAATTTCACATCACCAAGTGTGGGTGGGTGAGATTTCTGATAACAGAATTTTATATACCTTTCTTTTAATTAATTTACCTTCTTTACTGATTAAAATGTTAAGATTTTCACACAAAACACATTAAATATCAGCTTCGATTGGCCCCTTTTGAAAAATGTTTGTTTTTCAATAAAATTGGCCCCAAGTTAAGTGTGCACATTTTACTTTCAGACTGGCAGATGTATTTCAATGTAGCTTTAACGGTATATGAAAATTTGGAAAACATTTGTGTTCAGTTTTGGGATCTGTATCAAATACCAGGTATCTTCCACCTGCTACTGCTATCTCAAGCAAAAAAACAGACCTTTCTACAGGATTCCAGGTCACACTTGTTGGCAACCAAGACTATAGGAATGTCATCTCTGTTGCGTACTCTGCCAATAAGTTTCTTGTACTCCAGCACCTCCTCATAACTGCGTCTGTCTGTTATGGAGTAACATATGATGAAGCCCTCTCCTTTCCTCATGTACTGGTCCCTCATGGCAGTGAATTCAGGCTGCAAGAACAACACCTCAAAGTAAAACCTAGAGTATTTTCCACCTAAGTACTCCTTTCAGAAAGAAATCCCAAGCTGGGGAAGGATGTTGACTTTGGCATGGGCACATTTTGAATGACATGAATTGACAGAGCCAGATCCCAATGTGGGTCAACAGAGAAGTGGCTCCTGACACATGCCACCAAAATGTACCCCAGAGCACAAGTTACCAATGCTAAATAATTACATTCAATCTAACTTTTAGCATTACAAGTATAGGACAGAGCTTGGTGTGTTATCAGACAATAACACATCAGCCTTGTGTGTTATCAGACATTAACACATGTGTCCTGCCCACATTCCAATAAGCCACACCCACCTGGGTTTCCGGAATTCAACACTTAAACATGCTGGGCAAAACAGTTTCTGGTCATTTCTCTTAATCCTATGTACTAAATTTCTAGTAATCAAGCAGAAAAATTAAGGGAAAATATATAAATATAAGTAATGAGGATAGCTTTTGTGTATGCTATGGCATAATGATGCAGGTGATTGAATCAGGTGAGGTGCACTGGCGTGCGCCATGCCAATAATGCCAGCTTCATTCACCTGTGTCATTATACCATAACACACATAAAATTCACCCTCAGTTCTTAGATGAAAATTATAAAATGTAATATATATATATATATATATATATATATATATATTGCATATAATATATAAATATATTGCTTTCATGTACTGTGTAAGCTGTATCTGTCACAAAAGTTGCAGTTGGCTGCATAGCTAACAAAATGCCACCTCCCTCCCTTCCCCCATGTGACCTTGAAAATTAATTAAATCGCAAATGTCGAATGAGGTCATTACGAGATAACCCAAAGGCACTACTGTGCAAAATTTGATGCGATTCTGACCATCTTCATGACATGTTCATGTGATGTAATGTTCACAAGAACTGAACCGGACAGCTGAGGAATGGATTGAGCAGTTATTGAACATCTCTATGACTGTCGCTGCATGGGCCCTATTACTCCACAATGGTTTGAGGTTTTGTGACCATCATGGCAGGCACAAACCAGCAGCCTTGCATGCCGGATGATGCAGCATTGTTACAAGTAGCTAGGCAGTTTCTATGGTTCATAATGCCAGTCAGACATGTACTGTTTTACACCATTTTTCTTTCATGTTGCACACATCTGTGTGTTTATTTACACCACCACCATCACCACTGCCAACAACAACAACAGCAGACAACAAAGGAAAACCCTCCACACAAAACAACTGGTGCCCACAATGTATCAATGCATATATTGTTAATATCAGTTTCCACTTTGAGACATAATAAAGCCAGACACATACACTGAAAACTCAGTGATCTGGGTAGCTGGTCCATTGTAGTCTGTCAACAGCACATACATTAATCAAAAGATCACATCTGCATGTTAAACTGTCATATCTCAGTATTAACAATTTTTCATTGTCTCCCTACATAGCTGGTCACTAGTAACAATTCTTCAACTTTTAGCCTACAGTACTCAGGTACACAATTAGTATACATTACATTGTATTGGTCAACAAGTCAACAACACTTTCACTTTTCTTTTCTTTTTTTTGTTTTGACAAATATGTTTGTATATGGACACTTTTTATGTTCATAATTTTGCTTGGCCATTGCATACACTATACATGTCAACTGGAGACTCAATTTGTTCTCACAGCTATGCGTAACTAAGGACGGTTTATTACACACTCATGTGACTCCATAGTATAATACTAAACAATCCTGTGCACTCATTTCAATTGAGTTACTTCATGTTTCACATGGACTTAGCCACTTATATAATCTCAAAGACCAGTCACAACACATCTTGTGCTTGCTCTATTCTTGTGTAAATCCAACGGGAACATTTTTCAAATATCTGGAATACCTGCAGGTATATTATCACCTGTACCTTGTTGCCTGCGATTGATTGATATAATGTTATATCAATACTCTTGAATACAATGGACTTAGATGTGTGTCACAGGGTCCAAATGTGCTAAGAGTCCAATCATGGGGCATTTTCAAAATACCTCAAATATTTTGATTGCTTCTCACCAGAAACTATATTGTGGTACATAACTGGTATAGCACTGATCCTGAAAAATACACTGGAGGCTAATCAAGTGACATGCATCATCAGTTTAGGGACCCGGTAAACTTTATGATGCTGTTACATGTTTAATTTCTGCCTATGGTTATTATATAATACCCTCACAAGTACAAGTTTTCTGAAAATAAACATAACATCAAGTTTGATTCTGGTACTGAATGTAAAATTTCAGTGTCGCCATTGATTTAATTTAATTTTAGTTATAATTTTTAAATTTTGCATAAAATTTAAAGTAGCATTTTAAAAAACAAAAGTCAGATTTATTTTCTAATGTCACGTAAAAAAAAAACCCACCTAAAATCCTCTCCAAAACCACATTTTAAATTTTTGAAAAAGGGCTTCATTCTAATTTTGACTGTTTATTTTATCTTTTTTTAATTTACCTTGAATTTAAACATCATGTGAATGTTGAACTATTTACCTTTATCCAAAATTTAAAATACAATTTTCCTGCTAGTAGTATACTATTTCATTTCCCATAAGAAAATAATGTTTCCCATTTTTTGGTGTTTGTGCTATTTTTTTTTTTATTACAAAAAAGGGTAAAATTAAAGCTTCATAATTTTCAATGGTTTGATCTAAAAGTACACTTTTAGAAAGTATATAGTTTATATGATCTCACACAAGAAGTCTAGTGTATACAAAGACAAGTTTGGAGCAAAATCATATTTGCAGTGTAAAGTGCCGCAAAAGTGTACGACGCCCTTAATCCAGACAGAAAACACCCGTGCAGCTTTTAACCTTTTCCTGCTCAAATTGCCCCAAAAGGTGTATGGATGTTACACATAATATGCTTAATAGTTAATGCTTAATTTACCATTTGTGGAATATTTTCAATGGTAATTATAGATTCATGAGACCTATGAGATCCTCATGTTCCAAGTCCACATCTCTCCTGTTAACTCAGTGCTGTTCTAACCAAGGCCTGAAGCCACCCCATTGTCCTTACACTGATGATCATGTATGCACTCATTAAATGTACATGCACTTATATAATACTTCCAAGAAATGAAGATGCAAGCCCAGTAACTTCAGGGGGTCCAGGTTATATGGAAGGAGTCCAACAATTCTAGCCCCCTCCCCCTTAATTAAGTGATTCTGCTCCCACTTATCAGGTCCACCTAACACTGATTTAATCACTTCCTCATGCAGATATAGCTGCACACATGATATTTATACAATAGACTGATCATTTTATGTTGCAATTGCATATGAGGTAAACTTCCACCATGTGTTTGGGTGAATTAAGCTACATGTACTCCAGTCATCATAATTATGTCAAAAGTATATTTCAATCTTCCTCTTCAGCAAGAGTATAGTCAGCACCATACACTAGGTCCATAAATGTCACATAAAGTGGATGGCCTCTCAATGGCCGCGAAATAAATGGAAAAAGGTTTCCTTACAGTCCTAATAAACATGGTCTGAAAAGGCAGGAGGTCTCTCAATGACGGACCACTGTATTTACATGAACTCCACATTGATTCCTGTTGATGCCCACTTCCTTGACTTTTGAAAGAAATGACCTGGCACCACACAAATTCAGCAAGCATTTCCTCATATGCTTAACACATGATCCAGAAGTGTTCAGTAATTGCCATGTGCTGATTTAATTGGAGGGGGGGGGGGGGGCTGTTAACCAAACTAGCGTCACATTTATATACTTTTTTTTCCCATTTAGTCACATAAATAGCTAGATCACATTTAAACCACATTTAGTCACATAAATAAACTGGTAGGCCTATGGCACCTCACATGTTGACAAATGCTCCCTTGCTCATGGTTGCAGTCCAGTCATATCAAAATATTACCTCAACTTTGTCTATCATACTCCATTGTGCCAAATTTGACCTCACTTTTGGTCAATGGCTCCGTGAGCTTTACATGCACATGCATCATACATAAGCAATAGGAGTGACTGTAACACACAGCCACCCACAAACACGTTTCTACCTTTTGAAGGAGACATACAAAATATGATAAGATGCTACACGCAGTCAAAAAATATTTCCATGAAAGGAAACATACAATGGATTTTAATATACTGCACTGTCAAACTAAGTATCTACATGCCAGCCATCGATGAACAAGCTTCTGCATGTTTACCACATCTGCATATCTATGCTGCTGAAAAAGCATTCACACCCCCTCCCCCCCCCCCCCAAGTCTGAAAATAGGGAAAAAATAATGTCCACAGTAGCAACATGCTTGACTTGCTGAAACACCTTTCCTCATTCTCCTACCCCCACCCACTGCCAAGATTTTGTGTTTGATTTGCAGAACCTGCAGATTCTCATCTTGTATTTTCACATGGGAATTCACCACCAAGAGGACTCACTTTAAAAACTTGGCACATATCTCCACGCTGACATCATGACCTGTGGGCCAGGCTGCGGCAAACCACAGATGATCCTATCATAAAACAGCACAATGGGAAGAATGCGCCCAGTTTTCCCACAATTCATGGTCACATGCCAGTGGTTTCACTCAAAACAGGGCTCCACACATTTTCTCCTTTAAAACTTTCATGTGACAGGTGTATTCTTAGCGCTGACCATACAATGCTAATCTCCATCTGCCATATGTGAAAAAAACAGCATGGACACGACATGCCAGATTCATGGGACCCTAATCATGGAATCAACTCCCAAGTAATCTAAAACATATAGCTTGCTTACCTGTCTTCAAAAAGCAATTGAAAAAATGTTATAGGACAGCTGACTCAATCAAGTTCAAGTGTGTATAAACAAGCAGAATAGACCTGTTACTTACATAATTATTTTCTGTTCAACTAGTTTAACATTTTTACGCATTTTACATTAGCAAGTACATTGTACAGTAATTGTCATTGAATTTTTTTTGATCAAGTGAACTTTAAAACTAGAAATCACGTGGGTATTTGTGCACACTTAACGTTTTTTTCACATGTATTATGTACAAGTATTATTATTTTTAATCTGTGATAGACCAGGCAGTACCTATCAAGAACTGGTACACATAAATATTTACATTCTTGTATATCATCATCATGCACTGTTTGTATTTTTTTGGGGGGGGGGGGTCGCAAATGTACTTTTGTCATGCTGTATGTACATTTGCGAAAATAAAATTGTAATTCAATTCAACTGCAGCATCTGATCGGCAAAGCCAGACTTGAACAGCCCCTCATATCGCCATGAAAAGTTTCTCACCTTGATCCTCGAAAATTTATGGATTTACTTGCATGTCATTAGAATCTTCTCATAGAAAGTCAAATCATAAGATGCCCCTGTATAGAATACATGCACATGTACCTCCATATATCATTCCTGGTACCATTTGGTTTTAACATATATTTTATTGCACAATCGTGGATCAGGTTGCATCAACCTTTCTTTCAGCTTGTATTGAAAATTAGGAATGATGTTTTCCCCATCAGTGTGGAAGGGGAGGACAATGGGATGGGGGTGGGTACCATTAGAATACTTACAAGCATACTACCCAGGCCATGGGGTACTTGCCAATCTCTATTATGGACATCCATGAAAAGTACGTCAAGCTGACCTCATGGTGAAAATGATGGATCTCTATTATTATTTACTTCTTCCTCTTTTCATATGGTTTGTTGAGATGGATTTACAAAATTTGTGGAATGAGGGTCTGACATATTTATATTTTTGTTGAAATACAGTTGAGAGGTTATGACCTTCACCAGCAGCACCCAGTACTTTCTCTTTTGAACATGCAACAATGACGTACATCAGATGTCACAAGATACTTCACTTGACACACATGCTTTAACCTTGATCTGGTGATGCATCACCAGTCCAAAAATCAATCTTTTCATAACTTTGAGTAGTACTTCATATTGCCAAAGACATCGAAAGGAAATAAAGTCCTCAACTTATTTTTTTTTTCTGAATACAATACAAACTATATTAAAATATCTAAAGCAAATTCGTGACATTTTCCACATCTGAAATAGCAATCAAAGCATCAATTGTGTACATGTAATTACATAATAAAGTTCGATGAGTGTTGTGGTAAAGGGCTTGAAATTAAGATTTTCACTCACTGGCAAAAATGACAGAAATTCACAAATCAGCTAGAGCTTTTTTTTTCTTCTTGGAATTTTAAATATAAATGCTCAGTTTGATAACCATTGAAGCAAGAAGGGTAAAATTCAGCAGTCAACTACAAAAGTGACCAGCATTTGGCTGGTGGCAGGTGCTGATTTTGAGCCCTTTGGTCTACACGCATATGGAAGCAAGTGGACTGTGCACATGGGCTCAGGTTCACATGTGCATGACCCCAAGTGGGTTGTGCACCTGGTCCACATGTGTGGCCCAGGTGGACATTGCATCTTTAACTCATCCCGTACCAAAAATGTAACTGTTCCATTGTATTTTAATAGCTGGGATTCAAAGTCACTGCACATTCAGATTTTTCACCTATTGAGCTCTGCTTCAGGTACCCACACACCTTGTCCAAAACGATGTGTATTTTGGATTACTGTAAATTGTTTTATTTTCGCATGTATAAATGTTTCCGGTTTTTATATTTTTGACATTTCACTGTAGTTTAAATTTCACTGTTTTGGACATAATTCCTATTCAAACAATGTTAAAATACTATTTCACTGTGTTTTTATTTTCATGGTTTTGTGCCATCAGCAAAATAAGTGAAAATAAGAGTACAGCGAAATTAAAGCAATTTACAGTACTTGGCAAGTCTTCCTCCAACTGCTGTAAGAACAGCTGCAGCATGACTTGCCTGGCAATGCAGAAAAAAAAGAAAGACAAAAAGGTGCCGCCAAAGGGCTTATTGGCACCGAATAATTCTACCATATGCTACCACTGTCCAGGAAAAACAATGCCTGCCACACAACACTTGTTTAGCCAAGAACAATATACCACCATTCATTACCGCTGTCCCCTTTTTTTTCTCATTCTTTTGTGCTTCAAAACAAAGTACCAGTATGTCGGTCCCTAACAATCACTTATGCCCATCTGTATGCAAGTTAACCCTTTGCCCCTAAAATCAGCCAAATCCGGCTGGTGGTCTAATGTCATCTGCTTCAATGTTTTGGCTAATTTCAAGTGATGAAAAAACAATCTAAATGAGAATTGTAGAGCAGACCTATCATGGTAATATGCCTCAGGTCAATAGCTTTCCCTTGCATGAGTTAAGCAAGGAGAGCTGTTTACTCAGTCTTTAACTGTGTCTTAATTCAAGGGAGAAAGGGTTAAAGCCTGTCCTGCTGCTTTATCTTTTCATTTGACACTTATTGTGTTTCTGCCCCAACTGCGGTAATACAATGGCCAAAGCCTGAAGGGATAAGTGCATGGCGGCTGTAATATATTTAGCTGTAGGACACCTCTCATGCAGCCACCTCCTTGACAATCAACACTAACACTGATCAGCCCTTTTTTATGGGGCGGAGGGGGGGGGGGGGGGGTCATCACGGCAAAACAGATGGTGCAGAAATTCCAGGTATCTTTTGAAACGGCATTCAAATCTGCCAATTCAGTGTTTTGCCGCAGGTCATGATGACATTGAATGCCCCCCCCCCCCCCCCCATTGCAGGAGTAGTAAATGGCCCATTCTTCTTTAATACACTGATCGACAGTAGAACTAAATGATATTTACTGCTTAGATGACAAGTGGCCAGACAGACTATGTAATTATGAGATTCCAACCATAACTGTCTACTCAGACCACAACATCTCTATACATACATGCACTTTATCCATTAAACATGTACCTGAACAGACAGTCCAATTTATTTTAACTTGACCAAGTAAAGATCCTATCAGACTAATTTTTTTGTCAAAAATTGTTATCAACTTCTGCTAACTAAGCCATAAAACTTGTTGATTATACTTCTTATCAGATGCTTTTGCAGGCCAGATCCATATCTGCCGTCTAGGTCCTCAACATGTTGACTGATGAGGAGACAAACTGCATTCAGCTTCTGGCTACTTCATCAATCCTTTTTTCCAGGAAATTTTAAGATAGGCAGCTGGCAACTATTATCACCCATTATTAAAACTTAACACTTTCTGACTTTTTTTTAATCCATTTTAAACACAAAAATGAATACAATCATTGAATTTGTTATGCCAGTTTTACTTGTTACATTACTTCACTTTAGGCCTTTCCATTTTCTTGCTTAAAAATTTTTGTTCTTGTTTTATTTGAAATTACCACTGAGTATGGCAAAATAAAAAATTTGAGATGGTGAAATGTACCAATGAATAGATTTATCAGGGGTCGACATTACGATTTTTTTGTCTGGTTTTCCTCGAGAAACTTTTTCCACATTTTGGGGCAACCAGTGGGTTAAAGTCCCATAGAGATTAAAATTTTTGGTCGCCCTGACTGAAAATTTGGTTGCCCAGACAACTGGGCAGTCCTTAATGGGAATTTTTTATTTTAAAAAAATGCTAATTGATTCTACGGTGATTGGAACATACTTTTGAAAGGACCTGTTGGTCACATGACTGTCTCTGCACTCCCGTCACTTTATTTGTTCTTGCGTACTTCCCGCGAAATTTAATCATTCTTTGTCTTTTCACTCTGGAGTCAAGACATGCCGATCGTCACTTAGACTTATGTAGTTTTTCTTTTTTTGGATGATGTGGCATATACTTTGTACATGGCTTATTACATGCTTGTAGTTACTTTGATTTGGGCCTTGAGCCTTGTGAATTTGGTGAAGATGGATTTGAGAAACAAATCGAGGGTGGACTATCATAAATTGCACCATGAATTACTTGACACAGAGGCGGAAGAAATTTTATATGGAGACTCTTTGCTGTGTGAAGCTAATTATGGCATTGAAGACTGTCTTGACAAATTGCAGATGGGTACCACAGATGATATGAACAGCCTTGTTACCCATCAAAATGCTACTGAAGATGTCAATGTTTGTGAGCCACATCTTCCTGTTGAGAAACCCGATGTGTCAAAAGTTATTGAGCATGAGGATGAGTTGGACTCAGAATTGAGAGATATTGAGGCACGTATTGTGATTCAGCAGAAACGTCTTCTGTTGGCACAAAAAAGAGATCATCTACGAGCATTGGTCAATCCCTGTTTATCTTAATATATACAATGTACATTCCAGTGCTCATTCTACAATTTAAGCTGGAGATTTTTGTTCTCCCAGATACTTTTGCCTTGGCAATAATGTAGGCCTCCAAGGGTTAAGGCTGGTCTACATCTTTGTACTCCTCAGTGAGGCACATAAATACAGGTAGGGTGAGGTGTCCACTGAGGGTAGGGCATGGGGAGGCTGAGATGGAAGTGATCTGACAAATGCTAATGTCACTGGCATTCAAAGAAATTTAGTCATATTTGGGAGGGGGTTAGATCTTAGGTGCAACTGTCTCTGATTTTGGCATTCCTTGTTAATGGGTAAGTACCATATATCACGGTTGAAAGTGAACGACGATGGCAAGCAGGCAAATTTGCCCCGCAATTTTGGAAATAGTTTGTGTTCGGTTTGGATTATTTTTGCAGGACAAAGGTTTCTTAATGCCAAGGCCTATACAACAATTATGAGAATACTTAGCACAGTTCATTTTGGGTGTGGAGCTGGAGGAATTGGATGTCATGGCATGGGTAGGCCTACTTTAAGTTCTAGGCCTAGTACTACTCACTGACACAGTGTCTTGACATTGGTTCAATGGTTGTGGTCATCTGGAGGATTATTTACCAAGTGTGTCTATGAATGCGCTTGCATCGACTTGTCATTACATGTGTTAGGATCATTGGGATCATAATTGTGCAGTGATGGCATGATAAGTTTTGGAACTTTGCTACATTTCGTTGTCGCAGTATTGGCGGCAAATGCGGATAGTTAGTACACATGTACTTGAATTACCGTGCCATCTATTATTGACCATGGCAACTACCATATGAATGGGGAACCAAAAGTAAACATTGAATTTTCCTAAAAGATATTTTGTGAACATTTGCTGTAATTGCTTTATTAAATGATCTAAACACCCATACATTTGTCCGCACTTTATTAATGATGGTGAAATAGAAATCCAGGTCTCACATGGGGTGGTAATTCAGTGGGGGTAAGTACAACAAAAAGAATGGTCATTGTGATATATCAGATGTTATATCAGTGGCAAACAAAGTGTTTAATTACAGTAGCCCCGTTTTCACACCATCTACTATATCATAATTAAGCATTGAAACATAGGCTGTATTGGTCATGGTTGTAACCTGCTTGGTTTAACATGTATCTTTTACTGGTGGGGATATGTTTTAACATGTATATGTAAACGGAAGGTTGTTTAAGACACACTGTTTCATCATGAATTAAATAAATCTAGTTGGTAATTAATTCTTCAGGAAAGTACTTATGAGAAGTATGTTTGTGTCTTGACATTGATCTCATGTGTCATTAGTTGGAATTTGTAGTTTGTTTAGCGGATGTAAACTGATAAAACACTTGAAGTATTTGAAACTGTTACATTGTGTTACATGAAGAGCTTCAGCAGATACAGTTTCATTCACTTGAGTTTGATTTTTATTTTAGGGTCACTTCTTGTCATTTCTTTTCTGAAGTCTTTTCTCGAGTCCTTGTTGGGTCTTCCAGAAAATTGGTGAGTAAAAGGACAATAGCAAATAAAGGTCGTTGAAATGTCATAACAGAGTTGTGTTGTCATTGCCCTGTGTCACGTAAATATACAATGAAACCTCATTATAATGACACCATCTGTTCCCTGAAATTGTGTCAGATAAATGAATCACATAACATAGAAAATGTACTTTTTGTCCGTTAAAATGTGTTTCATCAAGTGAATGTCTGATATCTGAGTGTCGTTGTAATGAGTTTTGACTCTATATATATATATATATATATATATATATATATATATATAATCCATGCTAAATATAACTAATTATATGGCATCCATTTATCTTGTCATAAATGTTTTAAAACTCTTCTGTGTAAAACTTACTAACTATCTCTCCTGATCTCTTCAGTTTCTGCAACTGTATCTGCTGTTTAATTTTGCTTCATTCTAGTTACAGGCTCAAAGCAAAAGTAGGGGGTGAGTGTGGGGGCAATTAGGCATTGGAGAGCCTCATACATGTAGACATTAACAATGATCCCTTACTGTACACTCAGAGGAGTACTATAATATTGTGCATAGAGCACCCTAGCTGTGTTTTGCCTAGGCCTAGGCCTATATGGTGTATATCAAAGCCTTTTATGGTACTAAAATTGACACAAACATGAGATAAGTATGTAGATGAAACAGTCAAACACTCCAGGGGCTGGTCTGTTCCCTGGACACCCACACTCACTGGTAGCACCATTTGCAACCTATTAGCAGCTCAAGTGCTCTTTCACAATGTACAATGTACATTTACTTAACACACTTCATGTTGTATGGTTTGTTTAGTTGTAGTTTTTTTTTTTTCCTCGTGATAAATCTTTTATAATTTGGACCTGGTTAGTTTGCTAGTTCAAGTCTCAGATAACATACTACTCCAGACATGTCTCGCTGTCACCACCTGCAGGGGCCACATTTTAACACAGTGCACATCTGCCTTACTTACAGCAGTTCCTTACTTTCAAACAGTTAATTACAAAGTGATTTTTGGCAGTCTAAATTATAACATTATCCCTGAATATACAAATGTCATTCTTAAGATTCTCACTGCTCTTCAAATCTGGAAAGAAATGCAAACTTTGATGTACGTAGCAGTGCTTCTGTGTAAAACTATAGTACAAACCAAATCAAAGGGTACAACAATTATGATCCAGATATTTATGAGTGCAATAAACTTTGCCCTGCATGTGAACTACATGCCTGACAGGTGACCAGCTATCTGTTCTATTCAATATATTATTTGATACAACCCTACGCCATAGAGGCCCACTATAGCACCTCTGCACCTTCTGGGCTTAACAAAATACATTATTTTATGTATCTCTGTTGCACGTTTGGAAGAGAGTTTGGCCTGGATCCTGGTCAGCCAAAATTGTGACAAATAACACATCCTGCTATATTGATAACCGCTGGCAAACTTATAGGTGACATCGATTCCCAGGGTCCAGACTAAAATCCCAGACAAGTTTCCTCTATGGCAACTCTTAATTGAAAGCTGGGTACAAATATTACATTTGACCTAGTTATATAATAAAGCAGAGTATACACTGTATTAATTATTGTGCCCGAAGACTACAGCATGTTATGTTCAAACAGAGATTTAAAACCCACAGCTAGCAAAATGACAGTCTCCGGCTCTTGGGAATCAAAGCAAGTTAAACCTGTTTGTGTATTTTATCTCCATGATCTTAAGAGATTGCATTCTTCACTTTAATGCACCATACTTTGGTTGGCTGTTTTACACAAAGCAGGCAAAGAGCAAAAGACAAATCATCCAAGGCAACGAGGCGTGCTGTAGTATTCTAATTTCCAGTATGCTTCCTCCCCCTCCCATGCACAGTTCAGGAAACACGCACATAATGCATGCAACCAAGCAAAGCCAAGGCGGCATTCATCATGTTTCCCTTGATATAACATCCAGGCCAGCCGTCTGGGCAACTGGGGAACCCGACAACAACGTTGTCGGGCTAGCGTTCAGCTTCAGCAAATCCACAAACTGTTGCGCCTATATGAACCAGAAGAAAGGATGAGGCAATCTTTTTACCCTGCAAAGCACTTCAACAATTCTTTGCGGAGCTTTCGACAGTGACAGCTGGTGCATTTACGTCAGGTACAATTTCAGGAACTTGAAAGTACGTACATCATAACTGCACCAATCACAGCCCAAGTTTCTGTCTTTCCCTTGATTGATGTTTGTCAGTTCCAGGATCTTCAACATCCTAGTTCTAAACAAACCTTTACTTTCCAAATTCCCAAACTGAAAGTTTTACTTTGATTTTCAAAGAAATTTTAGCAGCAAACAGGATCTTCTTTTGCAATCTCTACCACCTTTACCAGCATGGAAAAAGGTATCCTTACAATACTGTTGAATGCACGAATCAACGTCTTTGTGATTTGTATTCTGCTGACGACATCATCTATTTGTGGCAAATTTCTTCTTTTGACTCCTAGCTGTTTGCCTCACATCTGTTTTGGCAAGTTATAGGGACAAGGAAAGGATCTGGCATGCTCACTTCACAGACATCATTCAAAACTTCTCAGATTGCATTTGGGTCTGTACTTCAAAGATGCAAATTAATGGAACATTAATTAAAGAACAAGCTTCAGTGTGTTGCTAAAGGTAGAAATATCATGCAGTTTAGAGTTTACCAGACAAGCATGAGCTTGCAGTATTTCTGACTGGAATACATGTATGCTAATTCTGTACCAAGACACAATATGGTCCAGGCCATTTGAGTTCAATAAAATATCCTAAGTATATAATTGCTACACATATTTTCCATGACAAACTATTAGCCTTGGGTCACACGACATTACCTTCTTCAATCAGTGTCCAGTTTGAATAAATACTCTGTAAATTTTCACCTGAACAAATGATTTAATGATTCATGGTGCACGTTCAGCTGCTATATGTAATTCCAGGTTTTCACAAGTTTCTTAAAAAAAAACATGCACCATCGGAACCATATTTAGCATCACAAAAACATCTTGCGTGTAGTCTGTGTTTTTTCCCAGGGCTCTGGTCACAGCAATTGTGGGCCTGAACATGACAGGGTGGAGATTGATTGGAATGTGTGGAATGTATACATACCTGGCCAGCTGTGTCTAAGATGTCCAACTGTGCCGCCTCCCCATCAATGACCGCCTGTTGTTGGTAGGCATCCTCTGTCAATCACCATGGAAACTTATTGTATTCATGCCAACCATTGATATAAATGTCCTTTATTGGAATGCAGTTTTATTCAAATACACAAATGAGCTCTCCCCCTCCTTTTATATGTTTTAAGTGCCTGGTCTCATACCAGGTATATACATATGTATACTGCAAAACTTATGGCAATAAACACAGTGTTTTGCCCATGACCACAGTGATGAAAAATTTGGTTTGCTTGAAAGGAAACAAAAAAAAACTGTAATGAGACAGTATTTTCATAGGCAACAGATACGAAGACTGCATTTTCAAAATTCTGTATCACTGTTTACATGAAATGTATTCCAATGAAAATATATCTATGTGTACGTACATGGCAATGGGCCATTTAAATTAACCTACAAATATTTCTGTCTGGCACAGATGCCAAAGTGACTCTTTGCTCCCAAATATAAGACTTTCTATCCAAACATATGATCTTCAGGATCAATTTCCAATGTTGAAAGTCTAAGGTCAAGCACATACTTGTACTTCTCGTCTCTAGAATTTCCATTTCATGCAATGCAATAAACATTCATAAATGCATGATGCACTTAGAAGGCGGTACAGATTAACTTCTTTCTTCTTTTACACTCACCTATTGTTGGGTCATGGTAGTCTAGGAATCGATGACAGACAAACTGCATGGTTAATGCTGAAAAAAGACAAAAATCTTTGAAGTCCACTTTTCTTCAATATACATTTAAATATTGACCAATTCAAAATTTAATAATCTGGACATTTCAGCACAAACACAAAATGATGGTTTTAAGGGGTATTTCTGTAATGCAAAATAACCTACATGTATCTTCAAAGATGCTAAATATAGTTCAAATATTGATGCACAATATTCACATGCAAGTGTTCCATGATGGGGTATCAAAAATAAACAACCTTAAAATACACATGGTTATATTTAAATGACCCACTACATATTTTATGCATATATATATATATATAAAAATCATGCCACGTATATAGTGATCATGTATGCTTGCATAGTAATGTAATTGGACTTGTTATAATTTTAGACTTTGGATATGTGGTTATGTAATAAATCAGAATTAATTAACTTTGAATAAATTACACAGAATGGTGACACAGTATGTACACCAGAATCACTTTGAACAAAGTCAAATGCATGCAAGATATTTTATTCAATATGAGTTGCTTCGTAGAATTGTTTGTTTATGATATACAATATTTTTATGTCATGTTTAACTGTCACTTTCACATTATACATTACAAAAAAAAGCACAAGTACAACAATATTTGGAACAGCTCCCCTTCGTGAGATGAGTGTCTGACATTCAAATTAGCCCACTGACAAACTCGCCCACATGTTACCAGCTGGTACATGAAAATGTATTTATTTATTTAGTTTTGGGTTTTTTTTAGATGCCTACATTAAATGGGCTTCTGTACCAGTGTACATATTCAACATTCATTAATTTACAATTGTACTTAAGCTCCCACCAGTTAACCATTCCCTCTTCAATTAATATTCAGTCAACAGCTTTCCTTGGTTTGTGTTGGCCACTTCAACCCATGGGGGGGGGGGGGGGGGGGGGCAAATGGTTAAACAGTCTCCAAACCTCAGACCACACAACCTGGTTACAACAAAACTTTTCTCGAATTGTCCACCTATGTACACTTAATAAATTTCCATAAATACACAAAAATGACTGGGCATACCATATTACACATGTAGCTCCTGATTTAATTTCTCAATGAGACACAAGTTTAATTGTTCTCAAGTTACACAAAAACAAATATTTGTCTCCTAGCTGTGTATATCAACATCCCTGATGTAAGCATTGAAATAAGCTATGCAATGTACAATCTATTTTTAGCTGGGAGCAATTGAGCCAATGATGAAGATTCCATAATCCACCCAACCCATCACACATCTGTAGTAACTGGAGTACGCTACATGAGGTTGTTATGTAACACTGCTAACCAATATTAAGTAATGATGTTTTGATGATTTTCCCCAATCGTTACACTAATGATCAATCAGAATAATGACACACATTCACATATCTTGCAAGTGAGAATAATATAATAGAATGCAGCTTCTGTGAACGATAGAGTTTATTAGACATCTGGGGAGAAAACGTTTTGCAGAAGCTACTAATCGCTGAAGGCGATTATTTCAGCAAAACCTTTTCTCCAAGGATGTTTAATAAAATTTATCATTCTACACAGAAGCTACATTGTCTTTTTATTCCCATGTACCCCATAATTTGTTGTGGACATTTGCCAAAATACCAGAAAAGGCATAGGCCTATCTCCACAACTCAACTTCAGTGAAGTGCATGGCACATGCAGTGGCGGATAGGAATATATAACCGTACTTTACAGTAATTCGATCCTTATCAACCAGGTAAACGAACTTGTAAATCTAACACTGCGACTAGTGGCAGCAATATTCTAAAAACTTTCATAAAAAAAAACACACATTCATAATAATTTGATAATAAATAACGAGATATAAATTATAGAATGGTGTGTCATGATGCCTAACAAACGATGAAAAAATAAAACTAGTCCGCTGAGTATGGTTCAAAGATGACCCATACAAGTGATGCTGAACAGTGAAGTAGTACATACATATGCCTTATAAAATAATTTTCAGTGGACATAGACACGGGAAAGTAAAATGCACGAGTACATGGTCATTATAGTTAAAGCGGGAATAAGAATTTCTGCATGTCTGACACAACATTGTCAGTTTGCAATACATTCTTATTTGTATACATTACAAGGACTTTTATTTGGGGGTGGGTAGGGAGGGTTGTTATTGTTGATATTTTCAGTGATAATCTATCAGTAAAATAAGCAAAAATGAATCTGTGCATAAAGTAAATATCTGACTAGTTTCCAAGGTTTTGTGTCATGAGCAAAACAATGTAATCACAGGTACACTGATTTTTTAAAAAATTGTACATGTATTTATTATTTATTCATGGGGGGGGGGGAGAACATTTGCACCCTTCTCATTATTAATTCACTTCCTTCATGACTCAAATATTCATGTATTCACATCCAATTATTCTTTGTAACAGCACCCAAGGTTGCACTCAGTGGCCTTCCAGGTTCAGTTTGCACAGACCCAAGCAAGCAAGAATTCTTTTTCTGCCCCAGGGCTCCTGGAATATCACTATTTCACTGATCAACAAGACTCAAATCAAGTGCTGTATCTGTCAATATTTCAACAAAACACTTGCATGCAATTCATACAGCCCATGTTTAATGACATTACAAATAATGCTGTTAACCATACCAAGGCTCCAATTCCTCTCAATGAGCTTCCAAATGTAGAACATTACAGTTTAACAATTGTGTCAATATTTACTGGACCACACATTCACCATATTCATTAAGAGCCACCTCTGGCCTTTTTATGTCTGGAATGTACTGCTGCTTTCTATTTCTTGCCTTTTCTTCCATAAAACCCTTCACTTACCATACCTGTATAAATCATCTAAATTAATCTACCGCCCCACCTTTCCCATTTTTAAACATCCATTGGTACATTTTTTTCCTTTTTATTATTTCTTACTCTCAGCAGAAGCAACTTACTCTTCAGTTCAGAATGGAGAAGTTTTGAGAATGTCAATATATAACATACATGGAATATGTAAAATGTTACACATTTATATACATGATGTATTACAGCATACATAAAAAACAAAAAAGCAGGGTAAGTAAGTGGTGTCAAGTGGGGGAAAGTGATTTTAGATAACCTGACCCAGCTACCTGCTGCAAACACTGCAGCTTTGAGTTTTTTTAAGTGTCACCATCGTTTAGACTCTGACCTGCACAACACTTTTGTACCGATTTGCAACAGCTACACACATAAAAGTTGCTGAAAGTTGTGAGGGGAAAAAATCTAAAGGACTGTGACAGTCCTATGCTCATCTAACTTTCCATTTCTGAAATGGTCCCTTGACTTTTGATATACATGTAATATGCAAGTCACTTTTTTGTAGCAACATCATCACTGTAGTGTTTGCAATTTTACAGTCTTCACTCACAAAGTCATAATTTTTTAAATGAAAGCGATATGATCCACTATTACCAAGGTACAGGTCACATGTCAGTTTCTTTTCACCTGTCAAGGTCACTCAAGGTCAAAACAACACCAACAGAAACCCCATAGGTAATTTCCTATTAGTGTTTAAGAGTAACTGGGGGCCTAGGATCCACCACTATTGGATTATTTATAAGCCAACATGTCACTCTGACCTTTCACCGTCACTCAAGGTCATACTCAATGACACCAAAAGAAACCTCATAGGTATTTTGTTATTAGTGTTTAATGGTATTAAAGCATGGGCCTAGGATCCACCATTAATTACCAAGACATACTCCAATGTCACAGGTGCAGTTATTCATGTGGTAAAAATGTTAACATGCACATGTACCCTTACCAATAAATCAATAAATCCGAATTTCAACAATTCATTAAAAATTGGAAAATACCAGCAGCACCATGTTGTGAACAAACAAGGTGTAGATTGAGTCCAGGTATATTCTCGCTGACTGCGAAGAGATTCTAACGTGCAGTTTGTGAGATGTCGAAAATAGTGAAAAAACATACAAACTCATAAAAGAAACTCGAAAAGTAATAGCATCATCTGTCAAACAATTAAGGCCTTCCAGACTCCAGACGTGTCTGTGCAATTTCAATGCAACTGGCCTAGTGCTTTTGGAGAAGATTTTTTTCCAGATTTTACCACACAAACGGACAAAAAATCACAAAAATATCAACAAATCACTGGGGCATAACCATTTGAAAAAAATTAATAAAGATTCACCTAAACTACATCCCCACCAAATCTGAAATGTATCTGGATGATGGTTTTGAAGAAGTAAACAATGTAAATTACCATTGCAATCCCCATTGACATTCATAGTAATCAATAGGATCTGGCTATTGAACAGTTTTGGATAAGGGCGGCTGTGTAGGTATGATGACAGATGGAAAATGGACTACTGTTCACCCTTTAAGCTCAGCTGACTGACAAATAAGCTGAGATAGAAAGAAAAAAGAATGTACACACACACACAAAAGGCCCATGGGACTAAAGCTCTTAAATATATTGTAGATGCCATCATGTTGACAAGCAATTGTTTAAAGATGGACGTGAGTGTTCAGATGCAGCTCTGCAACCCATGTTCAGCAGTGCTAAATAAGCTGAACTCAAATTAAAAAAATAATAATAATAAATCCTTCCTAACATACCCAAATGAATTTCTTGTACATGGAATAACATAGACCTTGGGAAGGGCCTTATGTATGAAAGCTTTCTGGACAAAAGTTATGTGAACATGGTCAAGCAGTGCAAAACTAAGAGTTCGTATCTGGGGAGGTGCAGAATGGCCATGTCCATGGTAGTTCGATCCTTGATGGAATGTTACAGATACACGGTACTCTCATTTGCTTGTTTGTCATGTTATATTGGATCACTCATGCCTGTCCTGATAAGGCAACCCACAACTAGGATTGAGGTTGTGTGCTGACACAGACACACATCAAGTGTACATAAGCATTTCCACCCAGTCTGCTTCAGATATAAAAAAAAAAAAAAAAATACACAAATCTAATCTGGGGCCATGTTTTGCCAAAGTTTCCCATGATTCTTCCTGTCTTGCATTTTAAAATACAAACAACACTATATGGGAAATTTTTTAGTGCATGCATGTATATGGACTGGATTCCTCCTCATGAGTGCCCATGGTCAAACTAAATTTGCACAATGGCTGATTTTGTCAAAATTGATAAAGTTGGGGGGTTCTTCATTTTTTGATGCACATTTGAAAAAGAACTGTTCATTTCTTAGATAATTCCTGATACCGGTTTGCTCTAAAGAATTTTTAGAGCAAATCAGTTTCTACGTGATCAAGATCAGATTATTACTTTTACAGAAATATCCACTTGACCTGGACATTTGGTGGTCTATTGTCTGTAATCAAGATTCAAGGTTATATGGTCCATTGGTTTACACATATTTTATTGAAGCAATTAGGAAAATGTGGTCCATTTACAAACATGTTAGCACTGAAGTATTTTCTCAGTTTCCTCATATTATATCTGGATTATACCAGAACTACTAAATTTGGACAACTAATGGACAATATATATGTCTACCGTAATGTCCCAAAATCTCAAAATGAACTAAATTATTCAAGATTGGTCGGACACCACTTTAAATTCAAGTATTACACCCCTGCACCAGATGTTAAAATATAGTTGCAGCTGGTTCTCTCAATATTTTAAGGTAAATGCATGGACATATTATATCTCGATAATGTCCATGGTAAAGGTAAAGCATTTGGTTTTGTTGCACACAACACTGCAGTAGTGCAGATGTTACTTGATTGATGATACTATGTATTGAGTACCCTTTGTTGCCTCAGTATTGTACTGTAATCTGGGTGTGAAAACTGAAACTGATATATTATACGATGGTATGACACTAAGGCGATAGATAACCAATGCCAACCACATACACCATACACTGTCTGGGATACTCCCCTCCCCCAAGCACAAATTATTGATAAATATTGAAGTTTTTATTTGCAGCTCTAAAATGCTAACTTATGTTTTTAGACTGACTTTTTTCAGCTACGTCTTATACGTTTATAATTTTTGCTGTGATAATGTCTTGTAATTTATGACTATGTATCATGCAACTAGATTAATCATATTGACGTGTCCTGCTACTACCGACCACAACTACTAACGCCACAAGTTACTGCCACTCTGCCAGAAACTTGTCGTGATCATTCGACCACTGTCGGTTGACTTTCGTATTTAAACGTCGTCTGCAATCATAATAGCATAATCATGATCAAGACATTTGCGCGTAACGCTATCATGAATTGAAGTGATGGGCATGAACTTTAAACAGATCCCACAATGTGACAAGGAGACTGTGCAAACATGGGCCCCATTGAATCATCTCCCTGGTTCAACAGTTTGTGTCAGTGAGTACAAGCTGAGGAACGCCAACTCGACACCACAGATCACACTCCAAGTGGAGTCGGCCCCGAGGCTATTTCACTTGAATCGACACTGAAGTTTTACCGGCTTTAAACCTCAGTAAAGTGTAGCAGTGATTTTAGCAGTTCTGTGGTTGTCTGGGTTGCAAAAAAAGAGAAAATCATCTGAACTGCCAACCCGCAGGTCTTCCCAATCGAGCAATACGCTGTCACTGCGTGACTGAGACTGAGTCTGGACCGAGACAAGTAAACAAAAATAAAACTTACCGCTTTTTCCAACTCCTCCATCTCCAAGAACAACAACTTTATACAGTCGAGTTAATTTTGCAGAATTACTCTGTGAAGAACTCATAATCACTGTATGAGCGTCAGCAATCCAGCACTCCGTCTGACATTTCGTTGTGACTGAGCGTACTTTGTTTTGTGACCTCAGACCAAGCTAATTTTAGCAGGCACAATCTGTTTACACCTTATTGTTGTGTTGGCCTGCGATATGATTCAGCCTCCCTGGGAAAAACACCCACAAAGCGTAAGCTGGTTGTCAATTGGCTAAAACTATCCAGGGCACATGCCCACTTATTACGACTGTGTTGATTGGCTCAATGTCAGAGCTGTTTGTCTGGGGAAGTATAAAGTTGCTGGTGCTTTTTTTGTCGCGTTAATCATTAATGAATCAGTCTTAACAAGGAGTCGGACCCTGACGTGCAACAAATTATTAATTATGTGCCGTAGGCATAGATAATTCATGATATGCAGTCTCATCGATGTTGTCTCTCTTTTTTCGTTATTTTTCCCCAGCCAAGCCAGCATGATTAAACTATAAAATTGTCTGACAAATGATTCAGCATACTCATCCCTGGAAAAAAAAATGGTTACATATTTTACCATGACTATGCAATCTTGCTCTGTCAAT
The DNA here is from genome assembly GCA_964020975.1 of Hermodice carunculata. Lineage (NCBI taxonomy): Eukaryota > Metazoa > Annelida > Polychaeta > Eunicida > Amphinomidae > Hermodice > Hermodice carunculata. The sequence goes on from OZ026617.1 coordinate 70,164,824, forward strand.
AGAAACCTTTACAACGTTGGTTACTAGCTCTGCTGGACAAAATTGGTTACATATTTTACCATGACTATGCAATATTGATCTGGCAGTAGAAAACTTTTCAACGTTGGTTACTTGTCTTAAGTTTAGCTCTACTGGACATGTTTTCATCAGAAATTGAAGCGTTACCGGAGTTCAGTCCAGTCCAGTCCAGTCTTGTTTTGTTTAATCTAATCAAGGAGGACAGAGGGCCTCTACCCTCCTTGATCTAATCTAAATTGATCTGATCTGATCTGATCTGATCTGATCTGATCTAATTTATTTAAAGCGTAAAAAGTGATTTCGTTCTTTACCAGGGACAGCCAGTGTATGTCCTTGTCAAAATGTTTCAGAATTTATATTTACCCTTTCTGTGTTAAAAAGCTAGTGCAACATGTATATATAATGGGGGTGTGGGATAGACAAGGGGTTTTGCGTGCTGGGCATTTTATTTGCTGTACTTACGTACTGCTTGAAATTCCTTTGAATTTCCTGAATTTCCATACTTCATACCGGTACCAACAATTATTTGTATATTTTCTTATTTTCTGTACCTTGTAACATTACTAGGGCAAAATTATTTGTTACCAGCAGACTATAGGGACCCCTCCCCTATATATATATATATATATATATATATATATATATATATATATATATATATATATATATTTATATATATATATCATTCAGAAATCCAGGACACATATTTTTCTTTTGAATTGATAAACTTTGATATACAAACATGCCTTTGTAGAATTGTAGCCAGCTATGACTATGTCAGGTGTGAGGACTTAACCATTCCCAGCCTGGAATTGGAAATGAAACTAAACTTCCATGACTTTCGATAGTTTACCTACCTTCCATTGAATGACAACTTTAACCCCTTCCCTTTGGTGGCCCCTTAAGGCAGGTCTGACTATACATGTACATTATTCCCCTCCCCCCCCCCCCCCCATCTCTTCAAATGAAAGGACATGCGACATTGTGAGCACGAAGATGAGATGCTTCAATCAGTTTGCAGGGTTACTGTTGTATACTCCTTCATCTTTCCTAATTAGGATATATGGAATTTTGGGTGATCAAGAATTTCCCTTTGCAAATTACTGCCTAATTGCATTTAACTTCCATGTGCAGCAAATTTTCTGAAGTATGAATGCCAAGTGGATTTTGGGAAAGATTGGACTCTCTGTCTCTGTTGTTCTGTATGTTTTTTTTTGTTGGCATCACAATCCTCTATTGAGCCCCACCCACAAAGGTCTCAGTTGCACCTCAGCAAGTGAGCCAATAGTATGATCAGCAGCCTCAGCCTTGGTCTCCTATTTGGCCCCATTTAGCAATGAGCTGCCAATCACAATTCCTTTCAACAAATCAGGGTGAAGCAGGAAAGCCACACAAAAAAAATTTGCAATATGCAGCAAAGACAGGGTTCAGGTATGTCCTTTTTGACCCAAATTACCTCTAAAAAACAAAAACACTTTAAAGTTTAAAATGAAAGACCACTCCAAATACTCGAGCACTAAGGGCACTCTGGACAAAGCCAGGAGTCGCAAAGAAAGGGCATTTATGACATTGGGCTCCTTTTTTTCCCTATTCTTTTTTTCGTGCTTCATTTTTCCTGGAGAACGCAGGAACACTGCCCAAACTAGTTGATAAAAGAAAGCCAACTGTGATTAAGGTATTTTTTTTATTTTATATCACCCAAGATGAAGGTTCTGCTGGTATTTAGTTAGAGTTTCACTTTTCCTTCTTTTTTTTTATGAATAAGGCCCACGGCGATAGAACGAGCTTGTTAAGCTTTTTTCTTGACAAGAGTTAGCTGGGTGCTTTGTGTCAAACTTGCACACAAATAAACTCGTCAAAACTGTTCATTATTGGGAGGAGAGGAGGGAACTGCATGGCTATGAATATGATATTTGCCTTGTACCAAACACAGTCACAGAACAAGGAAACAAAACTTGTTATAAATCCTTTATTATACAAAGTAGTGAATGTTCACTTGTACTGATCTGTATATAGACTGATCACTCTGCAGCAGCTGAGGTGTACTCTATTATTTGGTCTTCACACCCAATACCTCGTCACTGGGTACATGTTTGCCTGCGAAGCGGGCTAGTGCTACACTCTGATGTAACATAAATAAACAAGAACATTAGTCTGCTTTGCAGGCAAGGTACATGTATAAAATGTACAAAACTACACCTTTTGTAACTGCAGCAAAATATACAAAATTTTCATCCAATTATCGATCACAATTTGCATTATTGGACGGATTGTTTTCATACAATAAAGAGAGCAAAGAAACTCTTTAAGTGTTACAAAAATAGTTACTATAACACACAGGACAACCTTAAATGCTACCAGCGCATTCTTTTGTTATAGTGGTACATAGCAGTTTGCTTGATACTTGTGTTCAATGCAAATACTTACATTATATTGTGTAAAGTATCAAGGTTTCAGAGAAAAATACTTCATATCCATTTAATTCAAATTTTTACAATTGTACTCCACTCTGACATGTCTCTTTACCCAGCTTAGTAATTACCAAAATTGCTCACTACTCTGTTGAATTCATGCTTAATGTCTTTGAAGTTGATGGGTTTCTTACATGGGTGGACACCTTAGAGTTTAAGGCACGCCAGAGCCCTGGTGGTCAAGCATCTGTTTGGAGATTCCTGGAAGTTAAGAGTATTTTAGGAGGCCTGCACTCCTGTAAATCCAATGCTGTCTTATTCCCAGACTCACATATCTTTTATTTGACTGAATATACATATATATATTATTGTAGTAACATAGATAGTCAGGAGACCCTCATTAAGGCCACAACAACTTTCATGAGGGTCACCTAAAAATACTATAGATATACCAAAATTGTACTTAGAATACACCATTTAGAGATGTAAGTACCTTACCCAGTAAGCATGGAAAAAAATTGTCTTACATATTAGCAAAAGCAAAATGGGGGCTGTCTATGGAGTGTTGCAAACATAACAGTTTGGGATAGAACAAATGATATTATATTTTTCAATACAAATTTTTTTACATAGAGGGCAAAACCATTTTTGCTTTAAGTATGAACCTTGTTTATAATGAAGTCAAGGGTCGAGGTCAACATTTTTATGATTTATACACACATAGATCAATACTGTCTTCTGGTATCCCTGCTACCAGACTTTCATTCTGTACATCTACCAGAACTAAATTATGGTTAAAAAAAATAAATAAAACAAAAACAAAAATAGTGTATTTAGGTAGGTTACCAAAAGAACGCCCAGTTTTTTTTTTAACAATTCAACACACTCAAAATATTGTTTAATAACGAAGTAAAATTTATAACACCCATCTTACCAAGAACATCTTAAATTAATTTTGGCTGAAAGAGCACAACACCATCAAATCTGAAAGAAAATATTTTCTAAATAATTTCTGGCTCTTAAAGCACAATTATCAAATTTTGATGAATATACATTAGGTGCTCCATAATAATCCTGGGAAAAGCTTTTTCTTATTAAATGTTCTCGAAGAAAGTTTTAGTATGCAAGCACTGATAGTACAGGAACAATTTGCACTACCTACAATCATTGGGGTTGGGATTATCCATTGATGCATCAATGTATTTGACATGCTATTTGGTGCCAATACACACAATTTGGTAACATGCAATGTGTTAATGCTGACACCTAATGCTGAGATGGGGAAAGTGAAGTTTTACAGTGTGAATACTAAATTTGACCTTGTGATGTCCCAACCACACTTCCATCTGCCATCAGTATAACACAGCATTGGTCTGCACTTACAGAGGCTATGTCCTGCACCCTAAAATGAGATCCTTGATGACACATCTTTGTTCCTGTCAACAGGCACTTGATTTATCAAAATAGGTAACACACTGTAAAGTTTGGATTCTAATGAACTTAACAGTATGGTATGGAAAGGTCCTGGTTCGAGCCTGATGATTTTGTATGATATCAAATGCCTGAAACACTCCATATTGACACAAGACCAGGGAATCTACAGTAGATGACGTGCAAAATCAGTGCAACAAAACACACACAAATTAATCACAGTTGCTTCATAGAAACCAGCTTGTCATACAAAGTATACAATATCTCTATAAATAATAAAACAATGGACCGATATTATATATCTATATATATGTATGTATATATATAAATTATTCTCTCAATCATCCTTATATGAAGCAAGAATGTGTATACATGTACATTGAAAAGAAAATTTTATACAATTCAATATAACATCTAGTTTGCTATACATATGAATGTATAAAAAAAAAAAAAAAGAAAAGAAAAAAATAACTGATGTGGACTTATCAAATTCATCTGCTCTGAGACATCTAATATTTTGTTAAGTTGGCCTACTATATTTTACACCACGATCATTGCAGCAAACTCCAGTCATTGCAACAAGTATAGATACCCATACAAAGTAATGCTTCAATAGTTATCACAGGTCAAGTTGACATTTTTATCAAATTCTTGATATAATCTGATGAATTTAATTTACCTGGAAGCACAGCTATACATAATTTATTACTGTGTCTTGGAAACTGTCAAGTTTTATGGGACATGTCACTGATGTCATTGGGGTTTTCTAAAAACATATTTATTTCACACAAAATGACTATTAACAGCAACATTCTTTAAATGGTACCAGATTTAATTTTGCCCTTATACAGCAGATTGGGATCAGAAGTTTTCATAGAAAGGTGTGCTGAAGTTTATACATGCAGTTTACATTTAAAATCTTGCCTACAGCTCATATATCAGCTTTCCTGCACTTAAAAGTTATCACAGATACTTGTATATCAGGACTTTTGTGTACACATGTATATATATATATAGATATATATATGTATTTGATACACGCTCATTCATTTGATCTGACACATCTACTTCATTATTTCTTCTTGGAGTCATTATCAGACCCGGCTACTTTGCCTCTTGCTTCTTCCAAAGCTATCTGGCACTGTTCCAAACTCCCAGCTGTGGATTGCTGCTTCATCTGTTGACCAATCAGCTGTGAGCGAGCATTGCTCAGTTTCTGAGTTGTGTCCTTAAGTAACAGTGAATGCTTTTCTTGATCCTTGCCCTTTGATTTGTTCACCAGTTCAGTTTGTTTGGACACTTCCTCTTCCAGGTTGAGAATCATGTCCTGTGAGTTCACGATACTCCGGCTTTGTTCTGAGAAGTCCGCATTCAAGTTGTCCAGTTGGTCTTCCAACTCTTTCACCTGGTCCTGAAACATATGCAAAGGTCACCAGATATTATATTTTACCGTAAGGTAGTCCACTAGTGCCCCCTGCCCCCAATCATATCATCCATAAATCTTACCTGATAGACTCAAAAACTTTAAGTGAAGCACATATAAAAACTACATTTTTGGAAAAGGTATGATCCACACAAATGCCAATAATTTGTAAACCTTTGCATCTAACTGTTCTATAACCAACAAACTCTTTGATTAAAAATAAGGAGTGCACGCTATTGAAAATGTTGCAATTCTGTGTCACTGGTTCAACTAAATTCAGAAGTGTTTGTAAAGAATTACTGACCACATATGTGGATAAAAATAGTGCCATCTGATTTTCAAATCAAAGAAAAGGCAGTTTAATTCGATAATTATTCCAAAAGGTTTACAGTTTAATTGTTTTTTATATAATCTATGGCTCATACCCTTATTTCCTGAAATGTATACTTTGCATGATAATGAATTTTTTAACTTACTTTGGTACAATTTTTCCCAAAAAAATGTACCAAAGTAAGCTAGAAAATTCATTATCATGTCAAATCTTGGTACCAGTAATAACATATTCCATACTATACTTTGCATGTGCGTGTACCTGTAATAGTACTTTTATTTTCATCCAGGTATGAAGAGAAGTAAATGTCTGCACTCTTTCACTGCCAACTATAACTTAAGTCAAAGTACTTAAGATGAACTTCTCTGAATTATTAAATGGATACTATATCAATATTCTTTGTAAAAACGCCTTTCATTCAAGTACCAGCATGTCCATAGTTCCAGATGATATAACGGTTCAAATTGACAGTTTTCCTCCGCTGCTCTGGGTGCAATGCACCCAAAGCATGCTGAGGAAAGCTGTTGACTCAGTACAAAACTTGGTACTGCAAAGAGTTAAGAACTAAGCCAGAAGACCTTAATCAACTGGTACTAGTATTATTTATAGAACTTCAGTAGCGCATATTTTATGGATGTATTGACACTTGTATAACAAACATTTTCATGTGCCCCAATTCCAGAGGATGGGGGGGCATTATTAGGAAACCTGTGTGTGTGTGTGTGTGTGTGTGTGTGTGTGCGTGCGTGCGTGCGTGCGTGTGTGCGTGTGTGTAAAAATCATAAAAATAAACTAGAGGACTGTGTGAACAGCCCATGATCAGCTCACCTAAGCTTGTTCACAAAATCAAAGTTGTAACTGAATAAACCTGTGTGGAGCTTTAGCTGAGTGCATATGACATTTAGAAGTATTTATACGATTTGCCTACAGAAAAATTCATTAATATGTGAATTAGCATTAGAAAGCCCATTGACCTACATAGTATTCAATAGCAAGGGTGCATTTTCCTGCAAGTACCCAAGTTGAAAAAAAAAATCATTAAAAATCAGAACTCCACAGCAATGCCACGTAGTGACAAACTTTATTTGACCCTTTCACAAGGAACATTACCACCAAGTTTTGACTTAATATGAGTGACGGTTCTGGAGAAGAAGTCAAAAATAGCAAAAATGCACAAAAAAATCAAAGAAAAATAGAAAAAAATTTGCAGTGCCACCAGGTGAACAAATTAAGAACTAGGAGTCCCTGGGAGTGTTTCTGTGTGATATCAAAGCGATTGGGAGAGTGGTTCGGAGAAGATTTTTTAAGATTTGCCCCAAAAAAGAACTTACAAATTCATAAAAAATCCAAAAATCACGAGCATGCTGATTTGACCAAAGGTACATTGCCACCAAGTTTCAAGTCAATCTGGATGCACATAAAATGAGTACTGTGTTAAATACATCGATAATAGCATTCAGTTCTGTTTTTTACACAGATACTTGTTTAAGGAAATTTACAGAAAAAAAATCTTTTTTGTTTGCACTAAATAAATTCAACAAGAACCATGTCAATTTTATAACCATGGGTGAGTTGTGTGCATGTATTTTGTTGGCCGACTTGAGGCATAGTGGCCGGATATGGCTCAAATTTGCATTTTGGGGTTACAAAATCTGTTCATTTTGCATGGTCACTGGCCACGTTAATCAGGTGGTCATTCATAAGAGGTAAATTATTAAAGAAAAACAACTTTGGCAACCAAATGTGGTCATTCAAACCAGGTGGTCGCTAATAGGAGGGGTTGTTCAAGACAGGGACCACTGCATCACAATATATTGATGAATTGTCCCAGCCCTAATGCACTGCCTATTTAGTTTCACAGGGGAAGATTTTTTGGAGATTTTGCCCCCCTCAAAAAATCATACAAAATACAAACATCATTGGAACATGACCATTCAAACAAACCTGGTAGACATCCACCCAAGGTAATTTGCCAATTAAGCTTGAAGAGCATACATCTGAAGGCTTCAAATAAGTTGAAAATGTGAGTTGTGGACAAACAACAGATGGACAACTGACCATCCTGCAAGCTCAGCTCACTGACAAGTCAGCTGAGCTAACAAAAACTATTTTCATTTTTAAAACTTCTAAGGGGGAATCCTTAAAGAAGTAATGATATTGTAAAATTACAGGGAGAATATGTATTAATATAACATACATATAAATACTTTCCTTGGAAACCAGCAACATGATTTTCCTCAAAACACCACTGTAGGAGAGTCAGGATCTACAGACTGGTAAGAGTGACAACCTACCTGTTGATATTGTCTGTATGCATTTTTATCTCGAGGAGCCTTCTTGTCACCAGACGACTTTTCATCCACTTGGTTGATAAATGTCTGCCACAGTGCATGTCCAGTCAGGTTTGCCATGGTGGCACTAGGGGGCAGCACTCTTCTGGTCATCATGGTGTTACCTGCTCAAAGAACAGTGTCTTTTACAATCTGATGTATATATTCTTTGTCTGTCAGGAGAGCAAAACGGACAACACTTGGTATCCCTTTCAACAGATATAGACTGACAAATTTTACTTGCTATTTTTACAGAATGGAGAATATGTAAAACCACAACTTGAACTTTTTCTTTTTTCTTGGGGAGGAGGGCAATTGTGTGCAGATGTTACCTTCCCACATTATGTTGCACCATAAAGGTATTTGAACAAAAGATGCTTTTCTACATGAAGAAATTCAGTTTAAAGTACAAAGCAAAAAGACTGACCTGTGGTGGACTGTGGGAGAGCCTTAGCCAGCAACATGCTGACATTCTTGTCTGTTCCACCTCCCTTGGCAGCCTCCATCTTTGTTTCGACATCTCCCAAGTGTCCCCACAGCTTATGACTGATGGCAAAGCGCGAGTACTTGGACAACCTGTATGTAGAAATTGTCCTTGTATTATTGACTATGGTAACTGTACATTGGCTTGCTACAGACAATCTAGAGACCCTAAATTTACAAGATATAATCCAAAGGAACACTGACATTTCATGAAGACAAACTGTAAACATCATTCTGACACCAAGATTTTAACCACATGCAGTTTCCCTGCCTATTGCACTTACAGTAGACTAGTTGACCCCAACAGCATACTGACAGTAAACACAGAGAGCCCAAACCTCTGTGTTATGCAATCACAATTAGGTGCTTTGCATAGCAACAGAAATGTCAATCTCCGGTAAATAAATGGGTGTCCGATCTCCCCAACAGTTCCTGATGAGTCTTGCATTGAAGACGGAACCGGTCAACTAATCAACCATTGAACATTGTGACCTTTGCTAAGTCCTGTTCATTCATGAAGATTTTACCGTCATAGTGTGTATATGGGAGGGAAAGCAGAAGTCATGCCAGGTACCAAGCTGATGAACTTTTCTTCCCATTGGAAAACTGTCTGTTTGACAATTCTTTTCAGTTTACATACTATACAAGAGGGAATTCTCTATGCACTTGAGGAATACGTGTACAGAAATTCATGTTTCGTATGACCACTCTAATCAGAGGGCACCTGTTTTCAGACATGCACAGTTTGGTGATCCTTATGGATGGTCTTTTTAAGAGGGATCACTGTAACGGCAATCCAGATAAAACCTTATTTCTATGTCAAGCCTGCCATCCAGCAATGAGCAGCCTACCTCTGTTCCATGCGGTCCTTGTTGAAGTCCACTCCATCCACATCTGTGGCTGGCAAGAGACGAGTGTCAAGCAGATCATCCACCATTGTTGTCTTCTCGTCCTCGGTGTACGCGTCTCCATACATGGCACTCAGAAGAGCAGTGGCTGCTGTATTCATGTTGACATCATTGGATTTCGAGAGCGTCTCCGCCATCGAAGATGAGCGACGGTAGCGGGCAAAGAATAGATCATCACACACCACAGACAGTGCCCGATAGAACTGTTTGGCAAATTCTACATTGCTGTCATCTCTAAGATCACCTGCACCACAACAATTGGAAAAATAAAAGAACCATTATAGTCACTATAACTTTCGTTGTAAGATGCATGTCCTGTTAAAACAGAAAGTACATGGTGTGCATTGAGTATAAAATAGAAGCCTGGATTAAACTTTTTAGAGACATAAATCTCAGTTTGCTACATTTTGTTTTTAAACATACATCATTAATGTTGGTTGACAGACCCACATCACTTCACTCTCTCTTTTTTTTTCTTCTTCAGAAAACCGCAATTTAAATTTTGTCCAGATTTAGCTCTCCAAATGAACATATGGCAAGCCACAACATGCAAAGTTCTTGGACGAATCTCATGCTTCAAATATTTGTGACTTATAACTTGTATACACACACTTAATTTCAGTGATTTATAATCTTGGTACAAATGACCTGGTGACATGTACGTCTGAAAAAGGTGACCTGGTCATCTTAGGAGGTGGGAGTGGGTGGGGAGATACCCATTGGCAGCTTAATATTGTTGTTACGCTGTATTTTTACCAGTATACCTACCAGCTTTGATATGGGCCACAGTATGTACCAATACCAAGACAAACTCTCCCACATTATCCAGGCGGGCCGTACGCATGTACAAGATATGATTGTTAGCATCATAATGGAAGGAGTTCCTATAGGCATTGTGTGCAAGATGTTGATTGGCTGGGATTTTGTCTGCAAGAAGTAATGTGATTGGTGGATGTTGACAATGGGCAGCCAGCAGATCCACAACAAAGTTGCCAAACTTGTAGACAACAAATGAGCGACTGCTCAGCTTGTTCAAGTCGACTGGCTCCAGCTGGTTGTCTTTGGTCCATTCTGCGTCTCTTACATCGATGTATCCTTCCCCTGCAAAATATTTTTTCCCATCTTGTATTTCTGATATAACTATTTTTATACTGGCTTTCTCTCCGAACATTGTTTGTGCTCCAATTTAATGGAATTAAAACAATAATGTATTGTTTATGCACAATCCGATAAATATGTACAGCTACTGGAAGTAGAGTAAACAATTACATTAACACTTCACACAGAAATAATATTTATGCTTACTAGGAAATGAAATGGTCTTTGTCTGTATCAGAGCACATGTACATGCATATGACTTTGGATATAGCGCTAAAAAACATCTAATTAGAATAAAACATATGTATACAATGCAACAATGAACTACACGCATACCTGCTGCCATCTTGTGGCCACTTCTGACACCACCGTTGGCAATGTTCTTCTTGATTTGCTCAAGTTTGTGGTAGAGTGGAGAGGCCATAAGAAGTGCTGTCAACTCAGCCTCATTGAGTGGGCCTGCCATGGCATAGGAAGGAGGCAGTGGTTGTGTCTGAAGAGTTTCAGTTGTCATGGCAACAGGGCCAGGAGTATAGCCTGTGTCATCAGTGAAAGACGTATCTGGGACCTGCTGGTTGCCCACAAGGTGATCAATGTTGACACTCTCCTTCAGGGTAAGCACCTGTGTCATGGCAGCAAAAACATGAGCAGTACAGAATAACATGTCTGAGTACAGAATAACATGTATGAATGCTGAATAACATGTCTGAGTACAGAATAACATGTCTGAATACAGAATAACATGTCAGAGTACATAATAACATGTTAGTACATAAATTAGTAAGTTTGAGGAACATATTGGAATAACATGTTTGGATATGGAATTATATGTTTGAGTAAAGAATAGCATGTTTTAACAGACAGGAATAACATGTTTGAGCAGCATAGAATAGTATGTTTTGAATATGGATAACAGTTTGAAGAGCATGGAATAACATGTTTGAGGAATCATTTGAAAGGGGACTCAGATTACTAGCATGTTTTTTTTTCCTTGTTGACGGATTGATACAGAATGATATGACATACTGACCTCATCAGCCTTGACCTGTTCATTCTCCTCGCGCTGCTTCTCTGCCAGCTCCATCTTGCTTTCCTTGGCCGCCGACTTGATCTGTTGCTGTTTGGCCTTCAGTTTCTCCTCCCTCTTCTTGCGAAGACGTTCCTCCAGGTTGCTCTGCATGCGCAGCTTGTCTGCATCCATCTTGTTGACAAGGCGCTCCACATCCTTATTGTGCTCCTCCATGATACGCTCCTGCTCCTCCTTGCTGGCACCACCTTGTGTCAGACATTCCAATTCCTCCTGAACATTGTAACAATTTGCCCGTTATTCTTTTGCATTGCCAGTTAACCTCGGTCTATAAAATTATCTTCTATACATATGAAAGTGAAACTTTCGACAGATCACTTATGTGTCACCTACATGAATTCTGGTGCATGGGGCCCAGAATCAACATATTGTAAGATCCATTATGTTTTACTTCTTCCAGCAATGTTAGTTTTCTATAAATTTTGATCTATCCATGCTCAATTTATCTGTACTGTACCCCCAAAAACACATACAAATGAAAATGACAGTGGTTCAAAACGTGCTGTAAATATATTCCTGCATAATGATGTAACCAAATTTCACACACACTTTTTACTGGTTACCATGGACCAGCTGCCGAACTCCTCTCATAAATGTTAAACGTGACACTTTCATGGAGTTTTTAGCACCCAGAGGACCCAATAATTCAAAATAATTGTTCAAGGAAGAACTAGGGTTGTAATGCAACTACATGTATAGGTGATCAGGTCATACTTTTTTTTTTTGCTCAAAGTTTGACTTGCCTTCATTTTCTGCTTCTTTTCCTTTACCATATCCTCTTTGCGTTTGTTGAGTGCATCCACATTGCGTGCATGACGATCTTTCTCTCTGCGAAGTTCATCCTCCAGAGAACGCTCATATTCTGATAACTCTCGCTCCATGCGTTTCTTCTCATCAGCTTCAAAGGCTGCAGAATATGAACATACCAAATAGTCCAATGGGTCAACCACAAAACATGGTGAACAAAATATTTTGTTAAATATAAACACGTACCCTGTATACTGGGATGATTTTCATGCATACAGTCTAGACTTACTGTATACAAAAAGTAGCAACCTGCAAAACCTGAGTTTGGCACACTGCCATGGATTTCATCACAAAATGAATTGATAGTAATATATGTAGTTACAGATTACTCACACAGAGGGCAGCACCCTCTAGTATGACTTGTTTTCGTCTCTTTTTTTTTTTTTTTTGTTGGCTCAAAGGAAGAAACTACAATTATTATGAAGGTTTGAGAGGAATCAGAATCAAACATCGCCAACACAAAACAGATAAGTTCAATGGTTGCTCCAGCTGATCTCAGCAAGATGGTTACCAAGCAGCAAAATATACAGCATTTTAAATATGACTGCGAATTTTCATATGGAATCTGCCACTCTTTAGTTCTGCATGGTATGATATTCAGTTTGTTATCATTTATGAATTTTCTCTCATATGGTCTGTTACTTCCACTTTTATTTCAGCCATTAGTCCACACTCATTATTTCAATAATTTTAATGGGCTTGATTTTTAAAAATTTTTAATACAGTATAAGTGTGGCCAAAAAGAAGAGAGAGAGAGAGAGAGAGAGAGAGAGAGAGAGAGAGAAAATTGGCCTCATTGACTTTTACATTTTTCAGTGCCAGACATGTCTTAAGTCGATCTACTTAAGTGAAACTAGTCTGAATTATCATTAGGATCTCAGATTCGTATTCCTGGTAAAAAGCTCTTTCATTCAAGTATCAGCATGCCTTTAGTTCCAGAGAAAAGCTGTTGACTCAGTCCAACATTTGGCACTTAAAGAGTTAAGCCTTGACTGTGCTGCTCCTCCAGGTCCCAGCCCCAGTACAACTTTGCCTTACCTGATGCCTACATGATACTCTCAAACTGTGCAGTCACTTGATCATTGTGCCCTATGGAAGCACCTGTCATACATACACTACTAATCTTTCTCCCTTTGTGACAATGATACTGAACATTCTCACATGCTGGTAAGCCTGTTGAGATCCAGTCTGGTTTAGAACCTCACCTTTTCGGTCCTTCTCCAGGCTTTGCTCATGCTCTTTGCGCTGCTGGTCAAGCTTGCGTTTGACTTCCTGTAGTTCAGCAGCGGCACTGTCTGCCTGGTCTGCTTTCTCATGCTGTGGTGCAAACTGACGCAGAGCTTCTGAAAACTCCTGCAAGTATGTATGGGAATCCATTTACACCGGGCCAGGTGGGACATGCAACAGATGAATTCAGCTTCTAGCTGGCAGCTATGCATAGTGCTCCCTGCATCAACTGTTTGTCAAGGGGCTAAGGAAACCAAATACTTTACATACAACATTTTAATATATGTTCTGATCAATCTGAAAATCTAACACAGTACTGATGAAATTAGGAACAAAAACCAAAATACAGTATGCTGTAATTACTTTTATCCCAAGCAGCAGTGATGTCATTTTCCTACCTTATAGTGTCTCTCCTTCAGGTCCAGCTTGGCCCTTGCAAAGCGCACCTCCCAGTCAGTGAGAGCCGCTTGTTCAATGGCCTTCTCCTCCGCTGCGTGTGTGCGGTCTAAATCTGCAAGTTCCAGCTGCTGTCTGTTCAATAACTCTGTTCGTTTTTGCTGGAACTCTTCTGGAGACAAGTCCTGGCTCTGTAGACACACAATCATGTGCTCACTTAGCGTTACACAAGCTTCAACGTTCAATCAGGCTTCATGTGACTAATTGTGATAAGCAAAACTGATTTGTGTAGATACATTTCCACAGAATAATTCAGCATAATATTTTGTCATTATAATATACAAACATTCATAAGAGTGGACTTGGAAAACAAATATGACAAGATCTGCATATTCTTTAGCCAACAACTGTCTCTACTTAAAGTTTCAGAAGCCTATGTCCAGATCACCTAAATGTTCATTCAGTTATTACAGTGCTCCAATATAGACCTTCCTGTACCAAATGCAACAACCAATGCCACAAAAAAACAAAAACAAAAACAAAAACAAAAACAAAAAAAACGATTTAAGTTTAAAAAGTCATGTACAAGGAATACATTTTAACATAAAATGTATTGATCCATCTGTATTATAAATATTCTAGTGAAATGCCACAATTATTAATTTACTTATAATGCTACCTTTGTTGTCATGCATCATTCTCTACTGATTTCAAAGAGATTATTGCTCTGAAACTGAATTGGCCACTCTCGTAAAATAAACATGATTATACACATCTAGATATGTATATGTGTGTTGACTTTTACCATGATTTTTTTAAAATTTTGATATATGTACATATACAATCGTAATGATTGTGCTGTTTTTTAATGCCAGTCTGGCATTATATGCACTTGCCTTTCTTCTCCTGTTTTTCCTACTTATATCCAAATTGTGATGAGTACACTTAATGTACAATTTACTGTTTATGCTGTCCTCTCACTTAAGCTAAAAAATGACATTCAACTATTACCTCTTTATCCTTTAATCTCATGCCTGATTTACGGGAAATTAGTTTACATAATTATTTCCTCAACGTTGCCTTCATAATAAGATGTGCTGGGCATATTTATTATTCTTCACGCTTTAAACATGTATGCACAATTTAATTACCGAACAAAATCAGAATACTTCCTAATTCTCATTAAAAGTATTGACAAACCTGCAGAGCTGCCAGCTCATCCTCATGCTGTCGTACCATTTCCTCTCTCTGCTTCTCGTACATCTCATTGTGTTTGCTGACGGCATCATCCACCATCATCTTTTTCTCAGCAGCATACTGTTTCTCCAGGTCACGCAGTTCCTGAGCGTGTCTTGCAGCCAGGACAGAGCGTACAACCTTGTCGCTGTCCTCGATGCCATTCTCACGGACACCTTCTGTCATAGCTGCCTTCTCTATCTCTTTGGCCTGTACAAACACACATGTACACTATCAGCTGTGCTCCACTTCAAGACCTACATCCATAGGGTCCCAAAAACCAAATAATCATTTTTGGGGCAGGATACTGTTCTTTTCGACCAAATTTGATGGCATTAAAAGCAGGCACTTGGGATTTTTGTACATACCTACTAATTTTCTGTTCATTCTTGGTTATGTTTTGTCCCTATTTTTCTGCTGTGTTTATCACACTTCCTCACTGATTATCCTCAAAGCACAAACATATTAGTTACAACAGCCTGTGAGTAATATTTACATTAGCAAATCGACAAGGCAAGGCCAAAAGTAGCTCAAAACCCTCCAACCACTGAGTGTAAACACTGGACTGGTTTCACCAGTTATCTGGCTCTTCAGAGGCTACTGTAAGGGCTGCATGTGCATGCTTATATAGTTGGGTGCAGCATACATGTCACTCAAGTTCAGGTGTATGTTGGAACATACACGAGACGTTAGAGAGCAAAGAGTCAAGTGTGACATAACTGCAATGTAGGACATCCCCTTAGCAATGCCATAGCACTAGAGATCCTGCCACTACTATGGCATCCATTGTACTAAATGGTCCCCAGCCATCTTACACAACTTTTTAGGTGGTATGGTGTCTAATGACAGCATATCTTCCTAAATGGGGAATCTTTTCACAACTCATACTTTAACTCATTCCATACCAGTCCCTGATTTTTCTGTATATTTACCCAGATTTAAGATGACAATTGCATGTTTAAATTCTTCATACAAAGAGCTTTCATTCAAGTACCAACATGCCTATAGTCCTCAGTTAGTGGTTCTGGCACTGCCTGGCAAGTCATGCTGCAGCTGCCACAAAGGCAGCTGCAGCATGACTTGCCAGGCAGTGCCAGAACCACTGACCAAGGCCTGTCACCATAGTAAAAATTCAGCATAAGACTGAACAAGGGTTCATCTGCCCATAACGTTGAGGCCGAACGGTGCTGTTGTTCCTAGTTGATGAATTCAGTGCATCTCTTTGACAAGTCTAAGTTTTAGTTTTGCTAAGTTTACGTGGTGTGTGTATGTATGCCAGAATCTGAATATTTATACAGTATTCGGTGTACCATGGTCTGGGAGGGTAAAATGTCTCCCAAGAGGTTGGTTACAGTCCTTTCTATTGATGTAATAAAAATGTTCCCCCATACCATCCTTCAGGCTTCTGTCTGTTTGGCCTACATACTGTTTCCTTCACACCTGACACGTGAGGAGGTATATAAGGTTACTGCATTTCCATGAACCTCCTGGGGGATACATATGCCCAGTATAGGAACTCCAATGTGCACTAGTGTAAATTCTTTTTTGTTATTTGCCATCTTTCATACACAATAAAGATCTCTCTGGATGATTATCCCTTTCACTCTTCATGTTCTAACAAATGACACTTTTAATATTTATGAGAATTTAGGACATTGCATTTGAGCTTGAGGTGTTATCTCTCAAACTCATTCAACTCATTTTCAACTTTGGTGGTAAAGGTTCTAATCGCTGGTTTCTGCATCGCCTGACAAGTCATGCTGCATCTGAATCTGCAGCATGACTTGTCAGTCAATGCAAAAAACACTAACCTGATGATGCATGTTGGTCCTTAACCCTTTCCCCCTCAAACCGGCCAAAACCAGCTGGTGGTCAAATGTTGTCTGCTTCAGTGTATTCAACTAATTTCAACAGTTATGAAAAACAATTTGACTGAGAAATGTACATGAGACTTATCAAGATCACATGCCCCAGGTAAACAGCTTTGCTTGGCATGGGTTGGGCACTAGTCCCCAACCCATGCCAAGGAAAGCTGTTGACTCAGTCTTGATTCAAGGGGGAAAGGGTTAAACTAAACTGTTGGATAACAATTTGTCTTTTTGAGGAGACAATCATGGATTGCTGCGGAAGAAGTAAATCCCAGTCAGCAGACCACTCACCTCCTTGCTCCGCACTTCATCCAGCTCCTTCCTCTGGGTCAGCATCTCCTTTGTTAGCTCCATCTCCTGTTTACGCCGCAAATTCTGCATCTTACGTTTTCGCCGTTCCGCCAGTTTTTCTCTCAGCTTAAGCTGTAGTCTGCGATGGTTAGCATCCATTTTCTCTGCTGCATCCTCCAGCTCTTGTTCATGAGAGGCTATCAGCTGTAAACAACAAACACTTGTTGAATAATCTCCCCTGAAGGTTCGTGACAAACATAATAATTGAGACTCCTTTCAAGCTATGGACTGCTAAAATCTCACATTACTCTCAATTAAGACTTTGTCTTACATTTTCTGACTGCATATACTTGTTTTTTTCTTGCTAAATACCGATATTACCATTAACATATGATTTTGTTTTCCTCATGAAAAAAATACTGTTAAAATCATCAGATTTTTTTGTATTGCATAACGTTTTCCCTCACTCAGAAGGCCCTACCTGTCAATGTTCCAAAAGATGTTTTTGGCTACCAAAATACATGTACATGTATGGGTAAAACATCACCATTTGTTTCTATTTTACCCTTACCCCCTCAAACTGGCCAAAACCAGACGGGAGTCAAATGTCGTTTGCTTCAGTGTTTTCAACTAATTTCAACAGTAATGAAAAACAATTTGACTGAGAACTGTGGATGAGACCTATCACGATCACATGCCAACGAAAGCTGTTGACTCAGTCTTAATTCCAGGGGGAAAGGATAAAAACCCACTTCGCTTTTTTTTTTTTTTATTTATTTATTGCACTGAAAAGGCCAAAGTTCTTTCTTCTTCACGGATGTTTTGGGTTAACCAGCCGGCATGGCAAAGATTGATTTAAATAAACTCAAGCCAAAGTATTAACCATGGTTTACTATAGAACAGCTTACTCTGTGACTTCTGTCGCAATACTATACCCACTTTCTCATAGGCAGTTTGATGACCAATCTCCCCTGCATTGAGTATTCGAATAAATTAAGTGGACACCAAGGGCCGAGGGTTCTCCTAGAAAGAGAACATGCCCCAGATTAGCCCCTTTCCCTCACATCACTTGGACATACAGCTCCCACTTCTAAGACAGTTGTTGAGATAGTGTTTCTCTTACCAGGAACGGGTTAAGTCTACTGAAGAAAACTTTGACTTACAGCAGCCACCTCGGCCTCAGAAAGGTCGTTCCTGGCTGCCAGTTCAGCAGCTTGTCTGTTCTTCTTTTCACGGAGGACCTTTTCTCTCTCATTCTCCAGCTCTTTGTTCAGTTTCTGCTCTTGGTTTCGTGCGTCCTTTTCCAAGGCATCTGCTAAGGACTCCCTCTCCGTCTCATGCCGAGTGCGCATCTCTTCCTTGGAACGTTCCTGCAAAAGTTCATTGTATGTGCTGGTTATTTTACGAGGGAAATGATACTCTTAAATAACGACACAGAGCATTTGTGACACAAAGATGCAAATAAAAGTCCTTTTGTTACAGTGGCTCATAACAACTCAGTAAAAAAAAAAATTTATAAGTAAAGTGTTGAATGTGTAAATACAAGCTTATCCACCTCGTACACTTAAGTGCAAGGATGTCGACCTGTTGGAGCATCTTTGCAATTAAAACAAGAGGGCTGTGTGAACAGCCCGTGCCTCAGCTGATCTTGACATTCATCACACTTGCAGCTCTATGAACTTGGGAAAGGATCAAGGACACCATGTTCTGAGTAAGTCTGACCTTTATAGAAGAACACTTACATGTACAACATCAAAGTTCAAGTAGTTCTCAATTTATAATGAAGAGTAAAATTCATGTATGTTGCACTGTGACCCCACAGACGAGGTCAAGGTCATTCATGTACTGTCTCAGCATGACCTTCATACAGAATAATTAACATGTGTAGCTAACTCAAAACAGATATCAAGTTATCAAGTAAACAGTAAATTCCGTGTCAGTTGTCCTGTGAATTAGCATTAGAATGCCCATTGATTTACATAGTAATCAATAGGAAAGCTCCACTGACTGGTAAGTACCGTAATTGAAAATCCTTAAAAATCAGGAATCCAAAGCAGTGCCACCTACTAAACAACTGTTTGACCCTTCCACAACAACATATCCATCACATTTCAGCTTAATCTGAGGGACGGTTCTGAAAACAAGTTAAAAATAGCAAAACCATACAAGAAATTCATAGAAAAAAATGCAGCGCCACCTGGTGAACAAATTGGGAACTAGGTGTCCCCCGGAGTGTCTATGTACAATATCAAAGCAATTGGGTGAGCGGTTTCAGAGGAGAAGAATTTTGAAGGTTTGCCCCAAAGAAGAACAAACAAATTCATAAAAAATCCAAAAATCAATAGAGCATGACCATTTGAACACACTTGGTAGAGATCCACCCAAGGCACATCCCCACCAAGTTTGAAGTAAATCTGGTCAATATTATTAAAGTTATGACCATTACAAGAAATTCCCATGTTAAACTTTCCTATCAAAACTTTTGTAGAGATTTTTGAAAAAAAATTATAAAAAAATCCAAATTCATTGGAACATGACCATTGGAAAAACCTGGTAGACACCCATCCAAGGTACATTGCCACCAAGTTTGAAGTAAATCTGGATGATGGTTTTGGAGAAGAAGTCGAAAATGTAAATTAGCATTAGAATGCTCATTGACTTACATGGTAATCAATAGGAAAGGTGCATTTACCCCAAAGGAGCCGAATTGAAAAAATCATTAAAAATCAGGAATACGCAGCATTCCCACATAGTGAACAACCTTGTTTGGCCCTTCCATAAGGAACATATCCACTACATGTAAGCTTAATCTGAGTCACGGTTCTGGAGAAGAAGTCGAAAATAGCTATAACACACAAAAATTCATAAAAAATTAGAAAAAAACTGCAGCCCCACCTGGTGAACAA
The DNA here is from genome assembly GCA_964020975.1 of Hermodice carunculata. Taxonomy (NCBI): domain Eukaryota; kingdom Metazoa; phylum Annelida; class Polychaeta; order Eunicida; family Amphinomidae; genus Hermodice; species Hermodice carunculata. The sequence continues at coordinate 70,185,075 of OZ026617.1, forward strand.
ATAAACAACAAGGAGTCCCTAGATGTCTTCCTGTGTGATATCAAAGCAATTGGGTAAGCAGTTTCGGAGAAGATTTTTTAAGATTTGTAGAAAAAAAAGAACAAAAAAATTCATTAAAAATCCAAAAATCACTGGAGCATAAACATTTGCACAAAATTGGTAGAAACCACCCAAGGTACATTGTCAACAAGTTTGAAGTTAATCTGGATGACGGTTTTGGAGAAGAAGTCGAAAATGTGAATTAGCATTAGAATGCCCATTGACTTCCATAGTAATCAATAGGAAAGCTGCATTGACCGACAAGTACCAGAATTGAAAAAATCGTTAAAAATCAGGAATCCGCAGCATTCCCACATAGTGAACAACTTTGTTTGACCCTTCTACAAGGAACATATCCACCATGTTTCAGCTTAATCTGAGTGACGGTTCTGGAGAAGAAGTCGAAAATAGCTATAACACACAAAAATTCATAAAAAATTAGGAAAAAATTGCAGCGCCACCTGGTGAACAAATTAAGAACTAGGAGTCCCAGGGAGTGTTCCTGTGTGCTATCAAAGCAATTGGGTAAGCGGTTTCGGAGAAGAAGACTTTTTAAGATTTACCCAAAAAACAACAAAAAAATTCATTAAAAATCCAAAAATCACTGGACCGTGACTAATTGAACAAACTTGGTAGAGACCCACCCAAGGCACATCTCCACCAAGTTTAAAGTGAATCTGGCTGACGGTTTTGGAGAAGAAGTCGAAAATGTGAATTGTGGACGACGGGCGGATGACGAACGGACGGACGGACGACGGACGATGGACCCTCAAAAAACCTCAGCTGACTGACAAGTCAGCTGAGGTAATAAACCACAACAACTAGCCATCAAATTTGATTCTTTTGATAGATTACAAAGCGAGCTGTGTCAGATACTATAAACTGACATTACCTGTTCACGTTTGAGGGCCTGCTGTTCCACAGATTCACCATATTCTACTTGAGGAGCAGTGAATGTGTTGTCCTCCTCTGTGCGATGTACAGTACCTCTTAGCTGTATCTCCTGCTCATCAAGGTACCGCTGAGCTGCATCTTCTTCTGATTTCCGCTGCGCTTCAGCCAGTTTACGAGCCCTGCGTGCTGACAGGCGAGCCTAAAAAATTTGATAACATACAGACATCACCATGGGTGTTAAATTTTGTACTCTTCACGTCCTGTGGTACACTATTGGTCTCTACTAATCCGAACATCAATGAAAGAATTTTGGCGCTCAGCTTCAGCCAGTTTACGAGCCCTGCGTGCTGCCAGGTGAGCCTACAAAATTTGTTAACATACAGACATGACCCCTGGTGTCAAATTTTGTACTCTTTATGCCCTGTAGTGCACTATTGGTCTCTACTGATCTGAACATCAAAGAAAGAATTTTTTGACAATTTTCTTCTTGCTATTCTTCCAACAAAGAATGCATTTATTCCTATCTGTTAATCATGATATTCATTGTCTTGTCAATATTAAAGGCTTTGTTCCTTAATCTCCAAATTTTACTCTACATAGCTCAGTCAACTGTCAAAGGACAAAAAACTGAGAGAGCAGCAAACTATATACAAGTTGCACGCCCACCTTGTATGAGCCATAACAGTAAGATCATCTACAGGTGTCCTATAAACATATGCCAGTAAGAGATGCACCAGAAAACTGATGCCTGATGAAGTACAAACCTGCATGTCATTGACTTGTCTGTCTCGCTGGTGGTTCAGCTCATGTTCCAAAGTCTCACACTCTCGTCGATGTGAGTCTAACAACTTCTGTGTCAGTACTGCATCAACACTGCCATTTACATTGGGCAGCTGAAATATAAAATAAATTGTGTCAAATTTATCACATCTTGGATTGCTAAAAGGCTGTTGAACCCTCAGTGGCTATATTCACCAAGAATTTTGATCTGATACTAAGTTTATCATCAAAATTAAAATCAACTTGTTTGATCCCGAATTATAGCATATTATCAATTCCAATATTAACCAATCTATGTTTTTATGACTATTGTGCAAAAAGCATGCTTAACATTTCAGGATTATTGTTCAATCCTAATTTGCTCCAAATTAAAAAGATAAAGTCCTGGATCAAAGTGAGATCAATTTTATAAAATGGAAATGTTAATCTGAAAGTTCATATTACAACCAAAAACAAACATTGGTTAATCCTGCAAGTTTTAATCAAATATTAGGCCATGGTTGAAGTGATTCGGGCCAGATTCATATCAATTTTTAATTTAGGATTAACCCTTTCCCCCTTGAATTAAGATTGAGTCAACAGCTTTGCTTGGCATGGGTTGGGCACTAAGTGCCCAACCCATGCAAAGCAAAGCTGTTGACCTGGGGCATGTGATCTTGATAAGTCTCATGTACATTTCTCAGTCAAATTGTTTTTCATAACTGTTGAAATTAGTTGAAATCACTGAAGCAGACGACATTTGACCACCAGCCGGTTTTGGCCAGTTTGAGGGGGAAAGGGTTAAACCAAATTCTTTGTGAGTACAGCCACAGTGGAGACCGGGTCAATAGCTTTCCTTGACACTCTTGGCAAGGAAAGCAGTTACCTTTATCATAATTAAAGAAAAAAAATAAGCAGGCAATATTTACAACACCAGATCACCTACAGTGATATTTGAGGGAGAAAAAATAACATACAGATATGACATTAGGTCTCTCAGAGTCAAAATTTGCACTGTTGATATGTCTTAGGCTTTTTATGTTTACTTCAAATCACAACTTTTATTCCTTGGCCTACACAGACAGGTTACCTGGATTTTTTTCTTTCATTGTTGATGGGAGTAAATAACAACAATTTACAAGTTCAAGACATCTGGACCCTAAATTTTTCAAACACTGTAGTCACTAGAGATGTGGACTGGAATTCTTATTTTCCAGAATTCTTCACTTTCAAAAACCACTGGTCACATATATGCATAGGAGAACATTGAACAGACAGTTGAATGTGATGTCCAATGAATTGTTTTGAAATCCAGATAACCCTTAAAGAGCTTATCACTGCTATACAGTAGTCCCTCCTTTGAGAGACTGCCCTAGTGCCACCCAAAAGGCGGTCACATAAAGCAGGTGTTCCCTCAAAGGAGGTATAAATAACATGAAAAGTACTACAGAAAGACCTGACAACTGTGGTCTCTCAAAGGAGGTGGTATCCCAAAGGAGTGGTCTTTCAAAGGAGGGACTACTGTAGTTGTTTTCTCATTACCGTTAAACATATAATGGTTAAAAGATTCAAGCTCCTCATGAAGATACCTTTCATTCAAATACTAGCAAGCCTGGTCTAAAGCAAAAAGTAGTCATAGTGAAAAGCTTTGTTTGAGACACTTTGCGCACAAAGTGTCCCAAGGAAAGCTGTTGACTCAATCTTAAATCAGGGCTTTAAGGGTTAATTTCTTGGCCTTACTTGAGACAAGATGTCCCTGTGAGCTTGTATAGCTTGTTTGGCATGCTCCTCATCAATCTGGGTGCTGATCTTCTTTACGTGTTCAGCTTCCTCTTCATCTAACACTGCCTCGGCTGCCATCACCTCCTGCCTCTGACGTTTCTCCAGCTCTGCCATGTGCTTGTCCAATTCCTCATGACGACCCTCTTGTAGCAGTCGAGTTGACAGCTACAGAAATAAATGTTTTGCAAATGTACTTATTTTCACATGTTAACATTTTCCTTAGTTTTTACATTTAAAGCACATCACTGATATTTTGCTTTGCTCTTGCATCTATACTACATAGGTGACTACATCCAAATATGTTGAATCAAGAGATCCAGGTAAACAGTGCATGAAAACAAAGAGAATGTATGTATGTGTGTATGAAGGAAGGGAAGATGAGCTCCTTTGCTCTGTCTTGTGCTAAAATATTATGTTCAGAGCAAGTTTTTCCATGATTTCTCCGCTTGGTTGGGCGCTTTACCTAACCATTTGGTAACACACAGCTACTGTGTAGTCACACAGATTTAAGCTCCTGTCATCAGGGCTTTGTGGCACTGTTGTGTCGCTAATTCCAGCCTGAAATACACTCACTGACCCTGCAGTGTATTCACAGTAACCTTAGCATTTTTACGTCTACTGCGATTCAAATTTGCTTTGAGTCATCTCTTACCGTGACAACACTGGTCCCAGTAAGACTGAACCTCTGTGTTACATAATCACAATAACTTGTTTTGCATAACAACAGAAGTTACCCCTCGGTTTATAGACAGGCTACATGTCAGTTAACCAACAGTTCATTGGAGAGTCGTGGAAAGCAATGAAACCGGTTGAACTTAACCGTTTGCCATTGTGACCTTTGCTCTGTCCTTTGCTAATATACATACATACATATACATATATATATATATATATATATATATATATATATATATATATATATATATATATATATATATATATACACACACACATATATATACATATATATATATATACATATATATATATTCACACACATATATATATATACATATATATATATGTATATTTATACGTATATGTATATATATGTGTGTGTGTGTGTGTATATATATATATACACACACATATTTTGATGATGTTCATATTGACTTTTGTGTTTACACATGTATTTTTTATAACTCTAGGGAGATAAAATTTTATTTGAGGTTGGCTAAAAATTGTAATATTACCAAACTTCAGAAACAAAAAATTTATGCAAGAAAAATATTGCTATCAACTATAAAAAGTAAATTACATGTGGCTGACAATGTGACACTTCCAGATTCTTGGCACACCTAATTCCTTAGTTTAACCAATAAGGTCTGGCCATAAAAATCTCTTGCGTTATTGAAACAGATCAAAGCACAGTGTATGTGGTACAGCCATCACTTCCAGCAGCCCTAAATTATTAAATAGGGCATGCAGTCTGTCATGATGATAGGCAGTTTATCAAAGAGAGAAACAAGGAGAAGCATCTGGATAGGATCATGTGAACATTATCTCTCCTGATCGGTGGTCTTTATAGAGGACACCACTGATATTATCCGTGAGTTGTTAGGTGATTAGCTGATAGGATACTTATATTGTTCCTACCTCCATCTTTTCTCTCTCATGCCTATCTTTGAGATCGTCCACTTTCTTGCTGCGGCGACGCCCCATGCGTGCACGGACAGCTGCCATTTGCTTCTGTCTCCTTGCCTCCATGACACGTCGAATCTCCTCTTCCACATTCACCTGTTTCTTGACTTGCTCCTCCTTCTGCTCTGGGGTAAGTAAGCCCTGTTGTGCTAGCGACTCCTGCAACACAAACACACCAGTACAGATACAATTAATGCTCCCCATGCATAGCCATTACTATAAGGTTTAACTGTATCAATATAACCCTGTACATACACTTTCCTGTATATATACTTTTCGTATGTTTGGAAGTTAGGACCTGGAGAAAAATATGTTGGCATGATGGAAACACTGCTTTAGCAGAAGGATAGCTCCATACCCCCAGTAGATGACAGACCAGGTCGGGTAGAATTGAGGGGGGAGGGGGGTCCAGGTTAAGCTTTTATCTGTTCCTTAATTGGCATGCACATTATGCTTATTATGCCGATAATAACAGCAGGGTGCTCACTATACCCATATGGTACACAAAGCAAATGATTAACATCCCCTGTTATCTGGGACTGGGTCACTAATTAAACACCTCTCCACTGAATTGTTTGTCAGTGATAAAGCTGGACTGCATGCTGTGCCTGAACATAAAGCTACTTGGTCCCAGTTCTAAGGGAAAACTCCAGCATGAGGGAAGCAACTTTGTCCCAGTCCATCATTAAAGAACTTAATTTTGCAGCAATACAATTATAATTTTCATGTTGAACATACATCCTGAAGATTCTCATACAAAAGACGGTTGCAATACCCAAACGCACACAATGTTCCATGATTGCAAAGTCTGTCCAGACACTAGTGTCGCTGACTAAAATTACAGTTTCCTTTACCGTGACGTTATTTATTTTCTACAGTCTTCATTCCATTTATTTGTATTTTAATGGAACTGCATTATTTGTGTTTTGATGTCAACCTGACAATAGGCCTATCTTGTTGACACTGAATCTGTGGTATGTTTTTTTGTACTTTGAATTCTGAATGTATTTGACTGATGAGTCAAGACTGACTCCTGTTCGTCAATAAAATTGTTATTATCATCATCATCATCATCATCATCATGCTACAAGTACATGTAACACCAAGCCATGTGCATGCACATGTGTTATGATGAAATCTGTGAAATGCCATCACTACAACTTACATGTACAGTATCTCAATTTCCTCAAGTAATGAATGTAATAAAAAAAGAAAAAACTAGAAAGTGTCCAAAAGACACAACAGCATTAGAAAGAATATGGCATGTAACTGATGTGAAACCTCAAATACCTTTTGAGATGCATGCAACACAAATATGACAAGTCTTATCAACATTTATCCCAAGTTAAGTAATGATTAATTAACACAAGATAATTAATCCAAGAATCCAAGAGAGAAACAAAACCCCAGGTGTACACTTTCATATATTGATAGATGTTTCCACAAAGTTTCATGGTTGAACCTCAAATACCTTTTGAGATACATGTGACACAAATGTGACAAGTCTAACGTCGAATCAACATTTTCCCTAAGTTAATGAATGATTAATTAAGACTGTATAATCAACCCAAGAGACAAACAAAACCCCAGGTGCATGCCTTCATATAATGATAGATGTTTCCACAAAGTTTCATGGTTGTATCTCGAATGCTTTTGGAGATATGTGCGACACAAATGTGACAAGTTTAATGTCAGATGGACAAACAGACGAATGGACGGACAAGGGAAAATCTATATACCCCTGGTGGGGGCATAAAAAAACGACATTACTACACATGAGATGTGCCATACAGACATGTTGTGACAAGCAACTACAAATTGTTTCTTTTTTTTCTTTTTTTCTTTTTTTTGTAGTCTTCTCATTACTTACAAATTGTTCCTTCAGACTGTCCGACATGGCCTTGATTTGTTCCTTAGTGGTCTGTGAATTAGTGTCTGTCTGAGCTTTGGCCAGGCTAGCTGCCTCCTCAGCATGCAGTGTGTCCAGAATGAGCTGGCCAGTCTTCAGCTGGTCATCTGTGTTGTCCACTGGTACAGGTGGGGGTGGGATGCCTGCCTTGTTAGCCTGTAAAACACAACACTGTGATGCACTTGTCTGTGGTCGTGTATTACAGAATTTTGTTTTGCTTTTGAATATCGAAAAGTCATTGACAGTTGCAATTGGTTTTAGTCACATTATTTAGTTGATGTCAGCAAAGACTGTCACAGCATCACATTGCAGCTGCTTTCCCACGTACTTGCATGCATGTGCCTTGACATGAGTTACATGTTACAACCTGATGTATAAAGCAAGCATATGTAGATGTTATCTCAGTCTCTGATGAGTTATGTACAGTAACAAAACTGTCAAACTTGTTTGATCCATTTCTCCATAAAACTGGCCAAAACCGGTTGGTGATCAAATTGTGTCTGCTTCAATGTCTTGGACTAATTCCAACACTAATAAAAAACAAAGAATAAGAACTGTAGGTGAGACCTACAGTGCCGGCAGAAATTCTTGCTCCAAAACTCTGGGGGGTCACCAGTGGAACCACTTGCAGGTACAACTTTTCAAAGTGTAATATTAAAAACATTATAATTCTGACACCACAACCAGTTTAGGGCCGGTGGGGGCCACGGGTAGGTACAAGAAGCACACTGAGTAACTATCATCAAACTTCCTAAAAGTGTTCTCTGCAGGAGTCCCTTGTACAAGTTGTACCCGAGGAGGACCACGCGGAGGGGCTACCAGAGGAGACGGTGCTAAACTTTCTGGCGGCACTGTATCAAGATAATGTGCCCCAGGTCAACAGCTTTCCTTGGCCTGGGTCGGGTGCTAGGTGCTCAACCCATGCCAAGGAAAGCTGCTGACTCAGCCTTAATTCAAGGGGAAAAGGGTGAATTCTGGATTGTGCATTTGTCTTAATTAACACCAACCCAGGCATGTTTATATACCAAACAAAAGATGAAATAGCCAAATCAAACGACAGACGTAAACAATCTAGGGATTTCATGGTGCATCAAAGATTGTTTCTATCTTTTTGTTATTCCCCGATTCCACAAACTACACAGAATTCAAATTGAGAAACATCTTCTCAACCACAGCACACCTAAGCACATGTAATATTATACTCCATTTTATGTCTGCTAAGTGCATCAATTAATATGAAAACATAGATATTTTTGTCCTGCATTATCTGAATCATCTCAATATCCAATCCAAATAGACTTCATGTGTACATGTTTTTATTGTGCTTTCTGTAATTTTCATACCTCTTGGATATGTTTCTCTCTCAACTGTGCTTGGCGTTTCTTGCGTTTTTCGGCAAGTCTTTGCCTGAGCTGGTCCTCCTGTTTCTGCTGCTCAGTGTCCAGTTTGTTGAGACTATTCTGCAGTTCTTGCTGGTGAGTCTCCAGGATCTGCTTCATCTCTTGCTCGCTGAGGTCACCTGACCAGTTAAAATAAATATTTGTTGCTGTTACCATTCACAAACAGTGTACACCAAACTTCTACCCCAAAACCTTCAGTCACACCCTCATACTACAGGGGTGTGACTAAGGCCAGCTCTGACTTACACCCCTATAGGAAGAGGGTCATGATTTCTCATTTAACCTGACCCTTTGTTGGAACTATGTAGAAATATCAACACCCTTCCCCTCCCAACTCACACGCCCCCCCCCCCCCCAAAAAAAAATCTAGAAGGCTGCAAAAATTTGATGTCTAGTTTCTCAGGCACTTTCAAAATAATTTTGATGAAGGAAGAAAGGGTTGGGGGAGGGGTCCTTTACTTTTTTTGTTTTTGAACATTTATATTGCATTTTTCACAATGTTCGTGGTTTTTCACTATACAAAATCAATGTCATTGGGCAAGTTTAGCAGCATTAATATGGAAAATAGTATCTTTGGTCAGAAAATGTCAACAACAACAAAAAAAAATGTTGATTAGGGGAATAAATGAGAGATGAAGAAGCTGCTTGAGAAACTAAGCATTAGTTTTTTTTTTGGACTGAGTATTATTTCACTATTTTGTTAGACCTCTATCAACTATAAAATATCCTCTTCATATGTTAATCCTCTTGCAAGCTTTGCATCATTAGTCCTGCACGGCTGATGGTCTCTGGCCATGGGAAGTCATCAACCATTTCAGTTACATAGAATATTATCTATTTCTTTTCTTTTTGGACTATTGACTTCAAGCATAGCTTGTTCACTGTGACATCCAAAATCCCAGCAAACGGGCATAGACAGAGCAGAGTAAGACAGGTGTTCTGCAGTGAAGCCATAATCCCTGAACTGAGTGCTTGTTGATGTGCTCCACCAAGAAGTCATCTGATACAGGCATTTATTTCACAAAGTTTCAGTCCAATCTGTCCACCTGTGTAGCTAGTGTAGCTACTCACCCTGCAGTTTATCCGCCAGTTTGTCAGACATTTGTTGTAGCAGCGACTGTCGTCTTCTGCTGGCGTCCTGTGACACTTGATCCATGGCTCTCTGTTCATCTCCCCCGAGTTCTCTGTGCAGCTGCAGACGTTCAGCGTTTTGTCGTCTCAGTAGGTCACTTTGTCCGTGCACCTGTAGCAGTTTTTGTTTTAATTAACTCATACCATACCAGTCCCTGATTTTTCCGTATATTTATCTAGATTTTACACAACAATTGCATGTTTACTTTCTTCATGAAAAGAGCTTTTGTTCAAGTACCAACATGCTTATAGCCTTAAAGCAGTGCCAGAACTACTGACCAAGACCTGTGACCATAGTATAAAATGAGTTAAGGAACTTTAGCCATGCATTTTGATTATCAGTCATCAGTAAATCTTGATTCATAAAATAAAGTAGTACAGTGTATTGAAATACATGTAACCCCAAGCAAAGTACATGTATACATTTTCACGAACAGCATGATTTGCAGATTATCACCATATTAAAACAGAAGAAAAATTCATCACCCTTGCCGTATGAACAAATAGTTCTTTGATGAACAATGAATTAGTGATACATGTACACAAATGTCACAATAACTTCTGTGTAAACAAAGTTCCAAAATGTTTGCACAGCATTGCTTACCACATATAGGCTAAAATTGAGTATTGCAATTTTTTACATCAATGTGTGTTTTCACTTAAGAACTTTCACAGTTGAAATCATTGTATCAATATTTCATAACTTCATATTCATGGCCAGAATTTTACAAAATTTGGCAAGAATCTATTCAAATTTTTGTCAACTGATTTTCTTTGTAATGAAAGACAAGTTTAGGAGAATCTTTGCAAGAATGGATTCCTGGATTCTCACCAAAATTCTATCCCTGATATTTAGGTCTTCCAAACACACTAAACAACCAATGATACAGATTTTTTTTAATGAGATTTTAACCACATATGCGACCACTAACAATCTGTCAACTGTTTGAAGTTGGTTGCATGTCATGATTAAATCTCAGATCAATGGGCTGGTTGTTTTATTCTGCAATTACAAAACAAAATCATTTACACACAAAAAGAATCTACAGACATGCCCGTTCCCACATTATATACTTTGCATGGGTTTATTTCAATAGTTTTCATTTTACATGTATGTAGCAAAAATTGTGACAAATGACTGGCTCTCCAGGGACATCACCAAAGCAATGGATTAAGGAATAATGGTATCCATATATTTCCTCAGAGAGATATCCTTCTTCTTCTCCTCCCCCGTTCTGTTTCCCTCCGATATGCGAGTCTCCGCATATGCGAAGAAGATACCACTAGTCAGGCATGTTGAGGACCAGCCAAACTGTCAGTGTAATATGTTGACATCAAGTGGGACTTTCCATTAAGTCCATGACATAATGGCATGTTGCTAAGACATTGCTTACTGAAACATGATGCGTTCCTGGCAACCGTTTTCCAGTTTTTAAGTTCCTGATGAGCCCATTTACAGACGCAATTCACCTTACAAGAAGTTCTCACCTGAATTTGTCCAGGATGTACTTCAGTGGACTCCTTGAACATATTGACACCTCCCTTCTGTGACTTTGCCATCATGTCGGCAGACACAGGTATGTTACCAGAGTTAACATTATTTAGCAGTATCTGAAGAGACTGCATCAGCTCAGCTTCACGAGCGTTCCCACCTGAAGACAGAGTGAACAAGTTTGCTCAAAGTTCATATAGACAACAAATGTGTTCAACGTGCATACAAAATAAGATTTCTTTTGTATTTTAACCCAAAACTGCTGAATTTATGATGGAGACAACAACTTTCCTAGGCACATTTCACACGCAATGCACACAAAGTGTGCCAAGCAAACCTGTTGACATGGATCTTCGTTTTTCGCTGAAGCTACTTTCATTAGACCTGTCATATTGGTACTTGAATGAAAGACCCTTTCACAGGGAATTGGAATCTGGAACCAGAGAAATGATGCATCCAGAGATTTGTGCCCATCAGGTAAAGGGTTAATTTTACACCTGATGTGAAGTATTTACATCCAAAAATCTGTGATGATTCAATGTATATCTGATACCTTAGCTGAAATAAAATCCAAGGGCCATTAATGTATTATTTACATTTGGAGTTATTTAGTGCTTTTTTTAAACATTACCAGTACAGGAACCTCCCTCTTTATGGCTAGTGTTCTATGCCTACATATCAACTGACCAGTAAACTTGTACTGTTTGTTGACTCCACCCAAGTTGACATTTGTGTTGACCACACCGAGACCTCCAGCGGCAGCTCCCTGTAGCTGATCACGCTCCATTCCATCTCCCTGTTCGCGTCTTTGTCGCTCGATCTCCTCCAGTTTAGCAAGGTCGAGGCCATCAAGAAGTTTCTTGAGCTCATCATTCTGACCACAGATTCGATCATAGAAGCTGCGGAGGTCATCCTGGTGTTTGGCCAACTGAGATGCCATGTGCAAGTTTTGATCCTCAAGTTTGTCAAACAGCACACGCACATTGAAGTCCTCCAGCTCACCTTCTCCTTTCAGGCCTGTAAGACAGGGGGTCAAACAGTTTTTACATTTTCTTAAATAAAATACTAAAAAGTTAAAAAAAAAAAAAAAACAAACACTTTTCCCTTAAACATTACAGTCTATCGGCATAATCAAATTTTCACCATGATCATATGGTTTGAAATGTTTTCCAAAAAAGGTGGGTTTTTTTCAGAAAACAGACCAGAAGTGGAAGAATTTTTTAGACCAACTTGCCTTAAGGGAGCAGCTGGACAGCTCAACTTCAAAGCATTTAAAAATGTGACCTTTGAACTTGCATCTGAGAAATATGCTGCTGAATATTTTGCCTGGAATATCACACATAGTAAAATTTGCAGCTTTAAACAGCTGACGACAATTCATCTCCCATTTAAGACTGCCCCTACTGACAGCAAACTGGTCTCATCTTGCAGACAGTCTTAAAACACAGGTAAATGGAAGATTCTGGTAGTGAAATGACACAGTGGTCTTACAAAATATGCACTCTCGTGGGTTTTTACGGCAAGTAAAGTCTGGCTGATGACAAAATGCAACCCTGAAATCGACATGTAGTGGAAAATATACAAGTCTGATGTCCTTGGTTCTAATGTCATTCAGTATCATATGTTCCTATGAGCACTGAAACAAGAAGCCAAATTTTTGCATCAAATAAATTTCATTTTAGCCTGTCGATTACATCATACAAATATTGAACTTTGCTACAGTTTTCATTGGGAGTGCTGTAGTATCATTCAACAGAGTTCAATACATCAACATTGCCATGTGCTTTCCATGTCTCCATTGTCAGTTCTGCACTATTTTGACCTGTTAGATGTGGTTTCAATCTAATGATGTAATGTTCAAGTTCAGTGTATTTTGTCAACTCTTGTTCTAGGCTGTTGAATGTATCGCTAGCACTCCCATTGACACACAGCTGTAATGTCCACTTATTTCATAATGAAATTACAAGGCTAGAATTAAATCTACTAGTTTTAAAAATTTGGCTTCTTGTGTCCGCGTTCGTCTTACAAGACTTGAATGACAAATCTTTAACACCATGTTATGCATGCACAATTTATTCAAGTTTTCATTCTAGAGGTTCCAGTCTTGAGAAACCACTTCAATGAGACCACCTGCCTTGAAAGACCACCTTTTCAAGATCTTTACTTGACCCTTTCCCCCTTGAATTAAGACTGACTCAACAATTTTCTTTGGCATGGATTGGGCTCTAAGTGCCCAACCCATGACAAGGATAGCTGTTGACCTGGGGCATGTGATCTTGATAGGTCTCTTCTACAATTCCCAATCAACCTGCTTTTCATTACTATTGAAATTAACACCAAGGCAGACAACATTTGACTACCAGCCAGTTTTGGCCAGTTTTGGCCAGTTTAAGGTGGAAAGGGTTAATGCTTTTTGTGTTATTAATACCTCCTATGACAGGCACTGTTTTGAGAGACCAATCCCCAGGTATGGTCTTTTGATAACTTACCAATGTGGCCAGTATATGCTTCTGCGCCATCCCCGCTCAGACGTGGACCAAGGGCAGACTCCCTGTAACAATGTACGCATGGTCAGTCACTTCATATCTTACAGAAAATCAAAACACAAAGTCAGGATTGTTTTTTATTTCTTCATTTTTGTCCTTAAAATATCTGATGCAGCTGAAAAGTAATGGAATCTGAGTATATCTGATATAGGCTATCATGTCTGAATCAAATATTATAATTTATCCTATTCACAATTTGTGAAAAGTGAATAAAAAGGGGAAAAAAATGTTTTTCTAATTCTAATTCTAATTCTCCACAACCCAATCCTGACATATTCAGGTAGAGAGTATTTCCACCATGAAGCTAGTATTTTTTTTTTTTTTCATTACTTTATGGAAAGACACAGTACATGTATCTAAGAAAAGTTTCTCTCTTGAAATGAAACTGTCGATTTTTCCATGTAGGAAGAGAAGTCCTGTGAAAAAGTTCAGTTGTGATTTAACCTTAACCTTAAAACACAGAAACAAAAACAAAGCACCAAAATCATTTGGCTCCTGCGAAGAACCTGAATGCCTTTGACAGCTTTGAGCACCTTTCCTCATTTCACCTGCAATATGTTTATTTTTTCCTCTACAAGCTATACAAGGATACCCCCAGCTTTGCACATACACATGGGTCGATCATGTGACCTTGATAATCAGGTCAAGGTCACCAAAACATAATCAGGTTAAGAAACAGTGTTAAGGTACAATTGAGGTAAATCTGAGTTTGATCTGGCCAGTGAATCATGAGATATTTCGCTTACAAGGATTTTGCTAAATATCCATCATTGGACAAGTTGAGAACAGTATACTCTCCAAACTTCATTTGCAGGGATTATAATTATCCATGTCTCTGTGGCGTACTGATATGGAAATTCAGACAGAAGAACAGCTAAGAGTGGACTTACTTGTCAGGCCAGGCATCCTCATCATACATGAGGTATGCAGGCCTGGAAGGAGCTGCTCCAAGGCTGCGGTATTTCGGTTTCCAGTATTTCATTGGGTACAAGCCAGCATCCCTTGGTCGCCACACGATCACTGCTACCACTAACAGCAGGACACATGCAGCAAGGAAGGCCAACATGCCTGTAATGAAACAGACAGCATTGGTCAGGTAGGTCAACTACGCTGGAACCTCTCTCCCCTGTCAGTTTGACAGCCAAGATATTATTGATCATATTTTTAGAATGTAACGAAGTCATGTCTGGTGAATACATATATCTTACAATTTTAAAGAAATGTATCCTGTCACTTCTGAGATGAAAATCTCTTTGTAAGAAGAAACATTACACACTGTTTAAAACACTTGAAAGTTAAACCTCATTCCATCGTTTTCAGCATATTTCAATTGTGTGGACAAAAATCAGCTAGTTCTTTTTCTTCCTGAAATTTGGAGTAAAAACAAAGAGCAACAAAACAGCACACCCATAATACAGTGAAACCTCTCTGACTGAACACCTCCGTATATCGAACACCTCTCTACACTGAACACCATTCTTTGGTCCCAAATACATATTTTCAACGTTATCAAACCTCCCTATACTGAACATCTCACTATACTGAACACTTTTTTCTGGTCCCTAGGGTGTTTGGTATTAGGAGGTTTTACTGTGCTGGCTTACCAATGATGAGTCCCCAGTCAGGTGCTTCATTGATGACTTTGTCTTTCTTGATGCCTGCTATGACCATGTTGTTAGGTGAGGATGGCTGGATGCGGGACCGTGACGTATCACAAGCAGACCCAACTGGCTTGACGGTGAGGATGACCTCTCTGTACAGCAGGGAGCATACATTAAACATTAAACATCGAGCCTTTTACTCCAACCAACCGGCAGATTGTGTCCCTTCACCGACCAGTTTACTGTGGTGTTGACACCACGTTAACATATTGCCAGAGTGAAGCACTTGAGTCCATCAAGCTCACACTTTTTAAACAAAATATACCAAAGCATGTTCCTTCAATGTGGTTGTACTGACTAAATTATGATCTCATACATTTGATGAACTTATACGGACTTTCCATGCTGCAAAAAAAAAATTTAAAAACATTACATAGTGCTGGTTGTGGAATCAGCTCTTGTCAGTTCCTGTATCTGTAAATGTCCATGTATTACCAATAGTTGAAAGATTTCAACTCTCTGTACTGCTGGGCATTAGACTAGAGTTATGCTCAACCTGTGGTCAATCATTACTCATTAGCCTCTGATGAGTCCAGTAAAGGACGAAACGCATCAGGCTTATTTGGCACACCGTGTATCTGTTCTTATCAACACTTGCCTAGTCTTCTCAATGTATTACCAATAGGTTGTGGCATGCAGTTTGTAGTTTTAGAGAATGATACAGTCATTATAATGTTGAGATAGACACCATGAACAACATCATATGACTGACAAGTTATATTTATGCAAGTGATAACATAACATTAAATTAATCATATGACCAACAAATTACATGTGTCTGGGAGATAAACATGACACATTCATGATCTCTCTGCCTTGTCACACTGGTCCATAGCATCTGGTAATTTCAAAGGTCATCTGCTTCATCCAGTCTAAATATTGTCCTTTCTCTTTTTTTTTTTTTTTTTTTAATTTCTGGGAGGACTTACCAAGGACGACATGCCAATAGTCAAGAGCTTTTCTCAGGGTGCCCTAAGGAAACCTGTTGAATGGGTCAATAATGGGCTGAATGACCAACAAGTTATAGAAGTGGAGGAGACAAACATGATCAATTAATCATACAGCTTACAAGCTAAATGCTTATAAGTGATACACAGGATAAACTATTTATACGATCTACAAGTTACATGTGTTCAAGACATGCAGGAATAACAAGTGGGCACTGACTTGACACTGTCAACTAAACTTTCCATTCAATTTCCCATAAAAAAATTCAACATTTTGATCCTACAGACATTGACATATACTCACCTGCTACTGTCTTGTGCATCCACAAACACATATGTACCAGCTTCAGTGAACACATATGCAAAAGAGTTGTAGGTGACATTAGTCTCGACAATGTAGTAAGCCAACAGTGTGAACTCTCCATAGTCGAAGGACGGATTAGTGTTATACAGATGATCCTTTTGGTATTTAGGGTAGTGGCTTAAGCTTCGGTTATTAGCATTGAGCCAGATACGGAAGATAATCATCTCCTCCATTTCCAAGCATATTATTGGGTTGTTTATTTCTTCAGTTCCATCAGAATAACCTGTCGTCAATAGACGGCGCCTGCCAGTAAACCCAGATACAAAGTCTGTGAGGGACTCTACAAGAGAACAGATGGGCACCATCAGCAAAGTGTTTCCTGAAGACACACTTCCAAGCGTACTTGCAAAAAGATTAGACCATGGGTTGGCATGGGTGCTGCACTTCACGCAAAATAATTAGTTATTTTTTATTTTACAGAAACTAAGTTGTGTATCCATCCAATATAAAAATATTGAAACCAGTTCAGCAGCTCAAAGTAAAATACAGAGTCCTGGTCTTGAGAGACCACTCTAAAGGGAGAGCACTCCAAAGGGAGACCATTGCCTTGAAGGACCATCTTTCACAGATTCTATGCTTCATTTTTTTGATATTATTTGTACCTCCTGTGAGACCACCTGTCTTGAAAAACCACAATTTGGTCGCTCATAGGGGGTGGTCTTTGATAACAGGTTTCACTATCATAACCATTCATTTCTTAAAACGTTTAACTGCCTTATGTGAGCAAATTAACACAATGGCCATTTCCATTGAATGTCAAAAGAGCAACCATCACAGCACATCACAAATAACAGTAAGGTCTCTTGAAGGACCATCTTTCAAAGATTCTATGCTTCATACTTTTAATGTTATTTGAACCACCTGTGAGACCACTTGTCTTGAAAAACCACAGTTTGGTCGCTCATAGGGGGTGGCCTTTGATGACATGTTTCACTATCATAACCATTCATTTCTTAAAACGTTTAACTGCCTTATGTGAGCAAATTAACACAATGGCCATTTCCATTGAATGTCGAAAGAGCAACCATCACAGCACATAACAACATCACAAATAACAGTAAGGTCTCTCAGCCCAAACTGACACTGGCTTTGACTTCCCAGAGTTAACTCTTTAAGTGCCAAATTTTGGACTGAGTCAACAGCTTTTCTCAGCACGCGTATTGCGCCCAATGCATACCAAGAAAAGCTGTTGACCTGGGGTATTCTCTCTGGAACTATAGGTATACTGGTACTTCAATGAAAGGTCTTTTTACGAAGAATACGAATCTGGGATCCTAATGATAATTCAGACAAGCTTGACTTAAGCAGATTGACTTAAGATGTGATTGGCACTGAAAGAGTTAATCCACATATCACACTCAATAATCTCTCAAGTTGGTAGTCTGGAAATAGGCATGCCCCAGCCACACTTACTGTGTATGGTGTTAAGACACTCCTGCAATGTCCTGTACACAGGGCTTGCTATACGGTCTGGCCAGCAGTTGACTGTATAAATGTTCTTGTTGGCAGAGGGTTCAGTCTTTGGGCCCATTGTCTTGGGAAGCGTCTGTAACAGGTACACAAAAATGGTATTTATTTTACAGGCTGCATTGGTAGTACATGTATACGATTATGGACACACTTGGTAAGATTCTATTACTTAGACCCGGTAAGCTCAGACACATGTGAAACAACAATGAAAAGTTAATCTTTGTTGTTCAACTACAAAAGATTGTATGCACAAAAACACTTGTTCAATGCTAATGTGAAATGAAACAAAGACTGTTTACTATTGTTGTACTTGCAGTCAGGTTATTTCTGTCTGGCATACAGTAGTTCACATTTTTGTCCAATACGCCCCAGGAGGCATATGGTTGAGCAGGTTACCAAACTATGCAGATACTTTTCATACACATTGACGATCCAAGCACCACAAAGGTTAACCTTTTCTGGTTTCAATAAAACTAAGTTAACAGCTTTCCTTGAAACAGGTTGGGAAAAAAGCAGCCAACCCACACCAAGCAAAACACTGAAAGTTAAGCATAATCCTGACACAAAACATCTACACTTCTTATTCAAGTCATTTTTCTTTTTCATAAATTATAAGAAATTAGTCAACAGTGAAACGGACCAATTTAGCCACAAGCCATTTTTCCCCGTTTCAGGAGATATTTCTGACTCACAGAGCTACTTTCACTGTTGAGTCATGCCTCACCTGCCGGTGGTTCTTGCCAGTCTGTGGGTCATAGGCAATGATATCCTTGGACCCGTCAGCTTTGGTCTCCATCTTGACTGTGGGCTGTGTGTTCTTCACACAGTTAGCGTCACAGATCTGTTTGGGGTCTGTGTATGTTTCGCACACACATCTGAAAGCAGTTCATTAATCGAGTGATGGCAGCTCTCACAAAGCACATGTATGTGACCAAACAGTGTACATGCATAGCTACAGAAGCAGCATCACTCTGTCACCAACATAAAAAAATACAAAACTAATGATAACCAGGGTGGGGTCAATTAACTATATACTTTTTTTAAAGTTTGCAAACTTTTGGTTCTACATTTAGTTTCAGGTGTACCTGTACTTTGAGTGTTTCTGGGCTTTTGTATCTCAGGTATTCTCTAATATTTCCAATCCACTATTTAACAATGCTAACCACAACTTTTTTAACCCTGTGCGGTCTAAGTCAGCAGTTTTCCTCAGTACAATCTGGGTACATTGTGCCCAGAACCCACTCAAGAAAGCTCCTGACTAATTGCCTGTCATTCATGGCGAAAAAAAGAAACACTGTGAGCCAACTCACCGGCCCTGATCAGCATCCAAGCTCCCTGGACCTGAGCATATTGGGGTACAGTCATACGTCAGCGGGTCCACACAAACTGAGGTGCTGGCCAGACGAGCCTGATGTGCAGAGCAGCGTAAATTTACAACTGGCTGACAATCCTGGCGACTATCTGAGTCTGTTTGGTTCATGTCACTTTCATCATAATATATGTAGCCAGACAAGCAGCGACAAGCACCATCTGATGAGTGGAAGGAGCGGAACTTGCCCACGCAGGTACAAACGGCTTGGCCCACATCTGACCTAGCCGAACTACCACACGGTTGGCAAGCCTTTTGTCCCTGTACGTTCTGGAAGGTATTCTGCGGGCATTTGGCACAATCTTCAAAGGAAACAGCCTTTTCTCGAACTCCATACCTTCCTGTAGGGCAAGCTAATGGCTGGCCACTGCCAAGGGGGCAATACGACCCTTGTGGGCAAGGATTGCTGGTTCCCATACCTGTACCCTCGGGGCAGTAATACCCAGCAGGACAGGTCTCACAGACAGTACGGTTCGTGTGGTTGCCGTAGGTGCCTGCAGGACATATCAGACAGGATTTACTGATGCTGTCTCGTAATCCTGCATGTGGTAGAGCCCGATAGCCTAGTGGACATATGTAAGTCTGGTTGCTGCCTGGTGGACAGTAGGTCGGGTGATAACACAGGTATGGGTTTGACCCAGTGGCATTGGGACAGTAGTAGCCTCCTGGACACAACGGTGGCACTCCAGTGACAGGTGGGCAATAATGGCCTGGTCTGCACTCAGCAGGTGTCGATGATCCCAATGGACACTCATATTTTTCGTTGCAAGGGATCCCCATTACGTTCTCGGTGTCGTTGGGACAGTAGTAACCAGCACGACAGTACTCACAGTCAGGCCAGTCTCGCGCTCCTGGCCGGGGCCTCATACGACCAGCAGGACACAGGTGTGGTTCACTGGCTATGGTACAGTACTTGGCTATGGGACAGGGGTTGACAGTGTAATCACTCATGCCTGCAACAACAGATTAAAAGATCAATGGCTGCTTCACGTATCTACTCAAACATTTTCATTCTCACTTTAGGTTGCCACAAGGTAATGAAAAGTGAAATGTATATTGCACCGTAAACATACCAATGGTTATTAGCATAGCAGGAAAGGTTCTGCATTTCAATGTCTGAATAACGATGTATTAGTCATTTGAACAGAGCCACAGCATTTATATATTTTTTCATTTTAGTGACACTTCACATCAACATCTAAGTACAAACCCACTCATGTACAGGGGTTTGTGTGTCATGTACTTCTTGCATGGACTCAGCATTGAAACACTTTGGCTGATCATTGATCATTGAAGAGCTGGTCAACGAAGCTGCAGGTAAAGGTTGACTTTCACACTAAGTTTACCCTTTTCCCCTTAAACTGGCCAAAGCTGACAGGTGATTAAATGTCGTCTGTTTCGTGTTTGCATCTAATTTCAACAGTAATGAAAAACAATTTGACTGAGACTTGCAGATGAGACCCATCAAGAACACATGCCCCAGGTCAACAGCTTTTCTTTGCATGGGTTAGGTACTTAGTGCCAAGGAAAGCTGTTGACTCAGCCTTAATGGAAGGGGGAAGGGGTTAAAATTGTGATCCTATGAAAGAAGCAACTAAACTAAACAATGAACAGAGCGTCTAAATGAGGCCAATCTCTCTGTGTCCAACTCATGAAAACGTTTCCAGTTGTATCTCCGACTTCCAACCGTCTTGCATGGTCTCACACAATGAGAAAGTTTGTCCATCTTTTAGCACCACAAGAATGTTGAGGAACCAGCTAAACACACACAAGTCTCTAGCAACACCTTGCTGCTAAATATAGAATGAAAATAATTTAAAGTCTCCTCGCGAACACTGACTGGGAAAAAGTTTGACATCAGATGTTATACACAGAAAACTTTCCACTGAAGTCTGACATCTGATTAAGACAATCAGAAAGAAATACCTGTTGCATTGCACCAGTATCCTGGAGGGCAAGCGAAGCAGTCACTGATGTTGGCGCCACCTACAATATCCCGGTAGTGCAGTCGGGGGCACGCTAAGGGTCCTGTGCCTTTCAAGCAGTAGTAGCCCTCCGGACAGGGCTGGGCAATTGGGTTACCTGACAAATGACAGTTCAGATGTTTTCAAATGAAAATTTCAAAGAAAACTGTGTGTTAATGCGATTTGTCAAAGAAATCACTGACACTAAAAAGTCGATGTTATGCATAACATTTCTGGTTCAGAAGAGAATTGACAAAAATGTGCCCATTAAAGAACACACACCACTTGATTAGTTTATTGCTCATAAACATTCTTCCACACCTTAATAAAATAGTAAACTAAAGACACATTTGAGCCAAGGTAATTGCATTATTACCAAAGACCTTAAAGTTTATCTTCTTCCTTTATTCAAGTCTGATCAACTCTCTACACCAGACAAGAGAGTACTAGTATACAAAACATAACAACCAGTGATTAGTACTATCCAACTGAACATGTCTGTAGCTAAATTACATTTCCTGGAGCACATTTGCTACATCTTACCATGAGAATTATTTATTTTGGATAAATTCTGTAACATTTTTCAAGAACAAAAGGAACAAAATTTTGCTTCAGTGCTCCAGTTCAACAGCCCTGTATGACAATACCCTCCACCCCTCCCCCACTTCTGACTGAAATAACAACAATTGATCTTGCCTTTTGCACATGAAAATCAAGATAGTGGCAGCTTTAAACAGTAAATAATTTTATTTTATACAAGGAGCCTATTCTAGGCTCCTTGCTTTATACCAGTATGAATTCTTACCCTCGTGACACCAGTATCCTGCAGGACAAGGTATACAATCATTTAACATTCGTGCCCCCGTCTCATTCCTGAGGGTGTGTTCTGGGCAAGGGGTTGGATCTTTGGTACCCTCCAGACAAAAGGAGCCAGCTGGGCAAGGCCCGGCACACTTAGTATTAGGTACACATGGCTTGTTGGTGGGGTCTGGTGCAGGGGGACTGCCATCAGGGGTGAACTCATCCGAGCCTGCCTGACAGAAGTAACCTGCTGAACAGTTCCCAGCAAGGTAGCCACCCCTGAAACACAGATGTTACATACACCTTACATCAAAACGAGGATATTTTAATTCAGCACTTCAAAACTATTTGCCTGTGAAGCAGGCCTTTTCGCTCCCTAGTTTTATGCTTTCCCCGGCAAAAAAAATCAGAAATATACTGGCCTCCAAATGTACGGAATACCTGAAACAAATTTCTGTCAAATTTGCAGAATAATCAATAATTTCATTGAGTGTATATAAACATGTCAAATATTCCCCAGAAACACTGTTACCAGTTTATTGCTGTGAAACAGATAGGAAAATGCCCCCCCCCCCCCCCCCCGCTCTTGCTGCCATTCTGACTATGCATTATTGCACAGTGAAGACAAAGAGTGAACTGACCAACAAAGTGTGACCCCCAATAGATAGGTCATGCACAGGTATAATAATAATTGTAGGATGGCATTTCATTTGGAGTTTATAATTAGAAGAAATCAATGTTCTATACTTTTGGAGGCCACTATAGTAACAGTAGAGCCTGTTTAGCACGCAACTCGACAATTAAAAATATGCACAAGTCTTTAATTTTACTCTCTCACATTATCACGAGTCTGCGAGTTCAGTTAGTATTACACGTGTCAGAAAGCTACCTACAGTGATATGCATGTCAAACTGGGAATGTCATAAATACATATAATAGTATTACGTTTGTTATCATGTTTATTACATTTTTATCACAACTGAATGACAAAACTATAGCACGCCTCCAGTATAACTATGTCTTTCTCAAACTAAATAAATGACACTTCTCAATCACACCTAAACCAAAAATATAAAATTTCAGAACAAATCAAATCACGTCCATCCAAATATAATAAAAAACATTGTATTTAACCCCACACTAAAATTTAAACAAGGTCAATTCGTGCTGTAAAACAAACTTATTATTTCATTGTTCCACCATACAAACAAAATGGTAGGAAAACACATCTGAAAGCACTAGCCATAAAGCTTACCTGCAGTAAAAGCCTGCGGGACAAGGAAGACACTCGGCTGGGGTCTTGCTGAAGTTCTCATATGTATAGGTGCCATTGGGACATGGGGTTGGCAGAGCACTAGCTGTAAATTAAGGCACAGAATCACCTTACTTACTGCAGATACCTTTCTTCTCCACAAACAGCAAAGGAACTCTAGAAAATCTTTTGATGAAAAGAAAAATTACTGAATGTATTGTGTTTACTGCTAATTTGTTTGTGTTTTTGTTTTTTTTTTAACCCTTTGCCTCTCCCACAATCAAAAAGACTTTTAAAGATGTGTAGAGCAGTAAGAAAACTGACAATAAGACACTTGCAATCATCCACTGTCTTTTTCACTCTATGATTCTTGGTCACTATAACATCCACTTCAAAGTGCTGAATTATTTTTCAGTACCCATGACCCTTAGAAAAGTAAAGTAACAGGGCACTCAGTTTTATACCTAACTTCTGTACATAATGAACCTTTAAGCGTTAAAAGGATGTTAAACTAAAACTCAGCATTATATAACAATTTGTCATGTCAGAGGATTAGTGGGTAGTGCTCAAGAGGAATGCAAGGAATATAGTAGACAGTGTGTCAGGACTTTTTGGCCTTGTAGCAGCAACATGGAAATCAGTTAAATTGGGTCTT
Organism: Hermodice carunculata; assembly: GCA_964020975.1. Lineage (NCBI taxonomy): Eukaryota > Metazoa > Annelida > Polychaeta > Eunicida > Amphinomidae > Hermodice > Hermodice carunculata. The sequence continues at coordinate 70,209,151 of OZ026617.1, forward strand.
TTTTTCCCCTTCATCAATTGCATCAACAAGGTTCTCCTGGAAATGTGACTATGAAATTCACTTTTGTCATACACTTATATGTATTTTTCAATGAGATTTGCATCAAACATTTTTTCCTGTCACATTCACACACCAACAACCGTTAACACGCGATGGCACTCTATGTGGTACCTACCAGGTGGGCAGTAGTGATATGGTCCACACGGCACAGGGTCCGGTATCGTGGAGCTCTTGCAGTAGTAGCCAGCTGGGCAGGGGATACAATTGTCTTTACCGGAATCAGGCTGAGAGGTTCCCGCTGGGCATCCAATTGGCTGTGAAGATCCCACTGGGCACATGTGACCAGGTGGGCACAGACGATGTGGGGGATCAGGAACAGCGATGGTGTCGTTACCAGGGCAGTAGTATCCTGCCTGACAGGGACCTGTGGGTCGACTCAACCCAGGTATCTCACAGTACTGACCTGCTGTGCATGCCCAACAGTCATTTTCAGCAGCGCCACCTGGAGAAATACATTTTAAATGTTGAAATCTCTCATGTAATGCTTTCTTGCTCAGTATATCATTTGAAAACATGGAGGTGAAGTATTTTGGTCTCAAGTACCCTGGGAACAATACACCTGATAACAGACTGACTGGAGCTTCAAAAACAATATGCCATCCAGTGTATCTCGTATACTTTAAGGGACAATACTAATGTGACATAATGAAACCAGCCAACACTTGAACTATGACAGCAAAATTCCTCACGTAAAATCCAGTATAACATGCTTTACACAAAATCCACAAGAATGTATTCAAACAGGATTTTCAAATTAAGTTGCAATATGCATACCAGCTAAACTCATTCAGCAACATAAAGTGATACGACATATTGAGTATCAAATTTTTTGCCACCTTTTTCGAGCTCAACAGAGGATTACCTGTTCCATAATCTTGACATTTCATAGAGAAGATGTACCTGTAATATTCCTCATCTTGCCTGGTGGGCAGGGTACTGGTGCCGGGGTGCCCTCGGGGCAGTAGTGGCCTGGCTTACAGGGCCCGTTCTGTGGGTACATCATGTTGAATACTGGTACCTTGCTCTTGGCTGCACGGTAACAGTACTGGCCCGCCTGACAGGGTCCTGAAGGCACAACACACATATGAGGTATGTATGACACAGGGGCAGTCATCAAGTATTCTCACAGGCGTACCCAAAAGCAAAATTAAACAGCTGTTTCCTGACCACACTTGGCTTTTGATATTAAATGGATCAAATATTGGGCTTCAGAAGCGTAGCATTTTGAGGGTCAATTATATTTACTTGCTTACAAATAACAACTTACATAGAAAACTACAGAAACTGACTGATTTCCCAATACAGTGGTACCTGCTGCATGTGGCCATCCCTTCTGCCAAGAAAAAGTGGCCACATACAGCAGGTGACCTGTCATCACAGGTAAATTTTATGAAAAAATTGACTCCTATGTCTGAGCCCAGTGACCACAAAAAGCAATGCGGCTGCTCGTGGCAGCTCACGGCAGTGGTTGCATACAGCAGGTTCAACTGTATTAAGTTTCTGTATTCCGCGCAAAGTGAGAGTAAGATCGAGAAAGATTGGTTACATTTTGGTCTCATCTTAGTAGCTCTGTTATAACATTTAAATAAAAAATGGGAGGGGGGAGCCGTGGAATTACTTCAACACTTTCATCAATGTTCAATCATTTTCCATTACTTCTACAATTAAAACTAGGTATTGGAAAATGTTAAAGAAAACAAAAAAAGAACAGAAGATTGTTTCAACAGGCCATGCTCAGCTGACCTAGACACATTTACGTGAAATTAATGCTCTTGACTCTGCAAAACAGTATTGAATGCACACAGCCTATAACAGAACATGTTCTCCCAGATGACACCACTGTTTGTTCGTTGCTGATACTTGCAGGTGGAGACACCTGGAAGATAAACAAACTGAACTCTCCTTATTGGCCAGTAAATGTTAACAGGGAATGGTGTATCATGGGAATGTAGCCTCTGAACCAGTACTGTCCTAATGAGAACATCCTTCATTAAAATAACACAGTACTTGCCTGTTGGTATTTCATTGCCCATGCCTTGACAGTACTCGCCAACTGAACAGTTAGTGCATTCGGAGGCCTCCGACAGGCCGGTTACATTGTTGAATGTACCCTCTGGACAGGGCTGTGGGGGCGTGGCAGCTGGGCAGTAGTGGCCTGTAACAAAGCAGCTCTAAGTCAACTATCAACCTCTTTTACCTGATTAATATTCATCCTAGGCCAGGCCCATTAATCTTCTGATTTACTGATTAATAACAGTTATAACATGCATATATAGTTACCTATGCCTTACAATAATGGAAATGTATTCAACTTGAATAACACGGAAACTTAACTTAAATACTAAATATCAACAGCCATTTCATAGTTCAAACTGAAAGTTCCGTTTTTATCAAAACTGTACATTAGATACAGCATTTGTAAAATTTTGTAGATAGCTGACGTATACAGTGAAATCTCATTATAATGACACCATCTATTCCCTTATAAATGTGTCGGATAACTGAAAATGTCAGATAAATGAATCATACAACAAAGAAATAAACTTTTTTCATTCAAAACTTGTGTCATTATAATGAATATGTCGGATATCTGGGTGTCATTATAATGAGGTTTCACTGTATGTAATATATATATATATATATATATATATATATATATATATATATATATATATATATATATATATATATATATTCCTAGCCTGTGGCACTGACCTTTCTTGCAGGGCACAGGCTGCGTCATGTTTTGCTGGTCACACATCTTGCCCTGGATGCAGTCCGTGCAGTTGGCTTGTCCTATGTTGCCATTGTACGTACCAATGGGGCAGCCCTGGGGCACGGTGGCTCCCGCCGGGCACCTGTACCCTGCAGGGCAGGGATACCCCTGAATGTAGTCCTGGGGCGTGGGAGTATCACTACCTCCTGAACAGATGTACCTGGAAAGGGGGTGAAATTGAGTGGGCCGAGGACACAGTTTGGTGATTACCAAGTTGACATATAATTCACTGTTTCTGTACACATTTAAAAATTTTCTGTTAAACAAGTTTATATTTTATTCAAAACATAATTATGCAGTTTCATTGCCACAGTGTTGCAAGAGGCCTTAATTCTCATTACCTTAGCCAAAATCAGTACAATCTGCCATGGTGTTCTTGCACACACGTGTGCTGGTTACTTTGAGCAAACACACATGAACAAACTTACAACAATACATCCGTCCTCTTCCCAGAAGTGTGTATCTTGCACATACTGAGAAGAATTCAGAACAAAACTCTGGGAAATTTACATCAACAATTCTGCTAAATTTCCTTGTTAATTATGATGTCACATCACAATTCTGTAACTCAAAACCATTTGCTACAAATTTCTCTGTGAAAGTAAAACTCTTTGTAAGACCCCTTAATCAGGTAGCAATATTGTCTCAAATGGCAGAGTGAGCTTAATATGAAATAATTTAAACAAACCTGGGGCTCTACAATGTGATTTTATGAGTCTGTTTGATGGCAGATCTTAAATGGCTTATGTACAGTGATCCATTCGCTTAACATGAAGAAAAACATCAATAAATTCTGCCACATTTTTTACAACTGGTCTCTTCAATGTTTAACCCGTTCCTGGTCAAGTTAACTCATTCCTGGTCAGAGTATGACTGAGTTAATAGCTTTTCTGGTGTGATTTGGGTGCACTGCACCCAACCCATGCTAAGGAAAGCTATTGACCTAAGGCATGCAATCATCACAAATGGTCTTGCATACAAATCTCAGCTAAAATGTTTTCTAGTAACGCATTTGAATACAAATGTTAAGGCAGACTACAATTTACATCCAGGCATTTTTGGGTGCTTTGACAGGGAAAGGGTTATGACTGCTTTCCACGGCGCAATCTATGAGGCAACATGCACACTATGCATCATGAAAAACTGCTGAGCTCAGGCATTTAGAATATTTCTTGCGAGCTTCATAAAAACTTTGACAGAGCAAATTTGACTTGGGGAAAATAACATGTAATAATCAGACAACTTCTGCGCATCCTGATATTTTCAGGATTTAGAGCAGACGAAGGTTAAAGCCCTGCATTTCTATGTTCTAGACCTACCCAGGAGCACAGATGGGTGCAGCATGGACCTTGGTGTAGGCAGTGACATTGCAGTAGCGCCCTGGAGGGCAGGGCTGGCACCCGGTGACGTTGGTCACTTCTGGCACAATGGAGAAGGTACCCAGAGGGCAGGGGAAGGGGTAACTGGTGGCGTTAGGACAGTAGTAGCCTATTGGACACACGTCATTGCCAGTGAAGCTGCTGTTGTTACTGGGATCAACCTTCAAAAGAATAAGAAACAAGCATAAAGGTTCCCATGGTACATACACAGAAATCCACTGAACTCTGGGCTTTGGTGGCTGCAGCCCCCAATTTGAGGTCAGAGCCCATATTGTGGCCAGTACAACTATAGTTCAAAACAACAGAAACTAAACAAAAAATATCATACTAAAATATGCATTGAGGCCCCTCATACATTAGACATGTTCATACTTCATTACAATCTTAGAAGTGAAAAACAATTTACTGTGTGAAATCACTATTATTAACAACCTGCAACTGATGGTAATGCAACAATATGTTAAACCCTTGAGTATGACTTTTAAGTTCTGTTTTTGGTATTTTTCCCTCTTTTTTTTTCCAAAATGAGCGTATGCAGATAATTGTATGCCAGCCAAGAACCATCAGCTGTGTTTTCCCCGTCTTTCTCATTTACTGCATACAGTTATGATGATCAGACTGTCCATACTGGCTCACCAGATGATTCCTGGGTGTGGGTGCGAAGGCGCCTCGAGTACAGTAATAGCCTGCATAGCAGCCTCCTGTGGGGGCCTCCAGCCCTGCCTCTGCACAGTACATGCTTGGTGGACACTGGGTACAGTTGGCTTCACTCTGATAGTAGGTTACTGGGGCATAAGTGCCGGCAGGGCAGGGGTAGGTGGTAGCCAGGGCAGTGCCCGGTGGGCAGTAGTGACCCTTGGGGCATGGTGCTGGGCTTACCACTGGTCCTGAAAAATATCAGATAAAAATGTTTCTGTAACTGGTATCCAATGATGCCAAAGTAAAATAAATAAATGAATTAAAAAAAAAAAAAGAAAGAAAAACAAACAAACAAACAAACGGCAATGTATGATACATCATAGTGCATATTACAATTTTTCATCTGAATTGAGTATGATTTTTGTTCAGTGGCAAATATATTCATCCATGAAATTATAAAACTATATATATACATATACACACATAGATGTAAAAGACAGGTATCTGCCATAACTGTAAACATTATCATTATTATCCGATATTAACCATAACCCACCGATTCCTAACAATTTGTAATGCTATGGACTTTCAGCAGACATTTCAACCCAACAAAGTCCCAAAATGATATTCCAAACCAAAGTACATGTACTCTTTTTTTCAATAGTCTCTGTTAACTTTCACTTATTGGATCAGAAATTTGTTTGAAACGCATTGAATTTTTGCAACACGAAAGTTATATGCCTACGTGGCTTTAAGCAGTAATTACTGGAATTGGATCTTCTTTCAATTTGAGCATATTGTAAGTACCTGCTGACATTAATTATATAATTAATTCATGTGAAGTTGATAAGCTAATATTTTAGTTAGTTTAGTGATTCCTATGCAGTTTTCAATTTGAATTTTCAGCAAAAAAACTCTATCAGAGGCAGCTATGTGTAAATCATAAGCATATTTTTACCTTGTCTGAACCTTTTATCATGTACTACAGACTGACAACAGTATTATACTGTATATCATCTGACTCATCTAGCTTCCCCATGTATCTCATTCTATGCAAAATGAACTTGTTAACCAGTCTGTGAAAAACGTTTCATTAAGCAAATGATTCTGAACAAGATGAAAGTGAAGCCAACTCCTAAATTAAATCTAGTTTTACACCTTTGGCTATTACCACCAAGAAAGAGTGAACTTGAATATCATTTATGAATATACAAAAAAATAAACAAACATAAACAAATAATCTAGGACACTAGTGAGTGACGCATGCAAGCAAACGTGGCTGGTAGATACATGCTTTGGATTTTAGTCCTAGTAATATTTTGTGATACATGCACTTGATATGTCACTGATACATGAGACTGTATCATAAATGCAATCATATCAATATCATGCTGACTTGACATATGTCACTGATACATGAGACTGTATCATAAATGCAATCATATTAATATCATGCTGACTTGACATATATCACTGATACATGAGACTGTATCATAAATGCAATCATATCAATATCATGCTGACTTGACATATGTCACTGATACATGAGACTGTATTATACATGCAATCATATCAATATCATGCTGACAATGTAAATGATAACTACCACAGTTACGTGAAACATGCACTTAACACTGTAAATTGCTTTCATTTTGCTGTATTCTTATTTTCCTTTATTTTGCTGATGGCACAAAACTGTGAAAATAAAAACATAGTGAAATACATGTAGTATTTTTAACATTGTTTGAATGGGAATTATGTCCAAAACAGTGAAATTAGAACAACAGTGAAATGTCAAAAATGCAAAAACCGTGAAAATTTATACATGCAAAAATAAAGCAATTTACAGTACTACTATGACATTGATACATGCATTGAATCAGATTGTAAGTAATGAAATTAATACCAAAACATGAATGAACACACAAACCTAAGTGATCAACACCAAAGTTCTAACCAAACCTAAATACTTAGGGATCATTTAGCATTTCCACCACTTTCAAAACATACACCAAACATTCTTATAGTACTATCCTTTCTCCCTGAAGAAAAGCACTTATTTCAAAATATCAATCTGGCATCCCCAAATTAAAATTCCTTTTGCTTAATCAGGATACTTCAAAGTATGTGTCTTAAACCCATTTCTGTTAATATATGTAATCTCTGCATGCTTGTGGAAATGATTAAAAAAAATTTCCCCTGCAACATAATTTCTCACATGTAAAAACACATGTGATGATGCTTTTTTTTTTTTTTTTTTTTTTTTAGCATGGGAGGCAATTTTGCTTTAAATTACTTTCCATATTTTCTTTTTTTCTGATGCATTCTTGGGGCAAGCAGTCAATTGCGTTGTCGTTTTCTTTGGGTTATTTTTTTTTTTTGGGGGGGGGGGTCTTTTAAATTCCTGACCTAATTTGACAGTTCACTGAAAAGTAATATTGTTCATACACACACCCATCCATGCTAAATTTTCCCAGAAGTAAATAACTAAAAGATACGCTGTCATAAAACAAAAGCTACCAAATCCATGATAAAACAAAGTTTGTTTTGGTGAAACAGTGTCTGACACGAAAAACCTTGACAAGGTAAACACAACAGTTAGAACAAAACCACACCACCGCCACTCAATTGTCTGCAATCATTTTGTTTTCACAGTATGTTAAGGGATAGTTCAACATTATCATCATTTTTGAATTAGTACTTAGGGTACTAAATTTCATGACCCCCTCCCTCCCCCCAAATTAGTACTTTAAAATGATGATTTTTTCCCCCAAATCATATCAAAATTGCACAAAACAGGCCAAAAATTGACCATCATTTTCCATATCCTGTGAAAGTGTACAGACCCTTTTGACCCCCTCCCCCCTTGCGTACTGCAAGTACTAATTCAAAAATGATGAAAATGTTGAACCATCCCTAAGTTATCCCACACAATGCCTGATAGCTGCACTGTTACCACACATGGAAGCAACAGCAATATGCAACTGCCATTGCCTTAAGCCCCAAGTTTTCCCCAGCAAAGCTATAGTTATCCTTTATCCCTTTAACTCTCTCAGTGCCAAGTTTTGGAACGAGTCAACAGCTTTGTTCCATGCGCTTTGGGTGCAATGCACACCAAGGAAAGCTGTTGACCTGGACCATTATATTCTCTGGAACTATAAGCATGCTGGTATTTAATTGAATGGTCTTTTCACCAGGAATATGAATCTAGCATGCATATTATAATTGACAGGAGTTCCTCTTAAGTAGTTTGACTTTAGTCACAGTTGGCACAGTAAGAGTTAGTTGATTGGAGGTTTTATACTTGTGCCAACTCAGGGACAGCAAACTACAATACAAATAATCAAAGTGGATGTTGATTGATTTTTTTTTTTTTTTTTTTTTGCCTTCCAATGAAAAGAAATATCATTTGATTTATAATTTACATTAATATACTTGCCACTTGTACCAAAAAAACAAAACAGACCTGATGGAATACAATCTGTATGTACCTCCCTTCATGTGTACATCCAGTGGTTAAACTAACACTTCCTACTTTCTCAACATCTACATGCGTATTATCTGGAGTAAAATTTCCCCTGTCCTATTTTTATCACAGTGCCCATGTGTGTTAAATAACAGTGGAATGTTTTCAACAAAAACCCTTTCTTAATCTTCAAGCAATTACCTGAAGCCGTATCTTAACATGTAAATACAAATGTCAAATACTCTACCCTTGATCCTGATACATTTCCAATACATGTACATTAATTTGGAGTAGGGATCTCGCTCCTTCTGAGACAATTAGTATTTACAAATTCTGAGACAGGATATTATACCTCATATTTTCTAAGCAAAGAAATTTGGACTGCCTTTGTTGGGGGCTGGGGGAGGCTGTATGGAACTTAGACCAAGTAGCTTATTCATTGTAAGTGGGGTTTTATTTTCAAAGTTTATCAAAACTATATCACTGCAATCTTAATGACATGACTGGTGCCAAAGGTTGCAGGTTCGAGTCCCACTCGTTCCAAACATAAAATATAACTGTATTTTTTATCAATGCACACACTCTAAGCAATAATCAATGCCTGAAAAACACCATACTGGCACCATAAGTTAGCAGCCCGGGGCACACCAATTCATTTTGCCTTCCTGTTCCTTGGATTAAGTCTCTATTCTGTTTTCCTTGTACCCTTTTGAAAATTACCAGAACAAACACTGGAAATAAAACTTGAAAGAATGACTCTTAATGTTGTTCAACTGGAACAATGCTTGACATTTTTTTACTTGTCATTTGACTCTTCCAGATTAACAGGATAAGCAAATTGACAAGCCCCACAGTCACATGCAGATTATTCCTGGCCACCATATTGGTTAATTGAATTGTGTGAAATTGTGAGACCATGACACTTATCATGCACATGCACATGCACATGCACATGCATGTACATTACATCTTTACACCAGTCCATTATAAATTGAAAATAAGGTGTCTTCAGTTAGGCTTCTGTCCATTTCCATTATCATGGGAGAACACTAATAACTGTCCTTTTTATCTCAACAGCATATTCAATTTCAACATTTATTTTGCCAAAGATGCATTATTCTCGGTCAAATTAATGTTACTATGCAGCTGAAAATGTTATAAAACTTGCAGCCCCCGAGAGTTGCCAACTAGTCCTTGTCATCTGTTTTGAAGTTTATACAGAACTGATGACAGTCTAAAAAATATATAAATTTTCATGCACACATGCATGATTCTATTCTTTTTTTTTTTCTGTTTGTATTTCTTTCAAAACTTCAAGAAAATGCATCATCCATAAAATTTTTAAGTTCCTCCTTGCAGACTGTTTTAATATTATTTTTTACCTGCTTGTTGAACACCTTTTGATGCTGAACTGTATTAACTCTTTCAGTGCCAAATTTTGGACTGAGTCAACAGCTTTTCTCAGCAATGCACCCAATGCATGCCAAGAAAAGCTGTTGACCTGGGATATTCTCTCCGGAACTTTAAGCATACTGGTAATTGAATGAAAGGTCTTTTTAAAAGGAATACAAATCTGGGATCCTAATGATAATTCAGACTAGGTTGACTTAAGTAGACCGACTTTAGTCGTGATTGGCACAGAAAGAGTTAAAATAGGACTGTCCACACACTGAAGTCACCTTCCTTCCACCTTCAAGACAACAACAGAAGTTATGCAGTGGCAATTTTATGCCAGCCTTCATTTGCTGTCAATAAATATGAATTTGGAATGGTCAGAGTAAAGGAAATTCTGTGTCTATTAAAAACTAAGTAGCATAACTTCAGCTGTCCACAATATTATACATGTTATACCAGCTGTCAATGTATGGCAAGAGAAGCACATTTTTAATAGTTTGCATACTTAAATCAGAAGCTCTACACAAACGTGATTCTCCTGTCGTCATATTGACGTTTGGCGCAATGTGAGCTTGGTATTCATTTGATCATGCAGCATTTTTATTGGCAATAAGTTCATTATGCAAGTAACTTGGTGATATTGTAACAAAATTACCATCAGCGCTCATTGTCCAGTTAGCTAGAGAAAAACAAGTCAACCACAAAAAAATACATAACCAATTATAAACAAACAACATATCAAGACCTTGACATGACAATAATATACACATATACAATTTACATCAGCTTGCAAACCTGGTTATTTAATCCTTTCCCCTTGAACTAAGACTGAATTTAGGATTGACTCAACAGCTTTCCTCATCATGGTCTGGGCACTATCGAAGTACCCAACCCACACCCAGGAAAACTGTTGACCTGGTGTGTTATCTTGATAGGTCCCATGTACAATTCAATTCAAACTGTTTTTTATTGTTGTTGAAATAAGTAAAAAACCATGAAGCAGACGACATTTGACCACCAGCCAGTTCTAGCTGGTTTAAGGGGAAAGGTTTAATGTAACCACATACAGGTGCATTGATCTCTTGAATGTATACAAACTCATTTTACAGCTTTAACCCCTCCAGAGATCAAGTTACCATCGAGGAATGTTGTTGACTGGTGGAATTTTTTCTTGACACACAAAAATAAAACGAGAAGCTGATGATACTTATTCCATCACATGCTTGCTGATAATTTTTGATGGGTAAACCTTGCATGCCAACACTTGCTTATAAGATCTCCCTGGGTCAAGACTAGCACACTCACTCTTCAACATCTACATATGAACCTGAGATTTGGGACACACTTATGTGCTTGTACGGTTTTATTTCATTTAGATATTGAAAGTTTTACATTTCATATAATGAACAAAAGCTGTATCTGGATCCAAAAACTATTTGGAATAAGACATCACATAATCTTCACAAACTTTGATCAAAGCTAGGTCAAACCAACAGAAACATTCCACACTTTTCTGTAGGTGGCAGGCTTTCAAATGTTTGTTTCAATCTACAGAAAATTTTTAATGTCGTCAAATGTACTCTGATCAAACCATATGCAGATATAAATTAAGTATATTACTTTGAGCATCTCAATCAGTCTTATACCTAATAGTATGTACATGTACAAATCTGGCACTAATATTTACATGAACCCTGAGGTGTCTAAATACTGGTGTATCAGCAAGCAGCTTTTTCCCCACAAAAATTATCAGGGAGCATCTGATACAGTAAAACTTGTCAGCTTCTTTTCTGTTTTTTTTTTTTTTTTGTTTTTTGTTTTTGTTTTTGTTTTGTTTTTTTTTTTTTGTTTTTTTTTTGTTTGTTTGTTTTTCTTTATCATTAAGAATTTGCCATCAATCAACAGTCAACTAATGAAACTGAGGTTAGAGACAAAATGAATGGGATTATATACAACAGACTTAGATTTCATTGACGACTGGATATACACTGATATCCAACTGACTATACAAATTATCACCTGAAAACATGGGGAGTAAGTTAAAAGCTTCATACAACTCAACTTCACAATTATAATTAAAGCATCATCACAGATTACTTGATGCAATTCCATGATGCCCACAGCTGGTGTGACTTAGATACCTGTCCTTGGGATTTACTTTTGTTCCAGGACACACCTTTGGGTCCCGATACTTGTGTATGAAGCTCTGTGAAATTGGGTCAAAGGACAAAGGTCACAGTCTCGAAGTGAATGTGTGACCGACATCTGGACACACAAAAAGAGGGACAGTTACATGTCCCGCCTTCAATAGGAGGTTTTTATCATTATCATACTCATAATTCTTATCATACATGAAGAAAATATATTTTAAAATTTAAAATTAAGGATTTTGCATGACTGTTTTGAACTTACACTGGTCTCATTAAAATATATTTTTGCGGGCTGGTTTTTCATTTTTAACTAGACACAGAGACAGAATGTATTTAAGCATTAATCCTCTTCTGAGGACCCTGGTAAAGCATCTCCTACCTGTGGCAGGGTCACAGTAGTAGCCAGCAGGGCACAGGTCACAGCTACTTTTGCCTTCCTGGAACTGATAGGTTCCATTGGGACACAGCTCTGGGATGGGGAAGCCTACTTCACAGAAATGTCCCTTCCAGCACTTGAGGTGACCAGGGGTTGGGTTGTCTTGGCCTCCTGGACAGTAGAATCCTGCGCTGCAGTAGCCGTCAGGAACCACGTTGCCATCACCTATGTGTGGAATTTATGTTATATTAATTTGCTCCACATCAAAGACAGATTTCCTCTGATCATTTTTGGTGAAGTTCAATTGAAATATTGTACATTTCCATACCACACCAAAAAAATTTTTAAAATCCTCCAAGAACTTGCCTTAAATCAGTGGCTTTTGCATTGCCTGGAAGTCCTGTTCCATCTGACTTTATGGTAGTTGGAGCATGATGCAGCAGGCAATTCAAACAATTACAAAGTTTGCTACATTGGTACGAGTTGACATGTATTCTAACACAACTGACTGGCATAAAAAATCATGTTAATCCTCTTTATACCTATACACGACTCAAAAAATACAGTTCGTTCAAAAAAAAAAAAAAAAAATCTCATACAGCAAACTTTGCTGATAAAAACAAATTTTTATCTACTTACCAAGACAGTACATCCCTGCAGTACAGTTGATACAGTCCGACAGTTCGTTGTTCTTGGTTGAGTTGGAGAAGGTACCTGCAGGGCAAGCTATGGGCACACCTGTACCCACAGGGCAATAGTAACCCATCGGGCAGATATGCTGATCGGGCTGACTGCTGGTGTGGTTACAGTAATGTCCTTCACTACAGTTGCCTGTTGGTAAATGCAGGGCAGGTCGGTCGCAGTATTTTCCTCCGTCACATGGGATTGGCTTGGGCGAGCCCAGCGGGCAGTAATGACCTGGTGGACACACCCCTCCTGTCGACATCAGGAACGCTGGACACACACAGTCCCACTTGGGGGTACAGGTATCATTCGACGTCAGATCACTGTGCAAGAAAACACATCGTATATTACTGGGAGCCAGTTAGTTTCTTCACACTGCGCTAAGCTATTTTTCTTTGTAGCTTGACAAACATTATGGCAAGAACAACAACAAACCCTGATACTATAAACCAAACAGATATTAGGATTACCATCAAAATCACAAGCCGTTGAGAGTTTCTGAACTTCAAAACTGGCTTAATACACTAAAGGGACTACATGTACTATTATAATTTAGTCCTAGATGGTTCAAATTTTCATTATTTTAAATGTGTACACAGGGTACTCTTTCTCATTACTCCCCTCCCTTCCCCACAAAGAGTACTTCCTGGCACTTGAAAATAATGAACTGCCAGTTTAACTGAGAGTAAAAGAAGCAGAGTCAGGAAAAGCCTGGCTTTCTTCTGTTCTTATTCCATGACCAGTGAAAACGTATTAGCAACATTTATTGGGCTCTCAACAGAGCATTTCTTATCTATTTTCCAGTGGTAAATCCTTGGCTTGCTTGTGATTACTTTATCATCATTTTGTAACATTATTAAATGTGTATAGGACCATGGACCTCTTTCCTTCCAGTGTACTGTCCATACTATTGCCAAAATGATGCACCATCCCGAAGTACTGTTCATTCACTTGACTTTTTCAATTACAGTGAAACCTCATTATAACGATGCTCAGATATCCGACATATTCAATATAATAACACAAAATTTCATAGGAAAAAGCTCATTTTCTTTGTTATTTGATTCATTTATCTGACATTTTCAGTTATCTGACACTTTTTTAGGGAACCGATGGTGTCATTATAATGAGTTTTCACTGTAACTCAAATATTCAAATGGTTATATTGTCACATATTCACTGCAGTACTGAGTAGCACCTTTTTCTCTCCCAACAAGACAACCTTACAAATGAAATACCACTCCCTCTACTCACGCTGCAGATCCGCTAATGTTAAACAGGTTGCCATCATCATAGGGTCTCTTCTGGAAGGAGCCGCCAGGGCAGAAAAAGCCTGGGTCACAGAGTCCGTCTGGCACAATGTTGCCGGGCCCCTCACAGTAGTAACCAGGAGAACACTGTACACAGCTACTGTCATTACTGGCTCCTGTAATATCACACAGTTAACTCTTTCAGTGCCAATTACCTCTAAAGTCGATCTACTTCAGTCAGACAAGTCTGAATTATCATAAGGATCCCAAATTTGTATTTCTCATAAAAAGCCCTTTCATTCAAGTACCAGTATGCCTATAATATCCCAGGTCAACAGCTTTTCTCGGCACCCATTGGCCGTATTGCACCCAATGTGCACTGAGAAAAGCTGTTGACTCAGTCCAACATTTAGCACTGAAAAGGTTAACTCATCAACTTTGCTGTCCTTAATCCTCAATCAGCACTTCTCTGCCCCTTTTAGAGCTTTGCCCTTCCTGGCTCAAAACCAAAATAAAACAGTCACAAGGACCTTAACCCCCCACCCACCCACCCCCAGTCAGGATAGAAACATGAGGACCCCCGGTGATGATCTTGAAATACATGTATGCCAAGGTCCCTGAATGTCAAACTCAGTAAAACTTCTGGTGAAATGCTTCTACAGTACAGCTTTCATGATAGGACCGCAATTTGTTCGACAGTTGTTACATCTGCAAAGGTAACTAACAGAAGGATACATGCATGCACACACATAATGACAACACCCCATCGTCCAATCAGGCAGAGGGGGTAAAGATACTGTGGGCTACATGACAACCATGAACTTTGATATGAATACAAATTGTGTATTGCATAGCAATTGTATATAACAGGAAGCTGAAAGATCTTACATGCTTATTATTCCGTCATGAAAAAGTAAACAACACATAAATTCCAAAATATATGTATGTCAATACAGTCCAGTGTAAAAATAATTAAGAAACCATTCAGACTGATATGAAAAGACATTAAATCACCAGCTGGTTTTGGCTGGGTTTTTTTTTGGGGGGGGGGGAGCGTTTAATTGTGCACTAGCACTATGTAAGTAGACCAATTTATCTTCGCAGCTGAACACCTCAAACAAATGTAACAAAGTTCAAAGGCAAATAAAAACTGAAGTATGGATGATTGTAGAATTTAAAAAAAACTTTAACTCATGCAGGGTCCCTTACCAAGGCAATATGCATGTGACTATATTGCAACTCCTCAGCCTTACCTGTGGCATTATTGAAGGTCCCTGGTGGGCAAGGGAACTCAATGTCAAAGCGTGTGCCCTCTGGACAGTAGTACCCCATTGGACAGATCTCCGGGTTAATGGTTTGGTTGACACAGTAGTGACCTATAAGTAGATAACAGCACTCAACATCTGCTCCAGTACCATGGGTTTAAGTCCTGCTCCAGTACCATGGATGCAAGTCCTGCTCCAGTACCATGATTTAAGTCCTGCTGGTTCCACTCAGTTGTGGTCAAAATAAAGATTTTGGACAGGTGCCAAATTTTATTATGAAGGAATTTTGACAGTTTCACTTTCAATATTTACTAAAGTCTCAAGACCATTGCCTAAGAACCACATTTTGTTAAGGTTTAGGATGGAGGTACCCACAACTCCTGCAATTTTCATACGCAGTCTATGAATGTCCTCATTTGCTACTTGAGGTTTAGAATGCTTGTTTTATTTTAGAATACATTTGTACAAGTGATGTCTTTCTGTGCCTAAATATGTTTTAGTCAATCAAATTCTCATTTGCAAGAAAAGGACAGAAAGCATTAGGACAGCACCACTCTCCACTAATTCCATGGTTGCACCACAAAATATAGCATAAACCCAGACCATTAACTCACAGAAGAACAACATTTGACAATCACAAGAGTTCATTTGATAATCCCTGACCAGTAAGATATGTCAGGAGGTGTCAGGTGATCCGTCTTGACCAGAAGTGCCCTCTAGTGATTCAAGCATTCTGGACTTGCAAATAATCAAATATGTTCATAAGAAATACAATGCACAAGCTCAATTTCAGTTCAGCAGAATTTTACAGCAAAATAACCATGGGCCTTCCACAAAAATAAACATTCTTGGTATGTTTAATGAGCGCAGATGGACTAACCTCCAGGACAGGGGCCGCAAACGGCCAGGCCATCCACTGGTGCAAATGTTCCTGGTTGACAGGGCTTTGGGAAGGTGGAGTTCTCGGGACAAGCTGAGCCGGCCGTGCACTTGCCACCTACGCCTGTGAATAACACACCTGCCTCAGGGTTTGTGATGTTGACACCTGTTAAGACAAAATATCATCATTAAACATGTTACAGCAATGCAAATTTTCTGATACTTGCATGTTGTTTGATGTGTATGTTTAAAGTACATATCTGAACGCTTCAATTGTTCCTGCATATCGGAAAGCCTTGAATTTTATAAAGGTTACCTCTGCATGTGAAGCTTCAATCTGTGTCACACTCAGAGTAATCTAATAGACTTACCATGAGTGCAGTAGAATCCAGCAGAACAGGGCCCCGCTGGAGCAGGCAATCCCGGTATATCACAGTACTGACCGCCCCGACACTCACTGCAGTCTGACTCCTGGGTGAGACGTGGTGTTGCTCCAAATTTACCTGTTCGAAAAGGAGTTAAAAGAAAAAGTTTTACCTTTGCTGAAACGGCAAAGTTCCTAGTTATCACATGTTGTTTCCTGCAATGTTTTTACTTACAGTTCTCGACAGAAAACATTCTCAGTAAAAATTGTAAGTTCTAAGATCAATCAGGACAACATGCCCAAGGTCAACAAATTTCCTGCATGAATGTGGTTTGGACATTCATCAAACTCATGCCCAGGTTTCACATGTTCTTCTATGTGATACTAATTGGGAGATTGAACTTTCCAGTTTTGACTGTGAAACAAAAGATTTATTCAGTTCATTTTGAAATCAAAGTTTTTGTTAATGAAAACAAAAAAATGCTGCTAACTACTGCTGCAGTTTATACCTACCTTAGTGTTAGACTGTATGTATTGCATAACTGAACTCACCAATGGGGCAGGGTATAAATCCAGCCCCAGTACCCCTGGGGCAGTAGAATCCCTGGGGACAGGGGTCTGCTCTGTCGCGGTTGGTACAATAGAAGCCCTCGGGACATTCGTAGCACTTCGAGGCACCAGTATGGTTCATGAAGGTGGCGTTCGGGCAGGGTATGTACATGGGACTGCCCTCAGGACAATAGGCACCCACTGGACATATGGCTCCTGTTACATTGTCTGCACAACAGGACAGAATGATAGGTGAATCTTTCACACTTCAGATATGGTAAATCATTCTGTATACTTACAATCATGCCTCCAAAGTATATGTCATACTGACATTGTGACTATGGTACCGTAAACGTTCTCTAGCATTGGGGCTTATTAATCAATCTATCAACAAATTCTTGTGTTTTAGGATTGTTTATATCCAGTTTGACCCTGAAAAGTTATATAACTACTGCTACAACTACTATTACCACATGTCCACATATACAAAAAGGCACTGCAGAGCCTCACTATATCAACATTAACTCTTTGTCCCTTAATTAATACACGTCAACCCCCTTTTTTATTTTGGTAAAGATAATTGAAAAAAGTGCCCGCAGGATAGTAGTATATTCTACAAATCAGTACATTTTTCAAGACTGGTCTTTAAAACTGAATGAACAATGCAGAAGCAAATTGACAACAATAAAACAAAGCTGCGCGATATCTCTTCCACAGTCACGCCCCTTACCACTAGGATTAGGGTCCTTAGCCCCTCCACTGCAGTAGTAGCCAGCCTGACAGGGCGCTGTCCAGTTGGCCTGCCCAGACACCTGGCAGTAATAACCAGGTAAACACGGAACGCAGTCTGCCAAGGACTTCTTGCCTGCAACCACAAGCACCAGTGTCATGTACATGTGCGCAAACTTTGGATTCAACATTGCCTGAAGTTTCAGTTGGTTTCTTCATGAAAAAAAAGGGGAGGCGGGTACACAGTCATACAAAAATAGAGAAAATCTACAATCATAATTGAAGTTAAGAGATGGACACAGTTATATAAACTGCATGTACATATTGTATTTTTACGCCAATATATACATACACATGCATGTGTGTATAAATATGTACACATACAGGCATATATATATATATATTATGTTCTTTGATTTGGAAGGAGTTTTTGTAGGGTGGGAGGAGGAGCATGGAAGGCAGATGGGAATATCCTGTACCGTTTTCACGATTTCTGACTGGTTTCCTTATCCTCCATTCAGATGAGCCCCATCTCAATCTGATGGGGGATACTGGTATATCTTAAAACAAGGGGTTTGTCAAAGAAGTGCATTAACTGTACCACAGAATATCAAAGGTTGTGGATTATGTCCAAACCAGTACATGTACATGCAAAGTCCTGCACCAAGATGAGTGAGATTAAGATACCACTTACTTCTGTCAATCAGATGTGTATTTGTTGAATTTCTTTTTAATTATCATTATTTGGTTGCTTTATTCATTCATTTTACTAACAAACACATCCACGTAAAGCAACTTTCTTCGGTGTTTGGCAGAAAGGTAACAGAATTGCTTGGATATTTATCAGTATAACAGTGGTGTCATGTGGAATGTATTAAGCACCAACATTGTGTACGTGTTTTTAAGTTGATCCATCTGCACAACACTCGTAACATTTATGTGAAAGTGACACAGCCTCTGGTGAATTAACTCAAACATTCCTGTGTGAATTCAGCCACCTTAAACTATATGAAATGTGTTCTTCTTGTGAAAAATCACAAAAAGCATGCAATCTACATACAGATACGTATAATTTCAGTTGCATTGACTGTAAATGTTGATGGAAGTCTGTGTACATGTACTTCCACTATGCAGGCTCTCCGTGTCATTTTTAGACAGGCCCCTGACCATGAATAATAATTTTGTTCCATATGTAACCCTGTACCCCTTAAACTGTGCAAAACTGGCTGGTTGTCACATGTCCTCTGCTTCAACACTTCGGACTAATTTCAACAGTAATGAAAAACAAGTTGAAAGAGAATTGTAGATGAGACGTATCACAGTATCATACCTCCGGTCAACAGCTTTCCTTGGCATGGGTTAGGGGCTTATTACCCTACCCACACCAGGGAAAGTTGTTGACTAGGTCTTAAACTCAGCCTTAAATCAAGGGGAAAGGGTTAACACCCCTACACCATGACTACACAAAGTGAGGAACAAACATGTGGCATTTGGCAAAATAACGTATTTACCACTCAGGTCTGGATTCCCACCCACTGCAAGAGAATACAACCTACCTAGTCAACACTCAGACACATACAAAGAACTAATGAATCATATTTAACAGGGCTGTGTTTGGCAATTAATGTGATTTCAGTGTGGATATCTGTT
This sequence comes from Hermodice carunculata, assembly GCA_964020975.1. Lineage (NCBI taxonomy): Eukaryota > Metazoa > Annelida > Polychaeta > Eunicida > Amphinomidae > Hermodice > Hermodice carunculata. The sequence continues at coordinate 70,228,762 of OZ026617.1, forward strand.
TACACCATAATATAAAAAAAAATGAATGTGATTAATTGTGGATGATATCTTCTGTGCCAGAATAACGGTACTAACATAATTCCACATACAGAAACGCAGATGCAATATTAAAATTCAAAGTGAAAAAAGTCATGTGATTCAATAGAGCTCCAAGTGAACAAAAATCGAGTGCTTTCACATCACAAAGGATGCAGCCATGGTTCCATGCGAACACATGCACTTCAACATATTGTGAAATAAATGCAATTATTCAGGTCAAAGAGCAAAGGTATATGCCATTGCCCACAGCTTGACACACATACCTGTGCAGGCCTGACTGCCCACAGCGTGATGCGCATACCTTTACAGGCATCAGTCTTGACTGCCCACACTGTTAGACAAACAGGGGACAGTCTGGACTACCCACAGTATGAGGCACACACCTGTACAGGTGTCAGCCTGGACTACTCACAGTGTGAGGCACACACCTGTACAGGTGACTGTCAGCCTGGGCTATTGAGTGTGAGGCACACACCTGTACAGATGTCAGCCTGGACTACCCACAGTATGAGGCACACACCTGTACAGGTGTCATCCTGGACTACCCAGTGTGAGGCACACCTGTACAGGTGTCAGCCTGGGCTACCCAGCAAGGCACACACCTGTACAGGTGTCACCCTTGACTACCCAGTGTGAGGCACACCTGTACAGGTGTCAGCCTAGACTACCCAGTGTGCGGCACACACCTGTACAGGTGTCAGCCTAGACTACTCACAGTGTGAGGCACACACATGTACAGGTGTCAGCCTGGACTACCCAGTGTGAGGCACACATGTACAGGTGTCAGCCTGGTCTGCCCAGTGCAAGGTGCACACCTGTACAGGTGTCAGCCTGGACTACCTGACATGGTAGCATAGCACCAAATTTAAGCAAAAATCTGTCCTGGCATTCTTGAAACACCATGGCAACAAACATTGACTGAACAGATGGGAAACACAAACACAAAATGCCTTGCCTTATGAAAATATTTTAGCACAACCAAAGTGCGTCCCAAAATTGAGTTTGCTTTATAGTCAGTCTACACCTGCCTAGTGACAGTCGAAATGTTTCCAAGGAAGCTATGGTCAAGTTAACATATTTGTTCATTACAAATGCGACTTCCTGTAGACATACAAGTTACAAATCTGGAGAAAGTGCAGGAAACCATAAACTGTTCTGTGCTTTGCCATTAGTGACTGGCTGTAGCATGTGACAATGCAAAAAAATAACTTGAATTTACGTGACTTACAAAATGGTACATGCAAAAAGGATACATAAGCCAACATGCAAAACCCAAGACTGCAAAAACGAAGATATTCATTATGCCTTGCTTTATTTTACTTCCGCAGTTCAATTCTGAGACAGGAGGATAACTATATATTGCTGTATGTGATTTTGAAATGATATCCGTCAAGAAAAATACACTTACAGTGATACTTGCTGCAAAGAACACCTCTAGTCAGCGACTGCAGATCTTTTTAAGACTACCCTTCCATTAAACCAGCCTAACACAGTTACCTGCATTTAGGACCACTTCAATATGAGATCGCTTTTTTTGCTGGCAATTGGGGTGATTTTAGACAGCAGGTACTACTCCACTTTAGCAGTGCTATCAAGTGGCACAATATTGGCTTATATATCAACAAAATCCACACAAAGATCCAAACCTGATATCACATCTATATGTTGTCAGCATGTTTATAGTAGCAAGTACAAAATTACAGTAAAAGAATCAAAATATGAAGTAACAAAACTGATGTAGCTTGATTACATATCAAGGTATATACAGGCTCAACATTATGAACTTTGTTTATGTACAGAATTTTTTCTGAAATACAGAGTGCATGTACATAATGATATACATCCAAGTTCAAAGACAAAAGTTTTGTTATGCACATTAAATATCCATGCCTGATTTATTCAAAATTATCTGCATGTGCTTAGGAATCATAAGATACATTTCCTTTTTTATGGAAACTCATTATCAACGGTACAAATAGGATGAGTTGCATTATCAGGGATGTTAAATAACAAAGGCACCCAGAACAGTATTAATTCACAAGTAGCACATCCTGTGCACAAGATGGTTCATTTAGGAATATGATTCACCTGCTCAACCACAAATACAATTTCCTATTTTTTGCATTTCTTAAAAATTTCCTTTGAAATCTGTCCCAAAACATTTATAGCTTTTCCCATGCTGTGTCTAGGCTAAAAAGTATATTCTGTTGCTATTTTCAACATGTCCAAAAGCACACTTGAGGTGTTAATGTTAGCAAAACATTTTGTCGAAAACATCCTACCAAAATGCACATACCTGGAACCGGTTGGTAAGTTCCTCTTCCACATTTACTGGGGGTGGGGATTCCCTTGGGGCAGTAGTGCCCCACAGGACACAAGTAGCCCCAGGTCTCATTGGTAGGGTTAGGTGCTGTGGCTCCCAGTTGACAATAGTGCCCTGCCTCGCATTGTTTGAAGGGTTCGGTGAGGCCTGGTTGATGACAGTACCAGCCAGGATCGCACAGTGGGCACTCAGTCGCAGCTCTCAGGCCTGTCTGGTTGCCATAGCGACCAGCTGGGCAATCTATACCTAAAATTGTATTTTTGTTATGAGAAATTTGTTATCATTGAAATAAAATTACTCCATTTCATTCAGATGTAGAAGTACGGTGAACGTTTGATCCTCTAACCTCAAATGTATCCCGTAACTTAATCGCAAACCAACGCAAATCTGCACATACATGTAGGTACTAAATTACATTAAATTAGTAAGTTCTACTGTCTTCTGCACACTTGATATATGTGCATTTTTTGTTTCCTACGACATATGAAAAGCAGATTTATTAAAAACAATCTTCAGTGAAATCCCTGTTGTAATCCTCACGGTTTACTCGCAATGACTTGATGGGTGAATAGTTGTCATCAGTTGAGTTTTTTCAGTGATTGTTTTTGTCACAGCAAGAAAACTGAATCGCAATCATGCAAATTCTCCTGCACAGAAAAAAATGTAATATATCTTCAGTTACCCCATTGTGTATTCACATACCTTCTGCTGATCCTGTGAGGCAATACTTGCCCTGGGGGCAAATATCACCAGTAACGCCATCTGTTGGCGTGGACTCATTTGCTCGACCCTTGCAGAAGAAGCCTGCTTGACAGGGCCCCGTGGATGTTGTCAGGCCTGGGGTCTCACAATATTCACCTGCAGGGCAGTCGAAACAGTCGCCTGGAAACAAAGAGCATACGTCATCACACCATGATCCTACGCTATTATCATTCAATCATACATTACACATGGAGCATACATACTTACATATCAAATGTTTACTGCTTGAATAGTACAGGAACTGCCAGGGGATCTTTGCATGTGTTATTATTAAATTTTGTTTCCCATGAACCATAAAATTAAGTCATTTTTGGAACACAATCTGTGATTGTCATTTTTAAATTAATCATGAATCATAATACGGTAGTAACTAGAGCCCTGACACTACATTTATGTTCTTTGTGAACCATGATTGCAATGCCTCCTTGTGGGCACTCGGGTAACAATGATTCACACCAACTGGAGAAACCTTGTCATCAAATATTAACTTTAAACTTGTGGCACTTCAATGCAAAGCATTGACTAATGGGACCACTTTCACACACATATGGGTCCCGAGACCTTCAAAATGAGGTCAAGGTCACCAAAATGCAGTAAAATCAAGAAATCATGTCAAAGTACAAATGAGGTAAATTTGAGAGACAGGTGACCAATCAATCTTGAGATATTGTGTTCAAAAACAAATGGTGGACAGACAGAACTATTAAAAGAATCACACACAGATGGATGGACAAAAGGAAAACACAATAACATAATGGGTTCCCTCCTTAGGGTGGACCCATGAAAATAGATATCCAAACCTGTCACACGAGATTTAACGATGGCGTTTACTTTTCACTCATTTCAAAATGCTTAAAATCCAACCCTAAATAGACAAGATCAAGTATTGCAGAGCAAAACATAGTCCCCCACCGCTAAATCACTGCAGTTTTACAGTATTTCCAGCACACTCAATGCTGAATACATGTACACCTCCTCATCTACGTCCATGCATCATAGGCCATGCTAACTGAAAACAGCATGGAATCAAGTGAGTGTGGACCCATTTATTTTGCATGGATTGTGAAACAAACAAAGCATTGTCTTCTATCAGTCCCTCTCCATGGCACAAAATTGCTGCATTATCCCTTTTTGGCACCTTTGCCCCGTTAAACACACCTCCCTTTAAGAAAATGCTAAAATAATTCAGATCCTATGATTTTTGCCACTGGTTGTACAACAGCAGTGGTATAATATCCAAAACATATGTCTTAATTTGAATCTCCCATAAAAAGTCCCAGCTGCCCTGAATGCTAAGTAAGAATAATATGGTTGTGTTTTTTTGTTTGTTTCTTTTTTTTTTTGTCCTTTTTAAGGAAGTCTCTCACACTATTTCACATCCAAAGGTTTCTGTATAAATGCCCATTTTAGTTGTTTAAGGACTCTTTCACATGAACCCTTCCCCCCTTGAATTAAGACTGAGTCAACAGCTTTCCTTGGCATGGGTTAAGCACTAAGTGTCCAACACATGCCAAGGAAAGTTGTTGACCTGGGGCATGTGATCTTGATAAGTCTCTGCTACAATTCTCAGTCAAACTCTTTTTCATTACTGTTGAAATTAGTTGAAAACACTGACGCAAACTGCATTTGACCACCAGCCAGTTTTGGAGGGTTTAAGGGGGAGAGGGCTAAAGCAAGAAAAACACAAGACTTAGTCAAGCAACAGGCATTATGAATAAAAGAGTAACTGACTGATCTGCACGAGTTGTGTCTTGTTGCTCCAGGTGCCAGGTGGGCAGGGATTCTGCTGTGCAAACTCTGTTCTCTGGGGACAGAAGTAGCCTGCGGGGCAGTCCACTGGGTTGATGATGCCTGTAGCATTGGCCAGTTCATGTGGGTCACAGTACTTGCCAGTTTCACATAACTTGCACGTTGCTTGGCCTTCGAGGTCTTGATAGTTACCTGCGGGACACAGAAGCAACAAATTTATACATTAGAATATAAACAATTTGTAATTCGACAAAGATGATGATGATGAAGACAAAGAATTACCATGATATCATCTACTAAATAAATAAAACAAAACGAGACAAAACAAAAACCAAACCAAAATAGTATCCTTCTTCTTATTTAGTATTTTCTACCCAAGAATTAAGACATTTCATGGCTTGCAGGTTAAAAAATTATTCTGAATCTGTGACAGTTGGTTATGAATTTAAAAGTACATTAGATGCTCCCAAACACAAAATATGTTTTGGAAACTTACTGCCAGTCTCAAGCGCAAAATCAACATAAAAAATATGCTTCTTTCAATATATTCTTGAGTTAAATCAATGTGTTCTACATTTATGATTTTTTTTCACCTTTATAACAGAAAATAATTAATGCTGTCACAACTTTTAAACCTACCTCTTTTGCAAAGAACTGGTCCAGGGCTGCCTATGGGACACTCAAAGCCCTTGGGGCAGGTGTATTCAATGGGGGTGGGGCTACTTTGTCCACCAGGACAGTAGTAGCCACTGGAACACTGGGCCGACTCCTTGGTCAGACGCACCCCACTGCAGTAGAACCCTGTTGTGCAGAGACAACATGTAAAAGGTTACATACTTGGTTTGTAGATACACAAGTAATCAGTTTCTGCTATTTAGGATCATACTTATGCCCCCTCCCTCCACTCCCCCCCCCCCCCCCCCCCCCGAAATGGCTTTAAACATCAGGACAGTTGCAGACCCCCACATGCAAAACCTTACATAGTACTATGTTACACTTTAACAGAGTCTGTTTCCTATTATTATTGTATAAGTGGAAATATTCCCAAGGTATTTATTTTCCCAGGTCGTTTTATTTGGGACATTTTTGAGTGATTGCTAGTTATACATGGCAGCAGCAACATGTTTTTAGATTGTGAATCGGGAAAACAAAAACTGCAAAATGTTCAATCTCAACTAAGTTGGGAAATTTTCTACTCGGGAATATTTTCACTTACACAGCATGCATTGGCATTAAGTTAATCAACTAAGCTTACACATTTTTACATAATGCAATAACACACATCACTAAGGAACTGACATCTCTCTGCCACTGGGGGGGGGGGAGGGAGGGGGCAAACAATTTGGGCTAGTGTGTACTTTTTTTTCTTTTTTTTTAACACAGTGCTGTGAAATATGGAGGTTTTATTCAAAATACCAGACACCTTCTCCTCCCCCCCCCCCCAAAAAAAAAGAAAAGAAAAGAAAAGAAAAGAAAAATCAGGATATGACACAAACTCTAGATACAATATACCACGAAACCCTGAGTGTAGTATAAGTCTTCTGAAAGGGTGAACTTGAACAGCTATTTAGTCTTCTGACAAGTTCTTAAATGTACCAATGTATGATAAAAGACTTCCTCTGCAGGGCTAACTCTTCCCTTTTGACAGATCTCTTTATAAAACCTCATACATTACTTGATTGCTACCACATCACTGTAACACAATTGTAAGGTGCTAACCTGGAGTACAACTCTGGCAGTTCTTAAGCTCTGTGTTGCCTGTAGTGTTGGAGAATGTTCCGTTGGGACATGGTTCCGGCGTGGCAGTGCCCACCTCACAATAATGTCCTGCTAGACATACAAAGTGGGATGGATTGCGTGCTTTGTTACCTCCTGGACAGAAGAACCCCTTGTTGCACTGGCCTGAAAGCAAACACAAAGAAGATTGTCATTAGTGTGGGGTAAAAAGGTCTCAAAAAGTGTAACACCCAACTCATTGAAGATGTACAGTGGTCCCTGTCTTAAAAGACATCCCAAAGAGCAGGTCCAAAAGTGGCCTCTCATTACAGGTACAATAACATGGAAAAGATAGCAGGAGGAACCTGCCAAAAGTGGTCTTTCAAGCCAGGTGGGTCTCTCATTGGAGTGGCCTTTCAAGACAGAGACCACTGTATGTAGTAAATAATGATCAGTGATTTTGTATGCTAGTGTTGATTCATGTACATGTACTTCATATCTGTACTGCTATACTGATTTTAATTCAATGCTTTTCCTCCCTGTCCCTGTCCCTGTCCCAGGCTAAGGTCATTCTCCCGCGGGAGAAAGGGGTTTTGTAAATGGGCCTTTAAGAAAGCTGTTGACTATTGTTAGTAACATAAAAACACATTTTTTTCGTTGTTAGGTTTTAATCTGCCTAAATCTGTACAGCACAATAAAATTATACAATTTTAACAGCAATGGTATTATCTTGATAGGTGTAACATACAATTCTAATTCAAATTCTTTTTACAATACTGTTGAAATTAGTCAAAAATACTGTGAATTCATTTAATTTTACTGTCTTCATTTTTTTTTTTTTTTGTTTGTTTGTTTACATTTTCGCTTATTTTGCTGATGCCCTCAAAGCTGCCAAAAATAGGAACCCAGTAAACTGATTTTCAACATGGCATGGACAGGAATAAAAGCAAGAAATATTGACTTTAAAATTTTGGTGAAAGGTCCAAAATGCAAAAGCCGCCAAAATTAGAACCAATGAAAATAAATATAAATGTATTCACGCTACTGAAGATGACGACATTTGTCAGGTTCAACCAGTTAAAGTAGAAAGGGTTCATTTCATCTTGTTGAAGCTCAAAGTTACTTTACATTTAATTTGAGTTTTCCAGTGTAAATACAGAAAAAATAAAAATAAATACAGGACACCCCAAATGGTTTATGTGTATCCTATCATAACCAGTACAAATAGTAATGCTTCATATATACATGTACACAAGACTCCACCTGTACAGGCAACAGCATCTGTTTGACCCTATCAATATGATCTATCTTATTTCATTTTATCACCGTGCTGTATAGACTTGCATTGATCAAATCCTAACATATAAACAGTTGTGTGTTTCTTTTTCCACAATGGTCAGTACATTTGTGTATTCATGTTACCAAAAATACTAAAGCTTGCAAAAGGGTGTATAAATCTCCCCTGGCAACGACAGCATCAAAGCTTTTCCAACAAAAGATACTCTAAAAAGCACAGAATCAACACAAATTCAGCCTTCAATAACTGTTTCTCATGTATGCTCTCACACAAAAGATCAACGATTTGTCCTTTTTTTTTTTTATTTTAAAATGCTACAGTTTCTCACCAGAGGGAGCAGCCAGTTCATAATCTTCACAGTAATATCCACCATCACAGTCCACAGGAGCAGGGGAGCCACTGGGGCAGTATGTACCAGGCTGACACTTGCCTCCAGTGTAGTTGAACTCAGGACATGAACACACATCAATGTCAGTGAAGTTACCTGTATCAAAATTGATAAGCACAGTTCAAGACACTTGTAAAAGATTTCAGCACTCACACAATATTATGGTTTGGGATGGTTCAATTAGGGATTTTGTTTACTTTCTTATTGCCAGCCTTCAAGCTCAGCTACCACTGATTTCTAATTATGGGTAAAGTTTTTTTTTTTTTAAATTTTTATTTTATTATTATTATAATTTGTTTATTTTGTATTTTTTTGCACGCAAACATTCATCTTGCTTATTTTTCATCACAGATTTTGATAAATTATATAATATGTCAAATCTATAAATTTCTTTGCAAAAATTCATCCCTGGTAATTATTTTTGAGACACACAAACAGGAAACTTTTGTATTTTCCGTTTGGGTCAACACAAAACTGGGGCGGATAAATACAAAATCAACAACTTTTCAATGTGCAGAAACCAAAGAAGATACGGCCTGTTACAATAAAAAATTCTGATTGTTTGATTTCTGCTTTTCCTGTGTTGAAACCCGATAACCTATAATAATGAAACCAAATAGAAGGTATATTATATTGTACCCATTATAGATGGTGGGGAATCAAGATAAATGTTACATTGCAAACTGCTGGTTTTGGGAAAGTGAAAGAAAGAAAGAAAGAAAGAAAGAAAGAAAGAAAGAAAGAAAGAAAGAAAGAAAGAAAGAAAGAAAGAAAGAAAGAAAGAAAGAAAGAAAGGAAGGAAGGAAGGAAGGAAGGAAGGAAGGAAGGAAGGAAGGAAGGAAGGAAGGAAGGAAGGAAGGAAGGAAGGAAGGAAGGAAGGAAGGAAGGAAGGAAGGAAGGAAGGAAGGAAGGAAGGAAGGAAGGAAGGAAGGAAGGAAGAGAATCCTGTACAATTCATAAATCTGGTATCATTAAGACAGAGTCTCAAGTATAAGTTAACAATGCACACTGAGCACTCCAGCATGCATGTTACCACACATTTCCCTCACACAAAATGTGACCTTTCTTTTTGTCCATTCTGCTTCTACATTTCCTTTATGTCTTAAAAATTTAAATTGAAAACTAGATTACGCAAACTGTTTGGTCACATACATAACTGTGTTGTGTCAAAAGTTAACTCACCTATAACCACTGGTTTGGCAGCCATTGCTCCCCCAGTACAGAACCATCCCTCGGAACAGTTACCACTGGGTGTGTGAAGCCCTGCCCCCTTGCAGTACTGGCCTGGAGGACACATGAGGCAGGCAGTGCTGTTAGGCTGGGTGGTGAGGGGGTTGTAGGATCCTGCTGGACAGGGGTACTGTTGTCCGTGTTGAGTACCCACAGGACAGAAGTGGCCCACTGGGCAAGGATCAGCGTGAGGATCTGTGGTGTTGACCAGGCAGTAGTAGCCTGCTGGACACTGCTCACAGGATGGCTTGCCTGCACAGCAAATCATACAAAGCGCTTGTTTTCAGTCATATCAGACTACATAATGCACTGGATCACCTTCTACATATTGCAATACCAATCCTTTATTTGTACATCTTGTCACAGTCTTTTCTTCTTGTTTTTTTTGTTTTTGTTTTAAAAGGAGTACAAAGTTTGGTCTTGCCCTACAAACTGTAACTGACATTCTAACAATCCAAAACATTTTAATATGAGACATGCATATCAATTTCACACCACCAAGCACAGGGCTCATGTCGGTCAATCACAGAGGACATGCAGGTATATCACTGTCACAGACTGGGCTAGATGCCCCTTTCTCACAAACTAGCATCTTTCAGAGAAATTTAATTAATTTCTAATTAAATTTATTGTGGCCTCTTTTGTGGACGATTCTGCTAAGCAGAAGTATATCCTTAAGTTTACAAATACGCAAGTCATATTCATTTAGTGCTTTCTACATTGGTTACAAGAATAACATTCCATCTGCCTGTACTAAGTATACTTCATTTCCAAAATATCAGCACAGGGAGCAGCCCGTATCTCACCAGGCAAGACTATGGTTACTAGGACAACCAAGTATGCTGTTGTGGCGGGAAGTTAATGTGCATGCTTCATATTTTTGTGTCCAATTTTTCTTCTGAAAGGTTACATACCACAGTCCTATCTTTCACCCCTGAGGGCCCTATACACTGATACTCTTAACTTATTTTTTCTGTCTCCATCTCTATGTTTGCTCCACGTCACTCAAGTGTGCTGAGATAATACAGAGGCTATCTGCTCAGAAGGCAATACCCACAGGGTTAAGACTTGAAATTAACTCTTTCAAACATTGGTGTTAAAATGAAGTAGGGTTTCTCCATGAATTCTGGAGAAAAAATGAGGGGGCTGAATTGCTATATTCTGAGCAACATGACTAACTTTAATGCAGTCAGCTTGCCTGCTAAACAGATTAAGTTATATGTAATAGTTGTTTAGCAAATTCCATTTATGCTCTGGTGGCAATTTATTCAACTACTCTTAAATTAACATCATTATTGACAAAAGCAACAGATTAGGGTACAAAATCAGAAAATCTTGAGCTGCGAGAGTCTCATGGACATGGTATATGCTCAATGTTTTGACCAAGGCACTGCTTTAGCTGCTATAGCAGGTCCCTGGTTTGACTAATCAGGCACCCATTCGATTGGTAATCCAATCATGTTAAAATGACAAAGAAACAGACTTGAGAAGAAATGAACTCGGTATAATGTGGGATACACATAGACAGGACTGGTGCTGAGCCTCTCATGACATGTACTCAGGACGGGCTCAATTATTTATATATTGTAAGTCACTTGTCTCTCCTAATTGTTGTATAAACAAACTGTAATGCTGTTGCTATAACTGCTAGCTACTGGACAATGAAGTGTCAACTACCACCAGTTGTCAACACTGATGTAGCAGGAAGTCGCCTCACATTTCAACTATACATACATTAAAAACTAGAGTTGCTGGTCACCATCATCATTTGAAGAAAAAGGTATATGCAGATTCGACCTGATTGGCTGAAACTACACACCGAAGTTTCCGACCAATCAACTTTCTCTCTGGGGGTTTAATGATGATGAAGTAACATTGACCACATACATGTACTGCTGTCCCCAGACTGAGTGTGCAGTTGCCTGACTATTTTGAATCACTGTCACAGACCTTGTGATATCTATTGCCTAAGATCCTATCCACAATGTGGGACCTTCTGGATTATGTTTATACCTATGTAGACACTGACATCGGCAGTGATCTCATTATGATGTGGGAACTGGAATGTAAGGCTCAGCAGCAGATGGAGGTTATCAGTAAGTACCAACTGTCATGTCTTGCCTGCTCAACAACCCTATTTTAAACGTGTTTTAGTAGCCGCAATTATTCATTTCCAATGCTGTGGTGTCCTCAATTGCCTGTGGAACAGACCAGAGTGCACGAACATTTATGTTGCCCGCAAGAGGAGTGGAAAAACAATGGTCTGCTTAGAAGGCAAGGTCACTAGACATCTTAAGATGTCTGAGGAAAAATGTCTATATGGTCAGCGGAACACTATTAACTTTTTTTAAATTTTTGTTTCATGAGAAGTAATGTCACAAACTGGGACAGATGTACAGAGGCTGTTCAGTTGTCAATTGGTCAATTTTTGTCAAAGTTTCAACTTATTAAAAACAGATGCAGGGCTGTCCAACTGGAGCATTGTAGCAAAGTTCTTTAAAATTGCTACAGATTTTCTCAAAAATAAGTGTCTCTTATATAAAGAAATGGAAAAAAATGCTACAAGTACAGAAAATTTTGCTACAGAGATTTTCAGATGGACAGCACTGAGATGACACATCTTTTCCTGAACATTTAGCAGGAATTAAATGGCAATTGCCTGTTCAGATTTCTCATACTAAGCAAACAAAAAAAAACTCTGACTGAAGCACTACTTCTGCTCTTATTGTGGTTGAAGTGTAAGGGATGGATGCAAAAATCACTGACTACTGTGCAGCCCTTGTAAATCAAAACAGAATGGGTTTTTAACTCATTCCATACTATGGTGACAGGCCTTGGTCAGTGGTTCTGGCACTGCCCTTGCAGCAGCTGCAGCATGACTTGCCAGGCAGTGCCAGAACCACTGACTTAAGACTATAGGCATGTTGGTACTTGAACAAAAGCTCTGTTCATGAAGAATTTAAATATGCAATTGTCGTCTTAAATCTGGGTAAATATATGGAAAAATCAGGGACTGGTATGGAATGAGTTAATATTTCATATCACAAAACATTCCATCCATAATTGCAAAGATTGGAGATGTGACTATATGAACATATTTATCAAAGCTTTTAAGTTTATCAGTTCCCATAGCACATTAAGAATTTTGCAAAGGCTTCTCCTATGGGTGACAACTCGATGTATCCTAATACAATACGAAATGTGCCCTTCTCAGCCACACTTATTCCAATAGGAGATATGTGTATTAATTTCCGCCAGAAATGCATATCTGTTTGCCAACTCTCACTTGGCGAGATACGGGTCGGTACCTGTGGGGACAAGTGGGATATTACCAATATTTTGAAAATATAGGGTACTTATTAAAGACATATGAAAATTTTTCTAGATATATGGCTTGGGAAGTACTAAATGAATACCAGTTTGGCATTTGTGAACTTAAATTTCTCAAAAAATGCTAATTATGTGAGAAATGAACATATGTTTGTGTCTGTGACAGTGATGTGACCCGCATGTCCCCCATGATCACCTGGCGTCAAAACTGTGCTTTGTGGCGGAAAATTAATGTGCATATGGTGTATTTGACAATTTCCCTGCTTTCAAGGCTTCATTCATTAACTTCTCTGTATATTAAGAGACTAAAATTCTGAGCCTCCAAGTCTCCTGCACTGGCAGGAAATCTCCCACTTTTCTGTACTTTTTTTAAACAGTCTGCCACTCTCTTGTCTACAAAGCAGGCCTTCTACCTCCAGCACAAACATCAGAACATAGAAAGCGGAGTCTGCTTTGCAGGTGACCTGCTCTCCCACTTTCTGTAAAATTTTAAAAAGGTGCATTAGTCCATCGGTGGCTGTAAAGAGGTAGTACTGTTTTGCTGTGTTGTTGTATGATAAATGCGTGGAATATGTCTATGATGGTGCCTAAAATGGTTCAAAATGCAGGAAATGAAGGTACGAATTTCAATTTTTTTCCTCAGGGAGCCCCCCCCCCCCCCCCCCCCCCCCCATTCTTCGTGCCTTCCGTGCTCGCCCTCCCATTAATCAATACTTACAGGAGAGAGAGAGACCACTTTTAACATCAGCTAGCTTGGAGCCTCTGAAAATTCCTTTTTTTTGCCAAAAATATCACTCTACCATTATTTCCACACTGTTGTGTCACTAGGGGCCTTGGCAATAGTTAGCAATTGTGGTCAGAAACTGCTGAAAAAATTTATCGTAGTCTCAGATCACATATGCATACATGTTGTCTTCCTCTTTCCAGTATACACTGTGTATATGTTCATTATCTCTCTCCCTCTGCAGGTAACCGCATACACCAGGTAGAATCACATGACCTTATACACCTTACAGAACCGCATGACCACAGCCAGGGCAAGCAGGCAGTAGTGTACAGTCGAAGCCTTCAGTGTATGCTCCTCAAGTCCATGTTGCAAGTTTTCAGACTGTTCAAATGCAACATAAGACAACATCTGGAGGCCTGGAATGAGGAAGTCTTAACCAAGCCCGAGTCAGAGGTGAGGCAACTGGTGGAAATACCTGAGCTGCGAGAGGATAACACCTGGTGCCTCAGTGAACAAATTGAGCTACATCATGACTCAGCACATACGATGAGCCAACATTTTGTGAATTTTGAGACACGAGCAATCTAACACCTATCTATGGTATTACTTGGATACAATAGATTCTGCTGTTCAAGATCACTCCTGTTGCCAGCTAAAAGTGGTCTTATAACCCATGTTGTCCTTAATTAACTCATTCCATACCAGTCCCTGATTTTTCCATTATTTTACCTAGATTTAAGACGACAGTTGCATATTTAAATTCTTCATGAAAAGAGCTTTCATTCAAGTACCAACATACCTAGAGTCCTAAGTCAGTGGTTATGGCACTGCCTGGCAAGTCATGCTGCAGCTGCCCTTGCTGCAGCTGCAGCATGACTTGCCAGGCAAAGCCAGAACCACTGACCAAGGCCTGTGACCATAGTATGGAATGAGTTAAAGGTAAAATAATGAAAGAAAGTCAATGGTCTTGAGGGAGCGGTTGTTTAAAGCCAGGCCATCTTTCATGGAAGTCCGACCTTTCTAGCCAGTACAGTGGTACCTCTCTTGAGAGACCCCTCTAATGAGAGACTGCATATCTTTTTAAGACCGCTCTCTCAAAACACTGCGCTATCTTTTCCATGTTGTTGTCCCTCTAATGAAAGACCACCTGTTTTGAGAGACCACATATTGACCAGCTGTAGGGGCGGTCTCTCAAAAGAGGTACCACTGTACCAAGGTACCCAGCAGGCACTCCTGGCATTAGCTGGATTGAAATGTCACCAGAACTTGGAACATGACGTACTCTGTGTGCATGAGCCACATTAATTGGGGCTTGAGGTTTCCTGTGCACATGGGACTTGGAGGTACAGATGTACATAAGACATTTCCTCAAAATCAGTTCAATATACTAAGTGTCCTTTGTATTGCCATGGTTATGGATATGTATGGCAGGTGATACTTTTAAACTTGAATGATGCACAGTGTTTATAATTACAATTAGTTGCAAAACTAATAAATGATATATGTTTTCTTTATAACAGATTTGCAATAAAAGACATGTCACAGGCATATCACAACAGTGTTTAGCTTGCTGTGTTTTACAGTGCTGCTCTTCCATAGATGTCCTTTCCTTACCCTTCATATTATTGTAGGAGCCAGCTGCACATGGCCGTGGCCGTGTAGAGCCTTTGGGGCAGTAGTGACCCAAAGGACACTCCCCTCCCACCCCCTTGTGTGGGCTGTTGTCAGTCGGGGTGGCAGTGTCCACGCCATATTCACAGTAGTAGCCTGCCTGGCATTGCCCGTCTTCATGCGGTGAGCCGGGCGTAGCACAGAAGTAACCACCTGTAAGCACAAAACCAAAGAGAGTTTTGAATACCATCTGGGGTCCAGTATTCTCCATGCCACATCATCTGCTCCATCTCTACATCATGGACATTGTTTAACTTTGTAAAATTGACTCAGTCACTGATAGGTCATCTTCGGTTGCCATACTAATAATCAGCAGTAAATCTGGGAAAAGTGATTACTACTTGTCAAGGTGCATTATTCAAGGGAAGAGCTTCCCTTCTTGCTGTATATCACTAGTACCTTTACTGTAAAAAAAAAAAATCTGGCCGATACTGGGCAGATGAAGTGGACTGTAAAAAGAAACAGAGCTTTAATTGAAATAACAGCCTACTTCAGGAGGGAAGACTGTACATGTACTGAGATTTGTGACCAGCTCAGTGGCAGATATGCCAACCAGCAAATCTTAAAATAGTCACTGAACTACAAATGATTGGGGAAATAAATAGGACTGGTATTTTGTCACACAACACATGAAAACTACTTTTTCGTAAATGATGCCAGAAATAAATGTAGCTTACTTGTGTCAGAAAATGCTAATATGTTATGACTGATTTCTTCTTTCAAAATCAGTGGCAACTACATTAAGATTGACCCGATGGCCAGTGTTTTATTTTTATACATTTCCACTCTATATGGATCTGTCAAAGTATGACAAACATTAATAAACATATTGATCAAGCTGACCTGTCAGGGTCTTTTAAAAAGTCTGAATAATCAAAATTTCACCAAATCAAACAATGAGTACAGAGTTGTGTTACACCTAACCCCCTTTTCTTTCCCGAATGAGTACACAATGCCTTTAGAATTATGTTTTTGAGCCTGCTAACGTTGCCTTCAATCCTGAATCCCTCCCCTGACAGTGCTCTTGGTCACTTGTAAAAAACTGAACCACCCCCAATCACCCCTCCACTGCCATACAAATACATTTAATTCCTTACAGTTGAAATTAAAAAAAAAAAGTTTTCAATTAGGAAAAAAGTGCCATACCTGTGCACTGGGTACACTGACTCTCTTTTGCCAAACCAGTAGTGTTTCCAAAAGTGCCAGTAGGACATTTGACAAGGTCTGCTCCCGTGCCCTCTGGACAGTAGTAGCCCTGTTTACAGATGTCAGCACGGTCTCTGTTGACGCAGTAGTAGCCTGCAGGACACGTGTAGCAAGCCTGGGCGCCCGTGTGATTCATGAAAGTTCCGTTTCCACAAGGTTCTGGTTTGATTGAACCCTCCACACAGTAGTGTCCTTCAGGGCAAATGTCCCCTGATTGGAAATAAAGAAAAATTACATGAGTGTCCATAGAGTACATCAATTCCCTCTATGTGTCTGTGCTTAACCCTTTTCCCCTTGAATCAAGACTGAGTTAACAGCTTTCCTCGGCATGGGTTGGGTACTTCGTTCCCAACCCATGACGAGGAAAGCTGTTGACCTGGGTCATGTTGTCTTGACAGGTCTCAACTTCAATTCTCAGGCAAATTGTTTTTCATTGCTGTTGAAATCAGTTAAAAACGCTGAAGTAAACGACATTTGACCACCAGCCAGTTTTCACCAGTTTAAGGGGGAAAGGGTTAACCTGGGCTGACAGTAACTATTAGCCAATGTATTACAGGATTCACCAAATGATATTTATTACCATATTGTTGCTAAACTGCTTCCACAAAGAATTATGTAACCAATTTTTAAACATCCCCCCCCCCTCCCCCAAACATAGCTGTTGGTTACGTGAAACATCTAAATGACAACTACAGGCACCTATCAAGATAAAACACTCAGGTCAACAGCTTTCCTAAACATTGGTAGGGTGCTAAACACTAAGCTAATGCCACAAATAGCTGTTACCACAGGTAAGATAATTTTAAGATACAATACTTCACAGCTGGCTGTCAATTTCTTTGTTAGTTCACACTGATAAAAGCTCATGTAGTCACTCAGATCACTTCCTCCATCTCCCACCAAAAAATGAATAAATTAAAGAGGGCTGTGTGAACAGCCCGTCCTCAGCTGATCTTGACATATTCAATCCATAATAAGTCCCACTCTAGTCTAAGGGATGAGGATGTTGGAGAGGAAGTAAAAAATGTGACCTTCCACTGCAATTCACACTGACTTACATGGAAATAAATAGGAATGTATGCATTAACTGGCAGAAAAATTCATTACAAATCAGGGATTCCGAGTATCACCACCTTGTGAAAAATTTTGATTAATCCTCCCAAAAGCTACATTTCCACCAAGTTTCATAAAAGTCTGAGTGATGGATTTGTAGAAGTCAAAAATGGGAAAAAAACAAATTTGTAAAAAATATTTAAAAAGTGCAGCACCACCAGTTGAACTAATTAAGGTCTAAGGGTCCCCAGAAGTTGGCCCATGAAAGTTCAAAGCAATAAGCCAAATAGCCATCTCAGCTGAGCATGTTCACTGAGGTGTGTTCCTCTAATAGGATGTATTCATATCTAAATGCAGTCCTACTCTAATACCTATTGAGCAAAAGAGGGACCCATCTGCATCAGGGCAGATCCGTGTATTTAGCATGGTCAAAAGTACTTTCTCAACAAAATGAACAACACAACACACAATAATCTTAAAAAAATGTATTAACATATATTTGAAACATAAAGGATGCCTAAATTGATTAAAAATGGGCTCTCTTTTGGTTGAAAAGGTGTTATCTATGGATGTTTGAGTAATATATAATACAAATCTGCCCTGATCATGGTGGAAGCATTAGTCTGTTGCCCCGGCAACACAGGAAGTGAGCAGGATCGCAGATAAATATGAATGTCTCCTATTAGGTAACAGGGCATTTAATACAAACTTCACTCAACTTAATAGAAATGTGCAGAGGTAAACATAAAGCTTTGAAAGGAATTGTTTCAGATGACAGCTTCATTTATTACGAAGTTTGCCGGTGTTTGTCACCATTTAGAGGCCATACAGTTTTAAAATATGCATGAAGCTAGTCCAAGAAATTATGAAAATGAAGAGTTGGGTTCTGGTTACCATGGTGACTTAAGTTGAATGGGGAAAAGGACACTTCCTGTGTTGAATGACCTCTGACATCAATCACCCTGTCTCTGGGTTGAGCTGGGATAGCAACTTTGGCTTATTGGTTGAGTGGTTTCTGGGAAGAAAATTTTCTAAGATTTAAAAGAAATCATAAAAAAATCTAAAAATCACTGAAGTGTGACCATTGGAATAAACTTGGTAGAGACCGACTTAAGGTCCATCCTGACCATGTTTGAAGTGCATCTGGTTTACAGTTTTGGAGAAGATTTGGAAATGTGAATTTCATTGCAATCCCCACTGACTTACTCTGTAATCAATAGGAATGCATGCATTAACCGACAGATACCCCAACTGAAAAAAAATTCAGAGATCCACAGTACCTCTACTTAGTGAACAACTTTGCTTACCCCTCCCACAAGCTACATATCCACTATGTTTCAGAACAATCTCGGCGACAGTTTTGGAGAAGTTGAAAATAGCCTTAACATACAAAACTTCATACATTTTTTTTTTTTTAAATTGCAGTGCTACCTGTTGAACTAATGAAGGTCTGGGGGTCCCCAGAAGTGTCCCTATGCAATCTCAAAGTAATTGTCTAGTGATTTCGGAGATTTTTTAGATTTTACAAAAGATTAAACCAAAAATTCCTTTAAAAATCTAACAAGAGGGCTGTGTGAACAGCCCGTACCTCAGCTGATCTTGACATTCATCACACTTGCAGCTCTATGAACTTAGGAAAGGGTCAAGGACACCATGTTCTGAGTAAGTCTGACCTTTATAAAAGAACACTTACATGTGCAACATCAAAGTTCAAGTAGTTCTCAAGTTATAATGAAGAGTAAAATTCATGTATGTTGCACTGTGACCCCACAGACGAGGTCAAGGTCATTCATGTACTGTCTCAGCATGACCTTCATACAGAATGATTAACATGTGTAGCTAACTCAAAACAGATCTCAAGTTATGAAGTAAACAGTAAATTTTGTGTCAGTTGTCCTGTGAATTAGCATTAGAATGCCCATAGACTTACATAGTAATCAATAGGAAAGCTGCATCGAACGATAAGTACCTGAATTGAAAATCCTTAAAAATCAGGAATCCAAAGCAGTGCCACCTAGTAAACAACTGTTTGACCCTTCCACAACAACATATCCATCACATTTCAGCTTAATCTGAGGGACTGTTCTGACAACAAGTGAAAAATAGCAAAACCATCAAAAAAAAATTCCTTAAAAGATTGCAGCGCCACCTGGTGAACAAATTGGGAACTAGGTGTCCCCGGGGGTGTCTATGTACGATATCAAAGCAACTGGGTACGCAGTTTCGGAGAAGAAGATTTTTTAAGATTTGTCCAAAAAAAAAAAAAAAAAATCATTAAAAATCAAAAAAATCACTGGAGCATGAACATTTGAACAAATTGGTAGAAACCCACCCAAGGTACATTGCCACCAAGTTTGAAGTTAATCTGGATGACGGTTTTGGAGAAGAAGTAGAAAATGTGAATTAGCATTAGAATGCCCATTGACTTCCATAGTAATCAATAGGAAAGCTGCATTGACCGATAAGTAACAGAATTGAAAAAATCGTTAAAAATCAGAAATCTGCAGCATTCCCACATAGTGAACAACTTTGTTTGACCTTCTACAAGGAACATATCCACCATGTTTCAGCTTAATCTGAGTGACGGTTCTGGAGAAGAAGTCGAAAATAGCTATAACACACAAAAATTCATAAAAAATTAGGAAAAAAATTGCAGCGCCACCTGGTGAACAAATTAAGAACTAGGAGTCCCAGGGAGTGTTCCTGTATAATATCAAAGCAATTGGGTGAGCGGTTTCGGAGAAGAAGATTTTTTAAGATTTACCCAAAAAAGAACAAAAAAATTCATTAAAAATCCAAAAATCACTGGACCGCGACCATTTGTACAAACTTGGTAGAGACCCACCCAAGGCACATTTCCACCAAGTTTGAAGTGAATCTGGCTGACGGTTTTTGAGAAGAAGTCGAAAATGTTAATTGTGGACGACGGACGGACCCTCAAAAAACCTCAGCTGACTGACAAGTCAGCTGAGGTAAAAATCACTGAAGCATGACCATCTGAGTGAACTTGGTAGAGACCCACCTAAGGCACAGTCCCATCAAGTTTGACGTGAATCTGGTTTACCGTTTTGGAGAAGAGTTGAAAATGTGAATTTCCATTGCAATCCCCATTCACTTACATGTACCGTACTGGACGCCATAATAGTCGCACCCGCACAAAAGTCGCACCCCCAACTGTGGAGGGGGAATAAGACACCTCAAGGTATGTGCGGCACAATAGTCGCACCCCAAAAAATTTAAAAAAACGGTCTCCCTGATATCACCATGAAGAAGTATAACCAGGCTGCTCACGACAAGGAATGAACAAAAATCTATGATTTAAAGCTGGTGAATAAAGTTAAAATGAAGGTAAATAAACTTAAAAACATCCACCTGTGTTGCCTTTTTATTTTGTCTCGGTATGTGAAAAGTGAACTAGAATCTCGCTCCTCACTTTCATGTTGAAACTGTCGTTTTGTGTCAGATTCTCGCTATCAGCGGGTAAATGCTATCATACAGCTACTTAAAAACATTATGAGTTATCAAACTTTGGTATTTGTTTTAAAATTGTGTCATTTAAATTTCTTAAATCTCGCTGTAAAAACATCGTGGATGATCCACATGCGTTTCCATTAGGGTGCCGCCATGACTAATCTCGTTTTCGAGACTCTCGCGAGATTGCATAAACACAACTGTGTCATGTGACTAACACATGGCAAACATGCATGCTTGTCTTTCGAACACTGATCGAGCGTATTTCCCCCGTTTTTCTGTCTGCATATTAAACT
The DNA here is from genome assembly GCA_964020975.1 of Hermodice carunculata. Classification (NCBI taxonomy): domain Eukaryota; kingdom Metazoa; phylum Annelida; class Polychaeta; order Eunicida; family Amphinomidae; genus Hermodice; species Hermodice carunculata. The sequence continues at coordinate 70,250,020 of OZ026617.1, forward strand.
ATGAACAAGAATACGCAGATTATAGTAAGGGTAAGCCTATAGTTATACATTTTATTGCATTATTGAGACTTTTTGACGACGATCACAATGTATGTACACCGGCAATGTAAACAAACATGGCCACCGGTCTTTTCGGTTTTCCATCGTCAAGAAAACTTCCTCCCAGGCTAAGTCCCCGGGAAGTTTAGACTGTAGTCGGCATAATAGTCGCAGGTATGGCTTTGAAAAAATTATTTTACCCCTCCAGCTGCGACTATTATGGCGTCCAGTACGGTAATCAACAGGAATGCATCCACTAACTGACCAGCAGCCAAATTGAAAAATTTCTTAAAAATCAGGGATCCGCACTATCACTACTAACGAATACCTCTGTTTACCCCTCCAACAAGTTACATATCCACTACCTTTCAGAGTAATCTCGGTGATGGTTTTGGAGAAGTCAAAAACTGCCTTAATATAAAAAAATTTGTCACAAAAAATATTAAAAAATCACTGCGCCACTTTTGAACAACTTAAGGTGTAGGGGTCCCCAGATGCATCTGTATGCAATTCAAAGGAATTGGCGGAGTCGTTTTATAAAACATTTTTTTCCGATTTTGCCAAAAAATTAATTTAAAAAATTCATACAAAATGTTTAAATCACTGAAGCATCACCACTTGAACAAACGTGGTAGAGACCCACCCAAGGTACATTCCCACCAAGTTAAAAGTGAATCTGGCTAATGCTTTCAGAGAAGAGAAGTCGAAAATGTGAATTCTGGACACACAGATGAACCACAGGTGCTGAACCATACTATAACCCCAGCTGACTTGTCAGCTGGGGTAAAAATACTTTAATTTTTTTCATATTTTATATGAAAATAACTCAGCCAAGCAGGTAATGGCAATATAGATCATATCCCAGAAGACTACATATCAAAAATCCATGACATTTTATTTCAGCAAACTCCCTCAAACTTTTCTCAAAATCAAGCTTAACAGTAAATAAAATATCACCTGTAATGCCATCAGTTGGGGTACTGGAGTTGGCGCCCCTTGTACAGTAGTAGCCGGGAGAACAAAGCTGTGTCACATTGGTCCAGCCCCAGTGCTCACATGAATACCCTACAAAATATATCATTTGTTCTATGAAACCACTCTGTGAAATATCACCATTCTTCTGCCTTAAACCTACGTCATCTCCAATACTTATGTCCAGTTACGTTTTTAATTACTAGTACTACATTTTACATGTGCAAATACAGGAATCAACTTTACATTCATTGTCCTGTGAAACGCTACGGGTTGTCAAGTGGACACCCCTCTTTCCTGTGTGTCACCTAATCATCTGCCAGGAAATGAGATTTTGCTGTGTCTTACAGATGTCACTTCTGCAGCAATCAGTTTCCTTTCTTAGCTTAATCTAAGGATATTTTTTTCCAGTTCAATTCAGTTGCATCTCTCCCTGGGCTACAAGAACTTTTACAACACATCACAAAGCTGACTCCGTAATATAATATCAGAAAGAGATTTTAATGACTATGTGGTAAAGTTTGTCAGTAATATAATACATGTATCAGAAAGATTCAAATGAATGTGGAAAAGTTGTAGCTGTAGTACATGGCCACTGTCACAACAGGCAACTGCTAGTCACCTCTTGGACAGAACAGGTTCTTTATAAAATTTACCTAGTTGTACAGTCACCTTTTCCCCAGCTCAGCTGGTATCCATGCAGGGACTGCTACAGGTCACCTGGTAGTATGATATGTTAACTCTTTCTGTCCCATCTGCCACTAAAGCGGAACTTCTTAAAACGAACTCCTTTGAATTACAATATGGGTGCTAGATTCATGTTCCTTGTAAAAAGACATTTCATTCAAGTAGCAACATGCCTGTAGTGACAAAGAAGATAACAGTCCATGTCAACAGTTTTCCTTGGTCCACTTTGACCACAATGCACCCAAAGCACGCGGAGGAAAGCTGTTGACTAAGTCCAAAATATGGCACTGAAAGAGTTAATTCTTAAAGCGCTGATCTTGGACTTAGTCTACAGCTTTGCTTGGAACACTGTGCGCAAAGTGTCCCGAGGAAAGCTGTTGACTAAGACTACTTTTTCCTCTAGACTAGGTTTGCTGGTACAGTAGTCCCTCCTTTGAGAGACTGTCCCTAGTGCCACCCAAAAGGCAGTCCAGTAGTCCCTTATGATCATACCCCTGCACCATGACTTCACCAACCCCTTACCATGGGGTGATACTATGCAGATCATATAGGTCAACACATAAGCTCAAGTAATAGTTATCTCTGGTATGGCATGGGTTACACTTACCTGGAGTACATTTGAGGCAGTCACTGAGGTCCTGCAGTCCTGGCTGGTCCTGGTATGTTCCTGGTGGGCAGTGTCGAGGGGTGTCAGTGCCATTTGGACAATAGTAGCCTGGAGTACACACATCTCCATACGTCTTACCAACTGGAGTGGCCTCCTCAGATCCTGGTCCACAGTAATATCCTGACACAAAACAAAAGCCAGCGTCACAGCACCTACCATATACAGCTCTATCAGTCAACATGCCTTATACACTGTAAAAAATGTGTTTCATTTAAGTCGTTCCATACCAGTCCCTGATTTTTCCGTATATTTACCTAGATTTAAGACAACAGTCGCATATTTAAATTTTGCATGAAAAGAGCTTTCGTTCAAGTGCCAACATGCCTATAGACTTAAGGCAGTGCCAGAACCACTGACCAATGCCTGTCACCATAGTATGGAATGAGTCAAGAGCCAAATATTGAAGTGTATTTTGAAACATTCAGTTATTTTATTGCTAACTCTTCTTGCCCTTACACAGAAACTCTGACAGCAACAGAAGCAAATTTTCCTTTTTCTATCCGAACTTACGGAGGGGAGTACACAAACAATTCATGCTTTTGAGGTTTGAATTATCCTGTCTTGAAAAACACCAGAGAAAACTTTTTTCATGTGTTAATTATAATGGCAAATGACAACATGGATCATGCAAGTTTAGCATTAATTGATTGCCTTCAACCTTAACCCTTTATATTTTAAACTGTCCAAAACTGGCTGGAGGGTCAAGTGTCATCAGGTTCAGTGTTTTCACCTAACACCGAAAGTAATGAAAATTTTGACTGAGACTTGTAAATGACAATATCAAGATTACATGCCCCAGGTTGACAGCTTTCCTTGGCATGGGTTGGGCAATAGACCCTTTTAGGACCCCAGAGGGCAGCACTTGAGGGTGATCGTGTGCATAGTTTTACTTATTTGTATGAGAACAAATCCCTTTGAAGTTTTGGATTGGTAAACAGCCAAATTTATGCAAATGAACACCGTCAACTGCTGCCACCTAGGGTCCTAAACTCCTCTTGGTGCCCAACCTATGCCAAGGAAAGCTGTCGATTCAAGTCTTAGTTCAAAAGGGAAACGGTTAAAAGGATCCTGTACTGAATATCTCACCTGCCCAGCATGTACCCGAGACTTCAGTAAGCCCCGTCTGGCTACAGAAGTGGCCTGGGGTACACTTCTCACATTGGCTGGCATTTTTCAGGCCTGTGTTGTTGCTGAATGTTCCCTTGGGGCAGCCATCTCCAACGATGCTACCAACTTCACAGTACATTCCTGGAGGACATATATCCCCTGTGACACCATCACTGGGCGTGGATGTCGATGCTGACAATGTGCAGTAATGGCCTGCTGCACATTTGTCTGTGGGCTCCGTGTTGCCTGGAAAAAATGAAAACATTGCAGTCAATAAAATTTTGTGATCTGACACACTGTTGCCACATGCTGACTGAGTCAAAAAGGGTTACAGTCTGAGCCTTTTAAACATTTTTAAGCACAAGTCGACAGGCATTGAAAAGTTAAACCTCTCCTGAAAGACTACTCCAAGAAATGATCAGATTGTGGTATCTCATACTTCGTAGGAGGTATAAGTCACATGAAAAGTACAAAGCATAGTTTCCCGAAAAGGTGGTCTTTTCATGACAGGCAGTTTCTTATTGGAGTGGTCTCACACAACAGGGACCACCCTATATTCTCTTTGGGTCAGACGGGACCAAGCAAATATTGAACTTCAAATCCTATAGTATTGGCTACTACAGATAAGACTTTGAACAGGGTATCACATTCACACATCTATACCTTAATGAGGAATCAAAATGTACAATGTACAATTCCCATGGATATATATATATATATATGTGTGTGTGTATATATATATGTGTATATATATATATGTATATATATGTATATATATGTATGTATATATATATGTATATATATATGTGTGTATATATATATATGTATGTATATATATATATGTATATATATATATATATATATATATATGTATGTATGTATATGTATGTATGTATGTATGTATGTATATATATATATATATATATATATATATATATATATATATATATATGTGCGTGTGTGTGTGTGTCAGGAAGAAACATTGTTACTGTGTTGCATGGAGCCAGATCGTTTTATCCAGAGGACATGGGAATAGATTTACGTACCTTTGCCACTGCAGTAGTGTCCAGCATCACAGGGTGTACACTGAGGCTGGTTGTACAGCCCGGTCATGTTGCTGTATGTGCCTGCAGAACACAGGAACTCAGTCTCGTGTTTTGTGCCCACTGGACAGTAAGAGCCTGCTGGACATTTGGTCGGTACAGCAACACCGCGGTAACTCCTGTATCTTCCAGTGAAGTTACCACTCGTGCTGGCATTAGCTGCGTCTAATGTTTCATAGTCACCTGCAAAGTGAATGTGTCAATTTTTGTTAATTGAAAACAACCTGAAACTCAGGTTTATTTTTTCAAGAGAGTAGACTTCCTGTGGCCTCTCAAATATATATACTATTTCAACAGGGATCTCAGTAGGTAAATCATCACTGATCTTCCCCGAGGCCCTGAAGAAGTTAAAAACAAAATGTTGATTACAATATACAATAGTAAATAATCCAAAAATTAACTACAGTCTCACAGGTAATTTACGTAATACTTCTAATTATGATTCAAGAGCTATTAAAATGTAGATCGGTTGTGGATTTTGACAAGTTGGGAGATGACATGCACTAAACTCAAATACAATGTACTGTAATAACCAAGAGATGATCTGACAAGAGTTTGGCAGGACATTTCACACTGCTGTTCTGGGCTGCTCTGAGTAACTGAAAGCATTCTTAACCCATTCCACCCATATAACGCTTTTTCCCGCCAATATCTAAATGCCATCTGCTAATTGTATTTTATTAATATAGGGATTTATTTTTTGAAATTTTGGATGAAACTTGCATGGAAGATCACTCCAAATTATTTGCCCATGGTCAACAGAGCATGCCAAGGAAAGCTGTTGACTCGGTCTTCTACCAGGGTGGAATGAGATAAAATATTAGTTCCTTGGTAAACCATATAGTTATACAAATTGTTACAGGCAGATCTTGAATTTACAGAATGTTTATCCTTGATACTTAGTATATCCCAACACACACTCCATATAAGAGGGTGCCACTTTGTTCAGAGACACACATAAGAACAAGAAGTCTGCAGATGCAGTTTTACAGAAGCTTGCCCAGCTAGATGAAGACCTGTACTAGGTTAGTATGGAATAAATTCTGGTAACATTTTGTTTACCTAAAAATTGATATCCCCAGTGCAAGCTGCATTAACTCATTCCACCCTGATAGAAGACCGGGTCAACAACTTTCCTTGGCGCACTCTGGGTGCAATACACCCAGAGCGCACCAAGGAAAGATGTTGACCATGGGCATATAAGTTGGAACGATCTTCCATGCAAGTTTCATCCAAAATTTTGAAAAATAATCCCTAAATTAGTAAATACAATTAGCAGACGACATTTAGATATTAGCGGGAAAAAGCGTCATTAAGGTGGAATGAGTTAGCCTAGCAGAACAGGTGTGCAACCAGATTCTGTTGGATACTAATACAGGGAAGCAAACAAAAATATTGTACAATCTTACCAAAGGCCTTGCAGTAAGCTCCAGCAAGACACTGGTCACAAGTGGACATCTTCCAGTGTGGCTGATACCAGCCTGACGGACACCCTGTCTGATTCCAGCTGCCCTGTAGACAGAAATGTCCGGGACTGCAGCCATAGCTGGCTGGGCTCGCTGTGTCCTGTCCGCCTGGACAGTAGTAGCCTGGACTACACTCCGCATTTGGCTCAGGTAGGCCGTAGTTCTCACAGTAGAAGCCTGGGGTACAGGTCTCACAGTCGGTCAGATTCACACTGCCAGTACGGTCTGTAAATAATCATATACTTGTGTAATATAGTGTACTCAGACTATATACTATATTATCAGCCTTCTCATTCACAGGAGGCTCAAAACACCTATTACTTGCTAAACTTAAGCCTTCTGGTTCTGGGTTTTTGTACGTATATCTTTTGCCCATAAATATGTGTCATGATTCCAAGTATTGGTCTACTACTTTTTTCTTCAACTTCATACTTCACATCTTCATGAGAATGCTGCTATATACATGTGTGACACTTCTTTGTTATCCAATAATTACTTTGACCAGTATTTCTGGTGATGCAATCATCCAAAAATTTGAGAAAACAAACAACACATACATATTTTATTTACTCCTGGATAAAGTAAATGACAAATTTGCAGCATTGAGAACGATACACCTTCAGCTGAAGTACTTACTGAGATATGTGCCTGGTGGGCACTGCTCCTGTACTGTGGTTCCTCTGGGACAGTAGTGTCCCTTAATACATGGCACTGGGTCTTCGACAATGGCGCTGCCGTTACAGAAGAAGCCAGCCTTACACTTGCCCGATGGGGTTTCCAGTGCATAGGCACCACAGAATTCACCTTGTGGACATGCTATTGGGCGCTGTGATCCACGAGGACAGTAAGTGCCTGATATGGGGCAATGAAAACAAAGACTTCCACATTATTTTTAGACTGAAATCTACATCGATATAGTTCAGGTCACTGTGCTTGTATAAAATTGAAAAAGCTTTCAGATATTTGATTTCGACTTTCATGGTTCAAGTAAAGAAACCACCTGATGTGTTGCAAATTATTTCTACTTTCATCAAAATCAAACCAACAATAAAAATAAATTCCTTATCAGCTACAATCTTTACTTTTAATCTGTTTAACAAGACTTAAACAGAGCATTTTGTAAAGAACCAGGTAAACAATTTTGTAGATTTGTTATCTAGAAGAGACAGCTCAGGGGTTGCCTACTGGATGAACTATATGCTCTCTGTGTGTTCCACTCCACGACACTCTACAAGTGGAATGGGGAAAGGAATACCAACCTTTGTTTGCTTTGGCTACTCAGTGAAGATACACATATTCTCAAGAAATATCTTAGAACTTCAGCTCAAACGCTACGATTAAGTGCAAAATTGGGAGTTTTCTGATTGGTCACCTTTGTGCTCAGGGCTCTTACAGGTGAAACTATATGGGGGGGGGGGGGTGAGGGGTGAGGGCAGAGCACACATGTATTTTGCAATATGTTGGTCTTTGGTGAAAACACATGTACTTGGCCATATCTCTATTATTCTATCAATTTGTTTTCCTACAAGTGGTACCATAAAATTTGTCAGGCGTTTTGCACCCCTCACCAAGTGTAAATTTAACTGGGAAAGCCCTTAAGTTCAAATAGGAATTTTCCTGAATACCACTCCAGGACTTTTTATATTGGAATGAAGAAAAAAAAAGACAAGAGTACGGATAAAATACTATTAACTGTTGTTTTCCTCTTTCAAACCAGATAAAACACAAACAATAAACACAGACCTGGTGTACATATGCCTCCTGTGTAGTTGAGGGAGTAGATGGGACAGGTGCCATTCACACTGTAGTCACCCGACGTGTCGTTGACATGTGGCTGAGGTTTGTCCGAGAAAGCTCCCCTGCTACAGAACCACCCTGGAGCACAGTCGTCCGTGGGCTCAGCAAGGCCTGGTCCCTGGCAGAATTTTCCACCTACAAATAATTAATAGTTAACTGAATTAGTTTGTACATCTATGCTTGGATGATCAAAGAAGTTGCATCCGAAATGATTCAAATTGTATCAAGTACTACAAATATAACCACAAAGCAATTCACAAATAGACCATGATTGATAGCTCCCATAGTTTAAATTGCAATGTGCACATAAATGGATAAATCATGATAATGCATTTACTATACAGGATTTGTGGGTTATACGTTTGTGTTTCTGAACACATGTAAACCACTTTTTTTCCACATAAAGAGGAAGCTACAGTAAATTGCTTTAATTCCCCTGTAATCTTGCTTAAATCACTGATGGCACCAAACTGTGAAAATTAAAACACAGCAAAATAGTTTGTTTTAACGTTACTGGAATAGGAATTATTTTCAAACAGGTGAAATTACATCTACAGTGAAATGTCAAAAATACAACAATCGTGACAATTTAAACACATGAAAATAAAGCAATTAACAGTATGAGATTATTATGGTCTTTGTTTATGACCAATAAAGCAAGAGCTGATGAAGATTGAGAACAGTCATCTAGTTCATACCTGGGCAAGGAAGACAGTCAAAGGCCTGTGTTGTCCGGGTCAAATTGTTGTAGGTACCAGGTGGGCATGGGTACTGGAACCCATACTTGGTCCCCACAGGACAGTAGGCACCTGAACAAATAAAATCAGAAATAGCTTTCAGTTCCAGCCACCTTAAGTTCCAACCAAAACCACTTGCAAGCCATGTAACTGAGTTTTTAAGACATACATTTTCGATGTTTTCTGGAATAAGAGCTGTAAAAACGTACACATCATGTGGCCCAGATACCAAATGAAAAATTTCAGGGTAACGCATTCTTCTGGAAAAAATGTTGACTGACAAACAGATCAGCAAATGAAATCAGTGCATTAGTAAGCACTTTACATGTTTTACTGACAGATGATACTACAGACCGCAGGGACCTCCAAAATTTTACAATCTTTCTGAAAGACAAGATGTAAGCTCTTACAACAACATTGCACAAAGAAGCTTCTCAACAAGGAACGTTCTAATGTTAGGAATAATTGATTAAACAAACATTTAGCTTGATACAGATCATCTACAGGATAGCATGTCTGCATGTATGTGAGCCCTGACCATCTTCAACAATACGATTACTGTAATATGTATTTTTTTTTGTAATATGTACTCCAGGATTTAACTCTTTCAGTGCCAATCACAACTTAAGTGGATCTACTCAAGTCAAATTAGTCTGAATTAGCAGAAGGATCCCAGATTCATATTCCTCATAAAAAGACCTTTCATTCAAGTACCAGTACGCCTATAGTTCCAGAGAGAATATCCCAGGTCAACAGCTTTTCTCGGTGTGAATTGGGTGCAATGCGCCCAATGCACGCTGATAAAAGCTGTAGACTCAGTCCAAAATTTGGCACTTAAAGAGTTAAACACTTGCTGCGATGTGTATGAAATGGGCTGACCTGTAGGACAGGGTGTGTTGAGATAGGTGGTAAAGTTGGCTTCACAGTAGTAGCCAGCCTTGCACTGTGGACACACAGCTTCATGCGTCTTGTCATTGTAGGTGCCAGCCTCACAGCCGATGGGGTCGGTTGTTCCTGTCGGGCAGTAGTGACCCACCGGGCATCCACCTGGTCAGAAATGCAAGAATCATAGACAATTGTGGTATGTTACAGTTAGTTAAGCCAAGTGATGGTTCTGACAACTAGACATCACTGGTCTATGATGGTGATTATCGGTGATGTCAGACATCTACAAACATCGACTGAATTCAAAGACTTTAACTGATTGTGAGGTAATGATACCTGCCATGACTACACAATGACAACACCAGGCCTTTACAATTATAACACCATGACTTAACCATAACATGACTTCAACAACACCGTGATTTCACACTGGTAACACCATGACTGTGTAGTAACATCATACAATGATAATGCCATGACTTTACAATATCATGGCTTTACAATGGTAACACCATTTATTAACAACACAACTTTCCTATAACATGATGACTTTACTATGATAACAAGATGACTTGACAGCAATAACATGACTTTACAAAGTAACATGAAAGCCATGAAGCAGCTCTACTTTTAGTATGTTAACCCTTTCGCCCTTGAGTTACGACTGAGTCAACAGCTTTCCTTGGCATGGGTTGGGCACCAACCCATGCCGAGGAAAGCTGTTGACCTGGGTCATGTTGTCTTGACAAGTCTCATCTTCAATTCTCAGTCAAAATGTTTTTCATTGCTGTTGAAATCAGTTGAAAACGCTGAAGCAGACGACATTTAACCAGCCGGTTTTGGCCGGTTTAAGGAGGAAAGGGTTAAGGATCAGTACACAGTCCAATGAAAAGATTTAGCTGACTTCTAGCTATTTATAACTGCATGTGCACAGAATCAGGTGAATGTATGTGTTTATGTGACACTGTTCCAGGCAAAACAAAAATGTCAATGCAGCAAGCATGCACATTTTGTTAAGTCAGGTCTTTGTCCATGCAGGAAAATGGTTCAAAACAGAGGTACTGACAGTGTAGCATCTGATCTTAACATTAAGTCCGATACAATGATCAATTCATATCCATTTAGAGGTATTTTTTTTCAGAGGTGGGGTGGGACTGGGGGGAAGTAGGATGAAACAATGATCAAACATTATATCCATACACACACGTCCAGAAAATCCACATCCAGACTTACCTCCAAAGCCCGTGTTGTTGTTGCTTGGTGCAGGAGTGTCTACCCCTAGCTGGCAGTAGTATCTTGCTGCACAGGGTGCGGTGACATTAACTGCCCCAGGTGACTCACAGTAATACCCTCCATCACATTGTGTGCATTCACTGGATGACTGCAGCATCTCTACGGGGCCATATGTGCCTCTTGGACACAGCTTCATGTCGAAACCTGTATTGCCTGGACAGAAGCGCCCTCTAGGACAGGGGTCAGCACGGTCTTTATTGACGCAGTAATAGCGAGGTGGACATACATCACAAACAGATGCCTGGGTGTGATTCATGTACCAACCTGAAAAAGAAAAAACAAGTTTTGCTGTTTTCCTTCTATCAAACAAATTCATTAACTACAGGATCTGTGATATTTTTCAGTTCTTTTTATGGTCTGGGTTATCATCTAAGCTAATCTGTTGATAGATCTTACATTTTAATAAACTCTGATGTGGTAACAGCATTATTCATAGTACATTATGTATACCACAATCATGATACGCAATTTGCCCTTTCACAAGCAAGACACATTTGATACAAAATAACAAATAACATACACGTACTTGCTGCCATGCCATTTCCAAAGGGAAACTCTCATGAGCGATTGTGGGTGAACAAAATGACAACATTTGAATTACTGGACACTGTGCAACACTATGTTTTAGAAAGTATTATATTCTTTGAACAGTGTTGCCTGCTAAACATCCGTTCTTGGCGGTCTACTACCCCCCAGCGAACGTCTGCCTTTCTTTGGCAGCGTCACTGTCTGGAAGCAGGCAGCGCCGTCCTGGCATCGCAGCCAGCGAGTGGCCAGGTGTGGGGATGCGCGCAGTGGATTGTGGGATAGTGACTCTGTGAGCGCCATTTTGTTTCTAGGCTATTACACGGCCCAGTGGGTATTGACCACACGCCGCTCAATTAACTGTTTGGGTTCACCTGCTGGGAAGGTGCAAACAACATAATGGGGGTAACGGGATTAACACCGATGCTGTGCGATATCCAGCAGGGGTCACATTAAGGATTTTTCAGTGTGGGTCCGTTGGACCCATCTTTCTCCATTTTCAGGAAAAATAGTGGGTCCATGAACTGAATCTATGGGTCCAGTCTGAAATTGTGCAAACTGGACTTCATTTGATGTAATTTGATTAATTGATTTTATTTGGTATAATTAACATATATCACAATGATAAATATATAAAACATGCATGTAACTTAACCCTAAAAACGAACATAACATAGGGTCTGTATGCTCACGTAGGTAACTCATTATTATAAAATTTAAGATTGAATAAAAAGTTATCAATATGCCAACTTGATGTAAAAGGGTCTAAAAGTTGTTGACGGCACCAAGGATGGATTCAATCTACCCAGGAACCTGCTATTACGACTAAGTCTGTATAGCACATCCCTGGTCTACCAAAAAATTGGTTGTGAATGGGGCTCCAGCCCTAGCACGCTGCCACTGTGCCAGTGTCTGGTGTTGTACACCGTGTGCCACCGGACAGTTTTTTAACTCGCTTGCACAACAAGCGGCATGCGTGATTGAACATGCCTGGGCTCTGTTATTTTTGCGATTGATTCCATGTGACGAAATTGTCAGAAATTATATGATTTATATTTCTGTGCACTTTGTATTTCAATATACCTGAAAAATTTGATACCGTAGGCGGTGTTAAGAGTCTGATCTTAATTGCGGTCAATTAATTCACCAAGCAACACGGCAGGACCACAAGCCGTGCAACACACAAGCGAGTGTACACAGCCTGTCACGGGCATGCACCCAGGCATGGTTTTCCGCTACACATTTTTCCGGCCTTCGATCGATCATAAATTTTTAAAATTCCTACAGATTTGTTCCATTCAAACATTTCAATGAAATCAAAACAACCAAATTTTGTTTCAAAAACACCAATAACCACGTGAACCAAAGGAGACAGTGATGAACAACATCGTGTTACGCTGTTAGGCCGGCTAATGCAAAATTTCGCTTCGTCCACGTGTAACCTTGCGATGACTAATCTGCGTATTTTCCTTGCCGTCCGTAATGAATTTTCACTCGTGCCTTTATCTGGGTCTAGATTTTTTCGATGGAACTCCTCTTGGTGAAAATGTGATTTGAAAATTTAACATCTTAGTCTAATAATCTTTGCGTGATACGACTTGTACCTTCCCAACATTGCGGACATGAGACAAGCACATGGGGAACAACGAATTTGATTGGACAGTGAGCGGCACGTGATCAAATCCACCCAACGAGGAGCCTGGAAGTGCTCTCAGCATTTATAATGAGGTGAAGTGACGTCCATCCATTCCCATTCTGGCAAATTTTTGGAGTGATACCCCACGAATATTTTTTCTTAGCAAATAAGAGGGCTTGTTACATAGAAAGACAAACATCAGAGGATTCCATCAGTATAATAAATAATCACGAGATTGATAATGGTCGATACAAAACACCGTGACCGCTTGGGGTAATTTTTGCAGTTGTATCTTTCAAAAATGCATCGCGTTTTTGTGCGTGCGTCCACAGAGACGCAAAATGACAATGTTTTATTAATTTCCAGGCGTCATTTCTTTATTTTTTGCGTCTATGACGCAGGACGCAAGCTTAATGTGACCCCTGATCCAGCTACTGTTCTGCCATGTACAGCAACTGTGTTACGCACTCAGCCCAGTTGTAATTACTAAATTAGCTGCCTACGAACAGCGTCAGTGTCACGGAAAAAAAGAAAAAAATAGATGAGAAAAAATTCCGGGAAGTTCTTGAGGATTGTTGGCAAGAGATGGGAGTAAATTATCAGGCGACCAAACACCAGGAGCAAGCATTATTTAATGTTATTGTTGAGAAGAAAGACACTTTTGTAATTTTACCAACAGCCAGTGGAAAAAGCCGAATATTCCAACTAATACCTGACCTGGTGAAACGGAAAATGCCTATTCCAGCCAAACCTGTAGTAATCTTAGTTTGCCCACTCGTAAGTCTAATAAAATCTCATCAGCAAGAACTGAGCAAGTTAGGGGTGTCGTCTTGTATTCTGGGTGAAGGTGACGACGGGAACATTTCCCGATCGCAATACACAGCACCCTGTTCCATTCTGACATCTTTTACTCCAGTAAGTCACAGATACACAAGTAGGTAAACCACGTTTGAGAAGGTGTCAATTGGATGACTCCCTTGGGTCCTCGACCTTGTGGAGTTATTTTGACTGCTGTGTGGGAAGTGACGTGTTGCTCGCATCTGATTGGACGACGCACAGCTCATTAATAATGCAGTAGGCAACTTTCACGATAAGCGAAGTACAATTCATTGGCCCAGCGGCGCCTGACAACGTTATCGCCAGATCTGCTAATTGCCTTTTGAAATGGTATTGCGACACGGCCGGGCAGACTTTCGCTGGGGGCCAACATAGTGTATCGCCCCAAGAAAGTCTGCTTAGGAGGCAATGAACAGTGACACCAAACTAAAATCACTGAAAGGTCCACACACAATGTAAAACAGAAACTCACTGCATCAGAAAGTGAAAGAAACATTTGCTGGTTTTGTATCAGATCAACTGCTTTGCTCAGGAAGCTTTGGGTGCATTGCCCATTGTGCATCCAAAACATGTCAGAGAAAGGTGTTGACCTGCACCAAGCAGTTTTTGTTTGTTTGTTTGTTTTTAACCCTGTGGACCTAGAAACATTTTTTTTTTTTCACTTGGAGTGCTATTACCTTTGTGTCGTTTTTACTATTGGACCTAGAAACATGCTGGTACATGCATGAAAAATATTTTCAAGATGAATTTCAATCTTCAATCACAATCATAGTAATTCACAGGTATGTGGCTTTTAATAGCTGTGGCCAGCACTGAAACATTTTGTGAACATGAGATTACGTACCTGTTAAAATCATACATATATTAACACAATATTTCCCTTCCATAGGTATCTAGATGATACATGTAAGGCTAAAACACTTGTATCAAATATCCAGTCTGTTAGTTAAATGTCTCAGTACACTATTAACATTTTCCCCCTTGAATTAAGACTAAGTCAACAGCTTTCCTTCCCAAGGAAAGCTGCTGACCTGGAGCATATTATCTTGATAGGTCTCATCTACAATTTTCAGGCAAATTGTTTTTTATTACTGTTGAAATGAGTTAAAACCACTGAAAAGGGTTAATACATCTCGCTACATGTAACGGCGCCACCTACCATCTTGACAGGGTTTGGGTGTCTGTGTGCCCTGTGGACAGTAGTTGCCTGCAGGACATACATTACCAGTGGTGCCATCTATTGGGCGGCTGTTATTCGCCCGTCGATCACAGTAGAAGCCTGGGTCACACTCAGCTACAGAATAGAGAGAAAAAAAAATGAAATATGAATAAATTTATTCAGATGGGACAATTATGCCTCAAGATCTGTGTATGCTAAGAAACAAAATAAAACTGTACAGGTGTTAGCCCTAGAAATGTCATGTGATTTGAAAGACATTGCTTAATAGTTATAAAAAAAATCATGTAATTGATAGTAAATTAAATTTTCGCATTCTTTTGACATTTGTGTAGAGGAGAAAATACCAAGGTATTTTCATTATGTGTGTGTGTGTGTGGGGGGGGGGAGAGAGAGAGAGAGAGAGAGAGAGAGAGAGAGAGAGAGAGAGAGAGAGAGAGAGAGAGAGAGAGAGAGAGAGAGAGAGAGAGAGAGAGAGAGAGAGAATTTTCTTTACACATTGATTGTGGCCAATCTATCACAGTGACAAGCACTCTTCAGGACAGATAAACATTTATGCCTCAAGATCTGTGTAGGCTAAGAAGCAAAATAAAACCATGTACAGGGGTTACGCCAAGAAATGTTATGTGAGCTGCAAGACATTGCTTAATTGTTACCAAAAAAAATCATGTAATTGATAGTAAATTAAATGTTCATATTCCTTTGACATTTTTGTATGAACCCTTTCATTAAGGAGACTTAAGAAATGCAGTCTGTAAAATATATATAGAATGACATGCAAAGGACACATCTAACAAAGTATTATCTAAATGTACAAGAGTTCATTAACATGTTCTCATCATCAGATTGATTTCAGACAACACCATTTTCTGTTTGTGTTTTTCTCTTCTTTGTATGCCTTTTTTATGTGAGAGAGGGACAGAGAGAGAGGGAGGGACAGAGAGAGGTGGAAAAAGAGAGAATTTTCTTTACACATTTTGACTGTGGGCAAACTATAACAGTGAAAGACACAGAATCTTCAGGACAGATGAGCAGTTCCATCATATTTGAATTAGAACTTGGGTATATACAGTGGTCCCCCTCATATAAGGCCACCCAAAAGGCACTATAAAAGTGGCCTTATAAGAGGGGTGGTCTATCTTGAGGGGTAAAATACAATGAAAATGCCATACTTGCTGCATGAATAAGTGGCCTTTGTAGAGGGGGTGGCCTCTCTTCAGGGGGCCTTATGAGAGGGGGACCACTGTATAGGCATGGAGGGTGGTAAATATAGGCCTCTTAAATGATTATTGAAAAGATGGGCATTTCTTTTGTAACATTTGGTAGAATTGTAGTATGATTTGCATGGAAATCACGATTTTTCAAGTACCACTATTTTTTGAGAGGGGGTGGGGGGTGGAATGGTGGTGGTGGTGGTGACAGAAAGGATTCAGTACCGACTCTAAAATCATAAAAAATGTTAAACTGTCTATACAAAATACTAAGTATCTCTGGTCACTTTCTTTGAATTCTCTTGCATATTGAACTTGTTATATAGTAAAAGCTGTCTCTACTAAATTCGATGTCTAGTAGCACAGTGGTGATGATGATGATTACTAGTGTCTGGTATCATCTCCACAGTCTAGTACTTACCAGTAAAGTTGGTCTGTCCCTCCCTGTGGCAGTATTTGCCTCCTGGACAGTCCTGACAATCAGACAGGGACTCCTTGCCAGTGTCAGCCAAGTAAGTACCAATAGGGCAGGGCACAGGGACCCCAGTACCCAGGGGACAAAAGTGTCCTGCAGGGCAAGTATCCCCATACGTCTTTGCTGTGGGGTTTGGATCAGTGGACGCCAGGGAGCAAAAGAAGCCTGCAGTACAGTTACCAGTTGGTGCTGTCAACCCTGAAAGGCAACAAAGAGACTCATTATAACATACACACGTCACCAATTATAATAGACATATATTTATCATCAGACTCATTATAACATACATCCATCACCAAAGGTACTCATTATAATAGACATATATTTATCATCATAGGGACTCATTATAACATACACACGTCACAAAAGGAACTCACTATAATAGACATATATTTATCATCAGACTCATTATAACATACATCCATCACCAAAGGTACTCATTATAATAGACATATATTTATCATCATAGGGACTCTATAACATACACACGTCACAAAAGGAACTCACTATAATAGACACATATTTATCATCAGACTCATTATAACACACACACGTCACCAAAGGTACTCATTATAATGACATACATTTATCATCAGACTCATTATAACATACACGTCACCAAAGGAACTCACTACAATAGACATATATTTACCATCATAGGGACTTACTATGACAGACAGACGTCCCAAAATGGACTCTTTATAGCAGACATACATGTGTCATCAAAGGGACTCATTAAAATGGACACAGGTCATCAAGGCACTCATTATAGCAGACACACATGTGGGTACTCTGTCATCAGTCCAAGTCAGATTCTGCAGGTTAAAGTCTTTCTTCCCCTACAAACATTCAGTGCTGTGGCCTTCAACTTAAAGCTGGTCAGGCCAAATTCAAAAATTTGTAAATTCTGAAGCAACTTTCTGGTATATAACATAGTTTTGGTGATACTAGACCTAAATGTCGGTCCGACCAGTCTGACCAATCGGACCCCAAGGCTACGGCTCTGAACATTCCTTGCAGGACTCCTTTTTTCGTATGGTCTGTGGTATGTAATTTTTCCTCCAAAGCTACCTCCCATGCCCCAGTAAGTCTTGCAGCTAGTCTTGATACTTTATTGCAATTTTAAAAAGGAATTTACTATTATAAGTCGCTATGGCTTCTCAACAGGTATATCCCCTCCCCTGGGAGTAGAACTTACCTAGTCACACACATGCCACCAGCACATGCCTACACTACTCGTCGCCATGTACAAGTGACTGGTTAAAAATATGGCGTCATCATCATGAGCCATTCATGAGCTATTCATGAGGTTGACTGTTTACACTGTACTATATAAGCCATACCACAAACTGTTTACGTCTCGAGATGTACAGCGTCACCGCCATTATCCTCAGTCCCTGAAGAGCCAGTCTACTGGTGAAACCAGCTGGACTATTAACAGCAGGCAATACATGGAGTTCTGCCCTCACCAAGCATTTTTTCCATTGCTTATTCATACGTGCTCCAGCTGAAAATCTGCATGGCAAATTTGCAAGGGACTCAAAACTGAGTGCTCTTATCACGGCTTCATACACAATTCTCTTCCATTATAAGCTGCACTCTCTATGAAATGAATCCTGACCATCCAGGTTCTGGACATGGATTAGAATGTCTGTGCTTAAAGCAACAGCTTAGAATTGTATTTTTCATTTACACTTTTGATAATAATACAATCTTGTATCTTTATTAATACTCTGTCATGTACTCCCACAAACATCATATGTTATGTACACTAAATAATGAATAGAATGATTTCTCTGTGAAGCAGTTAAACTAGTCCAGTATTTGTTATCTTTGCATCTCCCTTGAATCATTCCATACTATGGTCACAGGCCTTGGTTAGTGGTTCTGGCACTGCCTGGCAAGTCATATGCTGCAGCTGCCCTTGCGGCAGCTGCAGCATGACTTGCCAGGCAGTGCCAGAACCACTGACTTAAGACTATAGGCATGCTGGTACTTGAGCAAAAGCTCTTTTTATGAAGAATTAAAATATGCAATTGTCATCTTAAATCTAGGTAAATATACGGAAAAATCTGGGACTGGTATGGAATGGGTTAAGACCAGAGAGTGGGAGGGGCACAAAACAGGATAAACACAGTGTACTGTTGCTCTCCATGTTGCCTGGACAACTAACCTTCAGTCTGACAGTATGTGCCTGGGGTACAATCTCTGCACTCGGTCACATTCATAAGCATGTATCTGTTGCTGAATGTGCCCCTTGGACACCTGGTTCCTTGGTATGATCCCTTAGGGCAGTAGTGGCCTGGTTGACACACATAGCCAGTGGTGCCATCTGTTGGTCTTGAGTTGTTGGCACTAGACACACACACGTAGCCTGCATCACACTGCCCTGTTGGCTCAGTTTTACCTGTAGAAAGCCCAAGATAATCCATATACTTTAGACATCAAACATACATACAAACACTAAGAGGTATCTTCATCTACATTCTTACCTAGCTTAGCCAGGGATAATCCATATACTTAAGACATCACATATACAAATAAACACTAAGAGGTATTTTCATCTATATTCTTACCCAGCAAAAACTTAAGTTGATCAAAACAACATTTTCAGGTAACACAATCCTTAATACAAGCCAAATATACCAGTATTAAAATTATATGGTGCTTTTTGAATTGCAGACTGTAAAAGACCACTAGATGTCACCAGCAGTCTCCACTCACCCAGTGAATCACAGTAGTAGCCACCGGTGCATGAGGTGCATTGCTTTTCTTCATGGAGGTTGGTAACATTGCTGAAAGTTCCATGAGGACATGGATACTCAAGTTTACTCCTGGTGTTGTTTGGACAATAGGAGCCAGCCGGACAGTCTGTCGGGTTCACCACGCCGTGGCTTGGTACTCCATAGTACGCTGCTGCTTCCACTGGGTCACAGTATCTGGATGACAGAAAACAGGACTGCTGTAACAACAACTTCCAAGATCTATGATCCAGAATTGAGAAACAGACTTGTGATCATAATATTCCAAGGCGAAGATTTCATTTCTATAATCATGAACGAGTCCTGATGTCTGATGCTTCTTATGTGTGTTGCAAACTCTGGGTTTTTTTTGTTTTTTTTTTTTTTGTTTTTGTTTGTTTGTTTGGTTTTTTTTTTGGTTTTTTTTTTTGTTTTTTTTTTTTAATATGGCTCTGCATAGGCATCAAATGTGGTATTTATAAGGCATTGTATTTATCTGGCAAATATATTATACATGTACATGTGTATGTGCCCAAAATATAAATGTTATATATATTTCATAATCTTTAAATAGATCTTAACCAATAACAAGTGACGAATGATCAACAAAAATGACCAGGTACATACCTTCCTGCAGGGCAGTCCTTACAATCACTTTGCAAGATCTGATCTTGGTAGTAGCCTGCTGAACACGGGACAGGTGTTCCAGTCTCTCCTGGACAGTAATGGCCAATGGTACAGTTGTGTTCACTCGGGGTCCCAGTCACCTGGCCTGCAGGACAGAAGTAACCAGGAGCGCAGGGGCCGGTGTAGTTTGTATTGGCAGGTCCTGCGCAGTAGTAGCCTGCTGGACAGACCTCACAGAAACTGGCATTGGTGTTTTGCCAGGTATTAGACTTTGTACCTTCAGTACATGGGGTAGGAGTCTTGGAGCCCTGTTCACAGTAGTGACCCGGCGGGCAGACATGACTGGGTGGATCAGGGCGCGTGGCGTTACCATCACAATAGTAGCCAGCATCACAAGGCCCATTGGGCAAGGCCAGCCCAAAATCTTTACAGTACATGCCCCCAGTGCAGGACACAGGATATGCCGTGCCACTGGGACAGTATGTACCTGGCCAACATTTGCCCCCTGTGTAGTTGACCAGGGGACATGTGCATTCTGAGACAACCGTGACGTTATCCGCAGACAGGAGTGGCTGGGCCATGTAGGAACCCCCACTACAGTACCATCCTGCACTGCAGTTACCACTTGGTGCTGACATTCCGTCATCTGGACAATAAAAACCAAAAATCTTTCTGATTATAGATACAAGGAGTCAGGATAAAATAAGGTAGTAACATTGAAAAGGCTTAGTCAGCTGAAAGTCAAGAGCAGAAATAAATCATCCCATAACCTTTATCACAAACTAGAATGTTTACATTGACAAGATAGGTGACATTTCATTTGTTTCAGGAGATCAAATTATAAACTGACTTTACCTTTCTTCTTGTCTTTTTTTTTTTCAAACACCCTTCACTAACTAAGCATAGTGCATTCTGATAGGCCATTAATATTAAAATCTGTTACCAAGTTGTCACAAAGGGTAACAAAATACCTCTGTTTACTACAATCATCCACAAAAAGCCATCACACTCTTCAACACACGCTGAAATTTTGTAACAATTTAACAATACATCAGCTTCAGCTCCCTAATTCCAAAGCTGTTTGTTTGCCAATTTACCAAATATATATATATATATATATATATATATATATATATATATATATATATATATATATATATATATATATATATATATATATATATAGGATATTGACTACTAGGAAGTGGTTCTGGGCAAAAAGACACAAATACAATATAGTGAAAATAAAAGGCAACATTTACATTGTGTAAAATTTTGGATACTATGGATGTATTCTCGGCCCTATCTGTTATACGGGCATGATTGCTCCAATGGAAGTTGTGCAATGGAATAAAGCGCTATAAGCTTGCACTTTATTGCACGCACAGATGCGCAGAGTACTTGTGCCCCTATATGTGGGTTTCCCCGTATTCTCTCATCAGCCTGTAACTCTTTTGTGCCAATTCCTCTTCAAAAAATTTAATTCAAAGTACACTAATCGCTCCTTGGATGGACCACTGCAATGAAAGACCATCTGCCTTTTAAGACCACATTCACCAGGTCCCTTGTGCTATATTGTCCATGTTATTGGACCTTTATTGAGAGGCCATGTGCTTTATGTGACCACTATTGGACCTGTCCTAAGGGTGGTCTCTCAAAGGAGGGACTACTATACTGTGAAACAGTTCTGGTGTAGTAAACGGTGTACTCACTTTCACAATACTGGCCCACAGGACAAGACAGACAGTCCTCGGGCCCATCACTACCATTGACTGGGTTGTAGCTGCCCTTAGGACAGGGGTACTGCTCCGCGTACCTGGTGCTGACGGGACAGTAGTAGCCTGCAGGGCAGACCTGGTGTGTATAGGTGGTGGAGTTCTCCATGCAGTAGAAGCCTGATGGGCAGGCAGAGCAGTTAGCCTGCTGAGTGTTGTCTCTGTAAGGAAACACAACCACAACGACGACTTGCGTGAGTACAGCATGAACAAAGTAACATATTAGAAGATATCAACAGCTGAATTTTAGTGTGGGTGATAAGTAATCTTGCAAAGTTGCATCCCATAACATGGCCAAAAATAATGTATTCATGAAAAGTACTTATTGTAGCTTATCATTCCTGTGGTGAAGGCCTTTTGTTAATGCTATTGTATATCATATCTAACACAGAATTGAGTTTCTGTTGAATCCCAGAACAGAGAGTTGGAACAGAGACCAACTCCCTGCAACTAAGAAACATAAACATTTCTGTTTACCCTGGGGTTGAGCAGAACTCACTTGCCTCCAATGAGTCCACTTATGGATGAAACTGGTCAGGCATTTTGGCACATTGTGCTTCTACTTTCATCAACATTTGCCTTTTCTTTCTATCACTTTTTTCAATGGTGATAGCATTGCATGACAAGTCATGTTTACATTGCTTGACAAGTCATGTTTACATTGCCTGACAAGTAATGTTCCATTGCCTGACAAGTCATGCTTGTTGCCTGACAAATCGTGTTTCCAGTGCCTGACAAGTCATGTTTCCTTGCCTGATAAATCATGTTTCCATTGCCTGACTACTCATGTTTACATTGCCTGACAAGTCATGCTTTAACCCTTTCCCGTTCAAATCCTCAAAAGTTGTCACCTAATTTACTGTTCTTACTTAAATTTTGTGTTAATAGCAAACATTTTTGCTGATCACTGTGGATGAGACCCATCATGATGGCGTCCCACCAGGTAGTGTTTTCCATGGCACGGGTTTAGCACAATGGGTCAAAGCCACACCAAGCAAAGCTACAGACTAACATTATGCTGACTGGGAAAGGGTTAAACCAATGAGTTGAGACTATGCCTTCCATTACGATGAATTTCAATACACAATATTTTGATTGATTATTTCAGCAAAATATACAAGAAAAAGAATTTCTAACATGGAATAAAATAAAATGGCCTTATCATGCTGAGCACAATACAAGATATAATGTCCACCAATTGGATTTATACATATGACACACCTTAAATGTGCACAATATAGATATTTATACTTACTGGTAGGAGCCTGCTTCACATGGTATGGGTGCGATGGTACCCTCTGGACACCTATGGCCTACAGGACATATGCCACCCACCCCCTTATGACCACCACTTGGAGTCTGCTGGTCAACTCCTACAAAACATACAAAATTCACAACTCTGTTGTTAAGGCGGCTAAACCTTTTCACCTAGAATTAACAAATATATGTATTGTTATCCTTTTATGATGAAAGAAGTAACTTAAAGCTTTACTTTCTACCTCCTTGTGAGAATATGAAACAGGTTGATTTGTTCTGCCTGATTCAGATAATTGTTTGCTGTCTGCAAAATGTGAAGGCAAAGTTACACTTGTGTGGAAAACCTGCTATTAATTATTCAGCTTCTGATGCCATAGATTCAAGATCTCAAAAGCATTAACTTCAAGATGATTTTGGTATAAGAGTCAACAATACAGTTGAAAGTCATCACAGTCATCCTTAACATAAGGAATACTTACTTTCAAAATCTATGTACTTTGCAGTTTGAAAAGGAATTTGAAATGTAGGGCTAACAAGCAGGTAATCTGTAATCATGACGGTCTCAGAATACAGTCTGACTGTACCTCCTGCATTACATACATTGACACGATATCACAGAATACAGTTTTAAGTGTACCCCCTACAATGGCATCACATCACATAATACAGGTTTGTGTACCCTACATTACCTACAATGACATGAAATCACAATACAGTTTGAGTGTACTCCCTACAATGATGTGACATCGCAGAATACAGGTTTGAGTGTATCCCTACACCACCTACATTGATGTGACATCACCGAAAGGCAGGTTTGAGTGTACCCCTACACAAATACAAGTCTGGGTTTACCCCCTACATTACATGACATCACAGAATACAGGTTTGAGTGTATCCCTACACCACCTACATTGATGTGACATCACCGAAAGGCAGGTTTGAGTGTACCCCTACATTGTGACATCACAAAATCCAGGTTCGAGTCTACACCTACACTACCTACATTGATGTGACATCACAGAACACAGGTTTGAGTGTACCCCTACACTACCTACATTGATGTGACATCACAGAAAGGCAGGTTTGAGTGTACCCCTACACTACCTACATTGATGTGACATCACAGAATTTAGGTTTGAGTGTATCCCTACACTACCTACATTGACATGACATCACCCAGTACATTGCACTTACCTGATGTGCAGTAGAATCCATCT
The DNA here is from genome assembly GCA_964020975.1 of Hermodice carunculata. NCBI lineage: Eukaryota > Metazoa > Annelida > Polychaeta > Eunicida > Amphinomidae > Hermodice > Hermodice carunculata. The sequence continues at coordinate 70,274,251 of OZ026617.1, forward strand.
GAACACTTCCCTGACACCACGCTGAGTCCTGGGGACAAGCAGTACCTGCCGCCATCACATTGTACACACTCCGTCACATTCCTGATGCCAACACGTGGGTTGTAGGTTCCCGAAGGACAGGGTTGAAGGTCAGCCCCAGTGTTAGAAGGACAGTAGAACCCTGTTGGACACAGCTCTGCACTGTCTCTGTTGACACAGTAGTATCCCTCTGGGCAGTCATAGCAATATGAAGCCCCACTGTGGTTGGTGTAGGTTCCATTGGGACAGTGTAGGTTTATGTGTATGCCTCCAGGACAGTAAGAGCCAGCTGGGCAGATGTTACCAGTGACGCCATCTAGTGGTGCTGGGGTACTAGCTCCAAGAATGCAGTAGAACCCTGGATGACAATCTCCAGACACAGCAGCCAGACCAGTTGAGTTACAATACTTGCCTGGAGCACAGGACAAGCATGCAGTAACATTGGTCATTCGTGTATAGGGCTGGTAGGATCCTGCAGGGCATGCTAACGGCTTGTAACTATGAGTGGGACAGTAGTGACCGACAGGACATTCATCTCCATAACTTGTACCCACAGGGTTGGCCTCCTCGGACTTATTGCTGCAGTAGAAGCCAGGCAGGCAGGATCCATTAGGAGCCAGCAGGCCTGACTGCGCACAAAACTCACCAGGTGGACACCATGTACAGTCTCCTAGAGAAGGCAGGTGAGGACGATCACCAAATGTCCCCTTAGGACAAGGTATTGGCCATGACTCCCCTGACACACAATAGGTTCCCTGAGGACAAGGTCCGCCTCTCTCGGACAAGGAAGGTGTCAACGTCCTCGCGCCCAGCACACAGTAGTAGCCTGCTGCACATTTGTCAGTCGGTTCCGTGATGTTCTCAGCTTCACAGTAGTAGCCTGCGGGACACAGCCGACATTCAGTCACATTCTCCAGTTTGGTGGTGTTACTGTATGTGCCAACGGGACATGGATATTGACGAGCAGTCTCTGTACTATTCGGGCAGTAGAATCCTGCGGGGCAGTCCTTGGGCATGACAACTCCATGGGAAGGTGCTCCAGCTCCACTCTGCTGCTCCAATATTGCTTCATTTCTGTCACAGTACATGCCTGCAGGGCAGTCATAGCATAGTCCCTTCCCAGCCAGGGGTTGGTACGTCCCAGATTCGCAAGGCCTCTGAGCAGGACTACCTTTTGGACACTGGTGACCTTTGAGACACTGGTTTCCTGGTGGCTGGGGCACTGTCATGTTCTCTGGGCAAAACCACCCCTCATCACAGAAGTCATCGGGCAGGGGTCGTCCGAAGCCAGAGCAGTACTTGCCTGCTGTACACGGCAAACAATCTGTCACGTTCTGGTTAGCAAAACTGAAACTGTAGGAGCCTGGCTTACAAGGGATGGGTGCACTGCTCTTCTGTGGACAGTAGTGACCCTTTGGACATATATCTCCCGTCGTATCATTGACTGGGTTGGGGAGTATAGTGCTACCATTGCAGTAGTACCCTGCCATACAGTCTCCACTGACAGCGGCCAACTCATCTGTCAAACAGTATGACCCAGGATCACACGGTATTGGTTGGAAGGCCCCTGGGGGGCAGTATGTTCCTTTCCTACACATGCCTCCCATGTTCTGGGCTGGGCACACACAGTCTCCGCCCGTGTCATTGCCAAGGATGGTGGGCTTGCTGGACCAGGATCCTAGAGTACAATACCAGCCTGGGGCACATTTTCCCATTGGCTCTGGCAACCCCGGCTGTGGGCAATAATGGCCTGGCAGACACAGCTGACAAGTGGAGTAGCTCTCCCCATTGGTCTGGTTGTTGAAAGTCCCGTTGCGACAAGGGAACTGGAATGCAAACTCTGTTTTGACGGGACAATAGTAGCCTAAAATTTAAAGAAAGAAGGACAACGCATATAATTATTTCTCATGTCTATAAAATACTCTGTTGGGCACATGATTTAATGGCTTCAGATTTATTTTATCTTTTCACACCAACAGTTTTTTTTTTCATTCATTTAATTGCTTCTTTACTTCGGTATTTTCAAAACTGAAATTATCAATGAATTTTAAAATACTTTACACTGTTTACAGAAGGTTAAAGTACAATAACGGCCTTTTATAATGATTATGCCCATCACAAAACATTGGATCTGACAGTTTAAGTTGTCATATTAGCAGTTTCTCCAGCTTAAGCACAACTCTGTTCACATATCACACAGCTCATATAACATGAGCTTTTCATAAAGCAGCAGCTACATACCTTTTGGACAATTGGTGACGTTGACCGCTCCTGACATGCAATAATAGCCTGGGGGGCAGTCTGTGCAATTTCCTTGCTGTGCTATTGGATTGTAAGTTCCAGCATCACACTGCTTTGGTAAACTGGAGCCCTCTTTACAGTGCGTCCCTGCTGGACATGGCCCACCTGTACTGGTCTCAACATCTGGACGAGATGTGTTCGATCCACCGCTACAGTAGAAACCTGCATTGCAGAGACCTGTTGGGTATTCCAGTCCAGGCCGGTCGCAATAGTAGCCTTCAAGGCAGTCCTGGCACTTGCCGACATCTGTCAGACCTGTTTGGTTGTTAAAGGTACCCGCTGGACAGGCTTTGGGGTGATCAGTCTGTGCTGGACAGTAGTGGCCCACAGGACAGGGACCTGCATCTCCCTTGGTCAGGCCTGATGGACGTTTGGAGTCTGACCCGCTGCGACAGTAGTAGGCAGCATCACAGGGTCCTGACACAGCAGTAGCATTGGGACTGTCACAGTAGAATCCTCCAGTACACTGGGTACATTGTGTCTCATTGGCCAATCCGGTTGCTGCGCTGAAGGTCCCTGCAGGGCACGCCTGCCAGATATGACCAGTGCCCTCTGGGCAGTAGTACCCTATGGGGCAGGACTGTGGGTTGGACCCTGTGACACAGTATCGCCCAGGTGTACATAACAAGCACTGCTCATTTAACTCTGTGTCGGTGAAAGTTCCAGGTGGGCACAGGATGGGCTGTGAAGCACCAGACGGGCAGAAATGCCCCACTGGACATTTATTACCTGTGGTGCCATCTATTGGTGCAGCAACGGAGGCATTTGCAGCACAGTAGTATCTGGCAGAACAGTTGCCTGCTGGGGTGATGCGTCCATAGCCTGGGCAGTACTGGCCTGGCTCACAACCCGTGCACTGCCACTCATACTCCAGACCTAAAAAAAACCAGAAAAACGTTAAACTTTTTCCCTTTCAGCCTTAACTCTTTCACCGCATATTTATCCTATGGCAAACCCGATTGACTGCCAAGATTCTAGGAATTTTGATAATGCAAAACACCATTTATGTTCTGTATCCCGAAAGTAAAAATAATGATAAAGTAGGAAGTGAAGCAAATTGTACCAGCAACAATACGCCACATAAACATTGTTTTGCAGTAATCATGTTCACAATCACAAACTCAGGTGAACTTATGGGTATTCTTGAAAATTTGATGAAATATCAAAATTTCTTTAAATTTGCACTGAAATTCAACTGGCATTCCTTCCGCAGCCTGCCGACAATTCGAATGCAGTTGCCTCCCACAGTGAATGAGTGAAACTGACCCAGACTGGGTAATGATAAAACGCTGGCTCTGAGTAAGCAACCTGCCCCAATGAAAGGTGCCTCATTCTTAATTCAACAGCAAAAGGACTGAACCGGTTGGATGTCAAGTAGTGTTTATTCTTTTTTGTAAGTTTCCCTCAAGTTTTTGCAACCACAACACATTCTGAGTTTATAATGTTAATATGGACATAGATAGATAGTAAAATTTTATTTTTCGTCGAACATTACAAAGAAAGAACATTAGTCCACCAGGGACTAATATAGTCAACAGCTTGTCCTAGGATGTTGGTTCAACCACAACACATTCTGAGTTTATAATGTTAATATGGACATAGATAGATAGTAAAATTTTATTTTTCGTCAAACATTAAAAAGAAAGAACATTAGTCCACCAGGGACTAATATAGTCAACAGCTTGTCCTAGGATGTTGGTTCAACATCTCACCCAGGTATTGCTTGAGTGTCTTGTGCCAAACTAAGGTCTCAGATATCTGTTGACTTATAGTTTTAATTTCCCTGGGAAAGGATTACATTTATGTTGAAATGAAAAATGGAAAACCTGCATAAAATAATAAGCCAAGAGCCCAAAGTATCTGTCAGCATGCCCGAAAATTGTTTGAATGGAGGTCAATTGAGTCCATCCCAACAACATGTAGGAAAAATAAACATTTTGTGGTCCTGTCTTTGAAAGTTAGGCATTGATATAATTAAGTTTCCATTTGGATTGTTTTCTTACTACAGAAATGACTGTTATCTTGCTTCATGTAACAAGATGTACAGAAACTGTCAACCTGGCTTCACAAAAGTATTTTTTCCAGCAATTTTAAGTACATTTTCACATCAAAATTCAACAACCTCTCTGCAAAGTCAAAGCCTTCGGTAATTTTTAAGTTTCAAGACAGCAATAAACATGGTTCCCCATAATTTTAATCTACATCATTCTGAAAATTTTGCACTGCTTACTTCTATGGTTATATCAGACTGATAAAATAGATGGCCTTGAGTTGACTTTACATCACACTCCCTTAATTCCATTCTCTTCTGACCCACAGCTCCCAAGTTATAATATTACATGCTAATGAAACTACATTAATCTTTCACTTGAAAAATAATTGTTCCTTGACTTTTAGTAACTCCCTTAATTTCCTTAGTTATGATATTACAAGCTAATGAAACTACATTAACCTTTCACTTAAAAGATTATTGTTCCTTAAAGATGAACAAAAGCACATGTACACACAGATAATATCATTATACGCTAAGTTAAACATGGTTCTCAAACCTTCATTTACAAGTGAATAACTTCGCTTGTAGAAGTGGGTAATAATTTCCAAATTGTGTTTATTCCCTGACCGCCCCTGCCCCTTTTTTTAAAATATATTTACAAGGTCCTTACCAGGGGTAGGGTTGTAAGTCCCCGGTGGACAAAGAGTAGTGTAGTTGGAGCCTACAGGGCAGTACGCCCCAGGGTGACACACTCCCCCTGTGGTGTTGTCAGTGGGGGTGGGGGTAGATGCCCCTCCATTACAGTAGTATCCTCCATGGCATGGCCTGTAAAGACAAGTTGTACACTAAAACTTTATATCAAAAACCCCTGCTGTCACCAACATCCTCTTACTTGTAACCACCATTCTGTGTCCCAAGAAACATCATTCTGATTTGTGACTTTTCTGTTTGACATTAGTTGCAGTAATCGCTCCTTTGAGACACCACCCCCCAGGGCAGGTTCAAAGTGGTCACATAATGCAGGTGGTCTCTCAATGGAGGTCAAATAACATGGAAAAAATAGCAGAAGGAACCTGCTGAATGTGGTCTTATAAGGCAGATGATGTCATTAGGGTTGTCTCTCAAAGGTGCCACTACTGTATACCACTAAATGATGCCAAGTTTGACGTTATGTCAGACTTTTCTGCCATCAAAAAACCAAACAGGTCGAGTTACCATAAAACAGATTACTGGGTTTTACAATTTTTTACAATTTTTATGGCACGGCAAAAGTGTTCACATTTCTGACATGTGATTATCGCACGTTAGACATTCTGAATTTTTTTGGGGGGGAGACAAATTTACCATGTACTGCAGACCAGATAGTGCACTCAATGCAGTTGTCTTGTAGCTTTCATCAATTTCAAATCTGATACAACAGTGGTCCCCCACTAATAAGGCCACCACAACTGCAAACGGAGACTGGCCATGATACAAGGGTGAAGTTTCTTGCAGTGAACAATCAAAACAAAATAGACACTTTCTCTTTACGAAGACAGTAGCCTCATCAGAGAAGTAGATTTTGGGGAGAGGCCTTATTACTGGGGTACATGCATGTACCACATTGCATACCTTCTGAAGAGAATTTCATGATGGACTGACAGGGCTATCTCCAGAGGCTACCCCTCAGCCCATGACTCACCAATGGTTATCTTCTCATACAGCAGGTATCACATTTCTGTTTCTCTCATCATAGGCCAGTCCATTCATAAGGCCAATTTTCCTTCATAAAAGGGGCATAGCCTCCCAAGACAGAGTCAGTGTATAAGCATTAGAGCCTGACCGAGCATGCATTTTGACACCAAACTAGGTACTCGGTACACGTTACCGATCCCGAACCGGGCACCGTTCGGGTTTGGTATATTCAATTCAAACATGAAATGAATAAACTTGGACATCTTAGAATGCTCATTTAAAGCTTTATATCATCTATATCATCAAGCAACAACTCATTTATTAATATTTATGCACTGAGTCATTGCTATTGTTAATGTAATAAGGCGATTTATGCAGCCCATGTGACGCATTTAACTGCAAAATATCGTTTGTTGCATTGTTTAAAGTGTATACAAGTATAAAAAGTAACCTCAGAGACCTTTTGATTTCCCTTTATTGCCAACATTGACAGTGATAACTGAACCCGAACGTTTAGTGACTGTGAAAGCCGAACCCGAACCGGGTCTCAATCCTGAAACCCGGTAAGCTCGGGTTCAGTCACGCTCTAATAAGCATACATCACCTGCCGTTTAGCAAACCTACCCTGACGGAGCAGCCAGACCCTCCTGTCCACAGTATTGCCCTGGAGGACAAGATGAACACTCAGCTGCAGTCTTCAGCTGTGTACGACTGCTGTACGTTCCATTCGGGCAGCCATACTGTTGCCCAAACTTGGTACCGTTGAGACAGTAGTAGCCCATGGGACAAGGTTGTGGGTTCTGTACTCCATGAGCACAATACGTGTCATTCTGAATGGTGGAATCACAGAAGAAACCAAATGGACACTCCTTGCAGTCATGCTGAAGTGGAAAAACAAAGTGTTCATCAATGAAAAGTGTCAGTAAGATTTCAGTCTGTATCTGTGACAATTAAGAAATCCAAGGTTTTTGTAATTATGTGCATTTTGTGATTATTTTTCCTGATAACAATTTAATCATGACAGTATGTAACTAAGAATTGTGGCTGCTGATTGGGTAAATGTATTTCACAGACAATAGCATCTCATGGTATGCATGATAGGGATGTCAAAATGAACAAGCTTTTCAATGAAGATATTTATCTAATATAAAATAAATATAAATCAACCAATAGAAAAAGGTCTCAATTACAGTCTTTTCATCATACCACACGCAAAATATCTCAACTACTGTTCATTTCATTGGACTAAATATTAAATGTCTCAACTACAACTTTTTCATCACACTACATGTATATTAAATGGTTCAACTATATTTTTTTTCATCACACTATATAAAATTCCCAGTAGAGCTCACTTCATCACACTACACACATGTACCTTTGTTAACATTACCAAAAAAAGGGAGGACTGTGACAGTCCTGTGCTCAGCTGGCCTTGCACATGCAGAATGAAGTGGTCCTGTGGACTTCAGAATATTATCAAGGTCACCTTTCTTTAAGAGGACCATCATCACTGTTGCTGAAATGAACATACCCCCTAACAGACTTTTCCAAATTTGGATAATTTGTTAAAAATCAGAAATGACGGCACCACCATGAAGTGAACAAATGAGGTGGTGGAGATCAAGCCCATGTACATTCCCAATAAGTCTGATGAGGAACCAACTTACCATTTTGTGACAAAAAGGTCAAGAAAAGTGAAAACTTGAAAAATTCTTTAAAAAGCAATAAATAATCAAAAGTACATTCAAATTCAATCCAAGTTTGAAGTGAATCTGGTTGACGATTTTGGAGAAGATGTAAAAATGTGACTTGCCATTGCAATCCCCATTGAAACGTACTGTAATCAATGGGAATGTACGCATCAACCAATAAGTGCCCAAATTAAAAAAAAAAAATAAAAAATAGTGAAAAATCAGAGATGGGGAATATCATCACCAAGTGAACACTTAGTTTGACCCTTCCACGAGGTACATTGCCACCAAGTTTCAAAAGAATTTAAGAAACAGTTTTTGAGAAGTCGAAAACAGCTTTAACACACAAAAATCAAAAACATTTTTTTTAATGACAGCGTCACCTGGTGAACACATTTAGGTGCAATTTTGAAGCAAATTGGCCTTGCAGTTTCAGAGTAGATTTTTTAAGATTTTGCCAAAAAATGAACAAAAAATATACATAAAAATCATTGGACCATGACAATCTGACACAGCTGGCAGAGACCCACCCAAGATACATCCCCATCAAGTTTGAAGAGAATATGAACTGTGGTTTTGGAGAACGTTTGAAATGTGAAATGTGAATGCATGGACAACAGATAGGCAGATGATGGACCACCACACATCCTATAAGCCTAGCTTACTGATGAGTCAGCTGAGCTAAAAAAAAAAAAAAACTGGACATGCAAATCTGAACTTTGATGTAAATAACCTTTGGATTGAAAAGTATGATCCTTTTCAATTTTGCCGTAGAGATTTTGGTTTTCATATCATTGGCAATTAAATAATGCTGATAAGTGACTCAAGTCCTTCTGAAAGCAATTCATTGCATACATATGTAATAATACCTACCTTTCCAAACTCATCTTGGTATGACCCAGGGGCACAAGGCCTGAGGGCGGGACTGCCTGGTGGACAATAGTGTCCCGGGGTGCATACAAACGCTGCCGGGGCACTCGTGTTTTGACCCTCGGGACAATAGTAGCCGCCATCACAGGGAGCCTTTGGCTCAGACATGCCCAGTCCATCACAGTATTGACCTGTGTATTCACAACCAAAACAATGAAACATGTACTACAAGTAGTCACTTTCAGGTGAACCAATAATCACATCTTTTGCATTTCAATTTTTTTTTTAATGGCTTGTAGCATTAACAGAAGTCAATGAAAATTACAGGTAATAAGGAGCAAGAGTTATCAAAAGAAACCTATATGTGTACATGTACTAAACCGCAAAATCTGTTCAAGGATAACCTGAACTTAAGACATATATAGATATATGTATGTATGCGTGTGTGTGTGTGTGTGAAAATGGACATATATGTATATACATACACATAATACATAAATATGTATACACATGCCAGGGGACGGACAGACAGACAAGAGTGATTGCATAAGCTCTGTGACCTACAGTCAGCACAGCTAAAAACTCTGAAAAAAAAGTCTGGTTACTTGCCTGCAATGCAGAGTTTACAGCCATTGAAGTCCACATTGCTGGTGGCATTACTGTAGTAGCCTGCAGGACACTTGATGGGATCTCCAGTGCCCAGTGGACAGTAGTGACCTTTGGGACAGTCTCCTCCAGTCTGGTCATTCTGGGGGTCAGGCCTGGTGGCACCACGATGACAGTAGTAGCCTGCAGCACATGGCCCACTCACATTGGCCAAGCCAAAGGTGTTACAGTGATAACCTGCAAGCAATGCAAGTACTCAGCATTGAAATTTTAATCTTTACATTACCTGGGGGTTTTTTTCTGAATTCCTAAATCCTGGTTCCCCAATTGGTTAGTTTTAATGATTTATGTTTCATACTGACTAGGGGCAGGGTAGCTGGAGAGTCTTCTAGCAAGCAGGCAACTGAGAACTCTTAAGATATTTATATGTCAGTCACTTCTTAACATACCTCTTGTCTTTCAAAACTGCAATTATCAGGTCCCTTGTGCTACTGTACAATCACAAATTTTTGCGAGGAATAAATATTCTCAAATTTTCCCCGAGGAAACCCAGTTTAGGAATATTAAACTCGGGAAAATTGTAGCAGATTGAATGCGGAATGAAAACCTGCATAAAATCAGGCAAACAAAACTCGGATTTGGAGTGTATTTGGGAAATTTTGTGCCCGGGAATATAAATGATAATACTGTATCTTTTTTCCATGTAATATGACCTCCATTGAAAAAGTACCTGCAATCTCTTTAAGAGAGGATGATTGTGCATAAACAATGAAAGGAAGACTTAAAAAAAAAACAAACTTTTGAATGGAACATCATTACCTAACATTTTTACTGTAAAATCAACATGCAGTATACACACAGACATATGTCCAAGTCGTTAGGTGTGTTTTCATAAGAATCAAATGTCTGGTACCTTTACTACAGAGTGTTGGTTCACTGGACCCTTCAGGACAGAACTGGCCAGGTTGACATTTGCCCCCAGTGGCATTGATGGAGCAGAAACATGTGTCGCTGATGGTGTCATTTCCGTAGTCAGCTGGTCGATCTGACCATGCCCCTCGTGCACAGTACCACCCTCCGGCACATGGTCCTGTAGGATGAGAGAGTCCAGACGTAGCACAGTACTGGCCTGGTTCACACGGCTTGCAATCTGACTTGCTTGCCTTGCCCGTAAAGTTGTTGTAATAGCCTTTCTCGCAAGGGTAGTCTGTGCCTGCCTGAGTACCAGCAGGGCAGTAATGGCCAGAGAAACATGGTGTAGTTGAGTGGGTAGAATTATGGGGACAGTAAAAGCCTGGTTGACAGGTGGTACAGGTAGCCTTGCCTGTCGTGGGGTTGTACGTGCCGGCAGGGCATCCTAGTGGGTATGACGTTCCATTTGGACAATAGTGACCGATGGGGCATGGGCCACCAGTTACATCCAAGTTAGGGTTGTTGGGGAATGATGCACCTTGTAGACAGAAGAAGCCAGCCCAGCAGTCACCAGAGGGCTCTGTAAGTCCTGGCTGGCCACAATATTTGCCATGGTCACATGGTGTACACTCTGCAGCACTGGTTAGGTGAGTCTTATTGCTGTAGGTACCAGGCGGACAGGTCAGAGGGGTGGTGCTATTAGCAGGACAGTAGTGACCAGGTGTACAAGGCCCAGCAATTCCTGTGTTAGTCACGCCATCAGGTATGGGAGAATCAGACCCTACTGTGCAGTAATGGCCCTCTTTACAAATGCCAGTCTCCAGAGTCCCATTGGGGTGTCCACAATAGTAACCTCCAGTACACGGCGTACACTGGGTAACGTTTGCCAAGCCAGTGTTTGCACTAAATGTGCCTCTGGGACATGGCTGCCATACCAAACCTGTACCCTCTGGACAGAAATAGCCGGGTGGGCAGGGTGAGGGTGTGAACCCCGTCACGCAGTAGTACCCGGGAGTGCAGTTCCAGCACTGATCAGCATGGGTCTGGGTCATGTAGGTGCCATGTTCACATGGCAATGGAGAAGCTGTCCCCTCCGGACAGTAGTGACCTATGGAAGAAATACAGGATATCAATGCATGTATTTACTTAATATTTGATTAAAGCAAGCTGTGGATTTGGTTTCGGCTTGGCACAGACCGGGATAACTGACACTTTTTCCGATAAATTTTTTTTTCTTTTTGCAAATCCTATGACATATCTAACAACTGTCACGGCAGTTAGATTCTAATATGAATATTTATTTATATATAATTCACTATCCAAAAATGGGAAATCACAGGATGTCTTTTATTTCATTTTTTTTTTTAATTTTCTCTGTCTTCCTTGCACAAAAACTCAAGATAAACTATATGTAACTCTACATGAGCTGATGCTGAGTTACTGTTAAAAATGTGTACATGCACTATACTATTTCAAGTTGATATTTTTTAGATTTGAGAGACAAACCTGCAATACAGGGTGCCCCAGTGGCGCCACCATCATTGGGTGTTGGTGTACTTGCATTCTTGCTGCAGTAGTATTTTGGATCACAAGGACCAGAGGGCTCTGTCAGTCCAGTGCCATTACAGTACTGGCCACCAGGACATGGTTTACATTCCACTATGGCCTTCAACCCGGTGTCATTGGAGTATGTTCCAGTCGGGCACTTCTCAGGAACCGGTATACCAGTGATACAGTAATGGCCCTCGGGGCAGCGCATGCCAGTGGTGCCATCTATTGGCGTTGATGTTTTTGCTCCAGTGACACACCAGAAACCAGAAGTGCAATCACCTAAAACAGGACAAAAATGAACATTACTGTGCATGCCACTGATCCACACTCCATCAAACTATTTTGTCAAAACATCATGAAAATGTCATTTGTCAGTCAAATGCAAGTATTCATTTCAAATTACACCTACTCAGGTCTACACATACATGGGATAAATAAAAAAAAAACACTCATGAAAGTGCCTGGCCAATTCTGCAGGGAACTTTCATACTGCTGGAGTGGAAGGATACACTTGGTGGCCCACCTTCAGCAGGCAACACCTCATATATCCTTCCGCTCCGTCGGTATGCTCATGTCATGCAGAATTTATGGCCAGGAACTCACACTTGTGTATTTTTATTTTGATACTAGGCCATTTTTGGTTGTTCTTAATGAGAAAAAAAAAGTTGTATGTGGATACATCAGTAATAGTCTCCCAGAGTAAACTCACCAGTAACGGTACTCCGGCCCACAGTCCCACACCATTTGCCTGCATCACAAAGGGTGCACTGGTCCAGCCGTTCCTTCTGTTGGTATGGGTTGTAGGTGCCAACAGGGCACCCAAACTCCTTGTCCCATCTGGTGCCATTGGGACAGTAGTAGCCTGTGGGACACTTGTACAGAGTGTAGTCAGTCACTGGCTGGTCAGCAAAGTCACAGTAGTAGCCTGGAAGATGTATGGAAGGTACATAGATGTCAGAAGACTCAACTGTGCATTTTTTTGTTGTGTATCCACCCCCCCCCCCCCTTTTGTAAAAGGGGAGGTCTTATTAGTGGAGGGGGGGGGAGAGAACCACTGTATTGATACAATCCTCCATCAGGCCATTGTTATCAGCAGAGTGAGGATTCTGAACCTTCATTTTCAGGCTGCACAAAAATAATCCTGGCCATGATAACCAACAAATATATATATATATATATATATATATATATATATATATATATATATATATATATATATAGTATTACAAATCAGGTTTGTCCACATTACAATGATGGAAACTGAGAATGGTGATGTGAGAATATAACTATATTGAGGAATGAATGGTCCCTATCTGTAGAATAAACAATGAGTACTTCCTGACACCTAGATAATGAAGTTATGGCCCCTAGCTATAACTCAGTTAAATAATGAATGGTCCCCACCTGACACACATTCCTTGCATGCTCCCTGGCCAATCTCATCCTGGTAGGTGCCAGACTGACACGCTGTCATGTTAAAGCTGCCAATGGGACAGTAGTAACCAGGCGCGCAGGCAAATGGGTTACTGATATTCTGGCCTGGTGGACAGTAATAACCTGAAAAACAAAAGAAGAGTGTACAATTATTTGACCCAAGCCCTCAATGTGTAGAGGTAATTAGAGGATTAAACTTTTCATAGTCACACAGCACCCAATTTAAAACAATTCTCTCCGTCTTTTTAGCAGGTCAAGTGAAGGATAATCCTAACTGACCCTGTCCAATGGAGGAGGTGTTGGGGGGTGAGGGTGGGAGGTAGGAGCAGACATATGGCATACTTGAAACCTTATCAAGGTCAACTTTGATGCCTAAAATTATTTTGCATGTAGATGAAATTCCTTGGTTTCATAAAATTTCAACCATATCAATGACAGACTATGAAATTTCACAGGAAAAAAAAAATCTGGTCTTCTGAACACATTTCCATCAATAATAATGTACAACGAATGTGCTATTGTACGTGACTGGGTCACTGTTGCATCTTTTTGTCGTATCTCAAGTTCTCACTGTAATAAAAACCACCCTTAGCTACCCACCTTCAGCACAGGGTGCAGTAGGCTTGGTCAACCCTGGTGTCTCACAATAAGAGCCCTCCGTGCAGGGCGTGCAATCTTCCACCACCTTGTTCATAGTACGGTTAGAATAACTGCCGATTGGACAGCGAGGCTGGTTGCTGGTTGTGCCTGATCCTGGAACATACAAAAGACACTGTCAGATCAAACAACTGCAATTGATTATAATGCAATTTAACCCTTTCCCCTTTAAACCAGCTGGTGGTCAAATGTAGTCTGCTTCAGTGTTTTCAACTAATTTCAACAGTAATGAAAAACAATTTTGACTGAAAATGGTAGATGAGCCCTATCAAGATCACATGCCCCAGGTCAACAACTTTCCTTGGCACGAGTTGGGCAGGTAGTGCCCAACTCGTGCCAAGGAAGATGTTGACTCAAGTGTCAATTCAAGGGGGAAAGGGTCTATATAAAGAAAAACCTAACAATGCCAAAGCTGTAGTTTGAACACTATCAAGTCTGATACGCAAAGAGCAAAGTCCTACTGCATACCACTCACTGAAAAACTGTAGAATTCTAAATCATTACACGGATCAACAATTTATTTTGAAAAGGGAACAAATCATGTGCATAAAATTTTGAAATTTGGAAGAAAGCTTTTTTCTTTATTTGCCCTTATATAAAAAATGTAATAATGCAATGTAGTTAACCAACTATAATGCAATGCAGTTAACTGACTATAATGCAATGTAGTTAACTGATTATAGTCAAATGTAGTTAACTGGTTATAATGCAATGTAGTTAATTGATTATAATATACGTGTACCATAGTTATACAATCTTCATGATTTTTGTGTTAAGTGTATGAGGGATTTGAGTCCAATTTAATCATACCATACGACAGCTGATAATTGCTGTCAACCAATGAAACTGATTAGGAAACCATCCTCACAAAATTTAGAATTTCTGACTGCTACCTGTTAACATCTTGTGGCATATAATTGAAAGATTTTCTGTCCTAAAATAAACAGTTTTTACTTTTATAATGATTAAGGAAGAAATATTTATTGCTCTTGATAGTTCAACATTTGGAAATGTCTGCAAAAGTACTACATGTACTTGTCCATTTAAAATGAACGAGTGGAAAGCTTTCATTCAATGTATGATATTTGGCTATCATAAAGGGTCTAAATTCACCACAGCCTGTCTTCAGAGGCCTCCTCTATGAGAGATAAATTCATTTCCAGAATACTAATTATTGAAACATTGATGTCAATCTTTGTTACGCATACCTCTTAATCTTACAAGCGAGAGATCACTGGTGAAAGACTTCTCCTTGCTTTGGGAGTTGTCTGTCAAAACAGGGACTGCCATACATTCTACTGAGTGCTTAGATAATGGCAACCATGCAGATACTAACCACAGTAACGTCCTGGTGGACAGACATCCCCAGTGACAACGTTCGTAGGATCTTCTCTACTCGAACCTCTATTACAGTAGTACCCTGCCTTGCATGTACTGGTGACATCTGCGAGCCCAGGCGTGCCACAGTAAGAGCCCTCACGGCACAGCGTCGGCTCCTGGGAACCACGGGGACAGTAGTAACCCGGCTGGCATTGACCACCTGTGGCATTGCTGGGACACATACAGTCACCTGCGGTGTAGTTACTGTAGTCCTGTGGACGTGCATTCCAGGCCGCTCGCACGCAGAAGTATCCTGAGGAACGAAAGTGGAGCACAATTTGAGCCACTGCTATAATAAACTTCTAAATACAAAACTATAAACAATGCAAGGTCAAAATTGTAGGAAAACATGTCTTCTACAAAAGCTGCCATTTCATGTTGTACCTCAGGCAGTTATAAAGTGAAAAGACTGGCTAGTTGGGCAGTTGACAATTTATCCTATTACCCTCCGGGAGCAAGCTGTTGTCTACTGTGACTTTAAATTTGCTGCTTAAATCACATACAACTCTGATGTGGTAAGTACCTCAAAAAACATCTGCAACCATAATGAAGGTCTACACACTTAACTCACAAGGCCAGATGGTTCACAGATGAAAGGTTTGCAATGCTTGATCCCACACATTTTACCTGTAATGTTTTTTGCTATAATAAAACAAAAATGTTCTCCTTGACTTTGGGAACAAAAAGAATTGTATGGATGGGGTATGGACTGTTAAGATGAAGTGAAGCTACAGATAAACAGACCACCCTTCAAGTTCATACAAATTTTTCACTTTCCCACAGCCAAGGGCATCATTTGCATCTGTAAGTCGTCTCATTGTTTGCTACCTCTACCTGGACGATCATTTTAGTCTAGCATGACAGGGACAGCGCTAATTACCTCCATCACACTTGTCTGTGGGATCAGGCAGCCCCTCTCCACCACAGTACCACCCTCCTGGGCAGGCAAAGCAGTCACTCACAGTACGCCCCAGGGTAAGGTTCCTGAAGTGACCCTTCGGACAGGGAAATTCATTGAAATACCTAGTGCCCTCGGGACAGTAGTGACCCAAGGGGCACAGATAACCCTCGTAGGTGGTGATGTTACCGGGACAGAAATAGCCTGCCGGGCATGCTGTGCAGTTAGACTGGCCAGTGCGGTTGTTGTAGGTGCCCACTGGACAGCCTAAGGGGAAGGACGTCCCCTCAGGACAGTAGTGCCCCATGGGACAGGGACCACCTCTGCTTGGGTCATCACCTGCAACAGAGAAGATGCATACAATTTACCCCTAATTTCTGTTTAACCACTTGATATCAACTTGTTTTGGTATAACAATCTTTTATGTCTAAAAATGGGTGCAAACAAGTGCACTTATTAAGGCAATCACATAACAAAAGAGAAATAACAAGAGCAAATCAATTAAGAATTGTAATGTTCCATGCTAGGAATCTGCTGAAGCAGGATTTCTAAGATAGTGAAAAAATACTGACACCTGACTATCATATTGTTACTTGAATAGTAGTTACTTTGACAAGGAGTTTCCCCATTTGCAAAATCTTTTATGCATTCATCCGAAATGTACTGGATAATCTATCATCAGTATGACAAGAGTAATACACTGAAGGTTGCTTAACAAACATCACCAAATGTCCGCTTCTCTTTATCCTAATCGGTACAGTTGTGAGTGATGGGCTAATCAGTTATCAGGACACACATCATGTGACTGGTCCCTGTTTTGTCACACAATCTCTGTATCTGCTGGCCTCATTCTGGTACACAAAGCAGACCCCAGTATTAAGGCCTGGCTGTTGTACATGAATGACAACCATAGCTAGATCTACAACGCAATTTGTGCTTCAGGACACATGTGCTGTCAAAACTGAGCTCTAAAAATGAAAAATTACTACATTGTCTAATGTTTGATTTGATTGTTGGGGGGGGGGGGGGAGGGGCAGTATATTGTTGGTTTGGATTTGCAGGTCAAAGACCTACATGTACATTGAGGCATGGATTTGAGACAAAGTACGGAAGATTTAATCTCTTTTTTAACTTTACACATTATCTTGTAAAATCACCTTCATGAAGGAATAAGAACAAATCTGACCTTTTATCCTTCATTGACTCAAACATGTACCTGTCATTGTCACAATACAATACATGTACATTTCATAAGCTTCTAAGCCACAATAAGGTGAAATATAATGGTGAGTAGTATATTGTCAATATTTATCAGTCCTTGGGTTTTTGATTCAAAGTGTCAGACAGCATATTTTAAAAAATAATAACACGATAATAACGACATACCAGTTGGAATGACAGAATGACAGGGAGACTACACTTACTTTTTCATGCTGTGGAAACATCACATAAGAGCATTCCTACCTGTAGGATTTGGTACGTTGTTGCCACGGAGACAGTAGAATCCTGGACTGCAGGGTCCACTTGCATCGGTGAGGTTGACTGTACCACAGAACTGGCCAAGTTTACAGTCCAAGCAGTCAGAGGGTTTCTTGCCCAAGATGGCATCACGATAGGTACCGTTGGGGCATGACACTGGATCCTCTGTCTGTTGTGGACAGTAGAACCCTGGCGGACAGGGGCCGCCTAGGCCACTTGTAGTTTCAGGGGTCGGCGTGCTTACATTGACACCTTGCAAAACAACAGCAAATTTGTCTTTTGAAATGAAGATCTATTTCTACACAGACATTTCAGAGCAAGGCAATGAAATATATTAAATCAACACCACGGTTTTTAGTTCTTTCCCACTTGAATTTAGACTGAGTCAAAATTTGTCCCTGATGTAGGTTGCCAAGGAAGGCTCTTGATTGCTCTTGTTAGTTCAAATAAACCACATGACAAGGTCAAAAATGCTCCAATGACTCGCTTGGGTGTGGCTGGGTCAGTGAATTCATTATAGTGACCCCTTAGGTTTAAGATTCTACCACATGGTGGTATCTGGTAAATTTTGACCAATCAGAAAGAAGCAGCATCTGCAATAAGGGCCAGCACTTAGAGCATTCATTTGTCATTTGCTTGCGCAATCATAGATCGTCGAGGCCTCGACGATCTATGGCGCTATGTAGCAGTCTCACATCGAACTGTATGCCCTCTGTGAAGTCCTCATTAAGAATCTTCAAACTTTTTTCTAACATTTTAAATTAACATTTGCCATGAATTAAAGGAGTTGTGGGATATTGTTTTGGTCTTTCTCTAGCTCTATAGACCTGAACGAGTAACACTGATTATCATTCTTTCAGGTACCTTGATCTGCCAAGAGACCTCAGCAAAAGTCCACATCTGGTTTTAATTTTCATTCTTTTCCTCTTAGGAAGTAATGTAACACTTATCTTGTCTGAATGTCACCATTTGTACATACAAACAATTTCTGTACAGCACATATATTTGCTATGCATATAAACCTTGACAGTATCTTGACAGACTAAGAAGCCAAAGTACGGTGCTGTCTCAGCTGGGAGGGAATATAAGCCCCAAGGGGTTTCATTCCTCCAGCTGAAAATCTTGCTTCCATTAAACCTGTCCCAGTTATATACCATTCTTTTCCTTATTTCGATGTACGAGTCTTTTTCTGGTGCAATATGTACTCTTGTGTATGTATGATTTTCAGCAAATAAAAACACAATACAGTGGTACCTGCTATTTAAGACCACCCTTAAAGCCAGACAAAAGTGGTCACGTATGGCAGGTGGTCTTTCACTGCAGGTAAGCTCACAAAGAAATTAAAGGCCATTGTCTTGAAATGGCGGTCTTAAAAACTAGTGCGGTCTTTTACAAGAGGTGGTCTTTAGAGCAGGTACCACTGTACAATACAATACTGTAAAAGTTACAGACTACAGTTGTGATTGGCTGGTTGCGCATCCCAACGGAGATAGTCCGCAATTGTGAAAATACTGTGTTTTCAGCATGCTGTAGCTTCTGTTTAAATAAAGTTAGCTAAGTCAGGTTTGCTGCATCCCAGAGTTGCTTAATTGGTGGTCATATAGGTGCAGGCCAGGTGGGAACTTTATGGTGGGGAAGGACAATGATGTGACCCTGGCAAGAGCACAGTTCATACACCTGTATAAAGCTGACATCCAGGTGTTCTTTCCTATTTCAATTATCACAAATTAACGAGCTGGGAATTGTATGACAAAAATCCATCCATATTTTTCTGACATTTTTATCTGTTAAATGCCATTCACGGAATTTCGAAATACCAAAATGCTGATTTTTTAGACTGAAAAATGCTAATATGAAAAATAGAAGGATTTACAACTGTGGTCTGTGGCCTAAAAAAATACAATGGTCACCAACTACATGTATGGTCTCTTCAAATAGGCTGCACTTCACACCAGGTATAAATAACATAATTATTATTCAGCCATTGGTTATATTCTTAAACATAGTCTTCCAAGGTAGGCAATCTCTCACAGGAGAAGAGTATTCATATCATGACCTCTGTACTAATAGATCTTGTACTGACATCTATGAATTGTTTTTAGTTATTTCATCAAACCAAGCAACTAAACTTCCATATACATGTAAACGATTTCTGAAAGTTAAAAAATCAAATCAAATCAAATCAAACACAACTTGCTATAATTTCTTTTCAATGGGTCATATGCTGTCTTTTTTTAGCATCCAACTTGTGTATAAACACACTCTGTAAATGACCAGTTTCACTATGAAAAGTACAACCCTGTCCAGCACCATTGAAAGAATCATGAATTAGTCCTAAGTCTACATAATATTATGTACAGTGAAACCTGTTTTGAGAGACCACTGTAAGGAAAGACCACCTGCATTTTCAGACCATGTTTCCCATGTCCCTTATGCCATTGTCCCCATGTTATTACACCTCTATTGAGAAACCACCTGCCTTATGTGTCCCTTTTTGGCCTGCCCTAGGGGTGGTTTCTCAAAACAGGTTTTACTGTATTACATTACATGTTCATAAAAAGATGGATTTTATTTAAGCTTTACTTATTATTTTTCAGGACATAAAGTTTAATGTGCAGTGTCAGAAATAAATAGTGACTAGTTATTTCTGACAGTTGTCTAGTCTTCCATAGCAAGTTGCTACATCAAAGTTCTAAGAGTTACACTTAACATGCTTCTTTGTTTGTTTGTTTTGTTTGTTTTGTTTTTTTGGGTTTTTTTGTTTTTTTTTTTTTTTTGTTTTTTTTTTTGTTTGTTTTTTGTTTTTGTTTTTTGTTTTTTTGCTCATTTTAACAGCCAAGTCCCAATCTTTTAGCTAAAACTCTGACACTGTTTTTCACTCATGAAACCTTATTCTGGATGCTGGATGAGTCAAAGCACATTCACGGCTTTGCAATTCAACCGCAACACAATGTAAAGATTTCTTTTCATTGTGGATTATGGAAACAGCCCCATACCTTGTTTACAGTAATATCCCTCTGAACAAGGTCCTGTCCCCGTATCATTCAGACTGAAGTCGAAATTAATGGCCCCCAGTTTCTCACAGTAGAAGCCTCCTTTGCATGGTCTGCAGTCCTCAATGAGCCGCATTGCTAGATCTGGATTATATGTTCCAGTGGGACACTTGGGCTGATCTATTGTGGTGTTGCCAGGACAGTATCTGCCTCTCGGGCAACGCTCAGGGATTTCCCCATCCACACAATAGAAGCCGATTGGGCAGTCAAAACAGTAGTCCAGGCCTGTGATGTTGTTGTAAGTGCCTTGAAGACATCGGTTTGGCTCTCCTGAAGACAGACACAAAAAGGTGATATATATCATCACATACTGTATATTAACCTCATTTTTTTTCCTGCTCATTTCGCCAATGGCACAAATCTGCAAAAATGTAAAACCCAATGAAATACTATTTTAATGAAGGTTTACTAGTAATTAGGTCCAAAATAATGAAACTATAAACTTCAGCTTCATGCTTGAAACGCAACAGCTTTGAAAATGTATACATATGAAAAATAATTATTTCCGTGTCTATCTACCCTAAGCAAATGACACCTGGCTACACCCGACAAGGTTAGCACCTGAAAACACTGTGAACCCCCTGTCAAGATAAGCTATCATTCGATACAGCTCTATACACTCGCAATGTGAGAGAATGTATGTTCATTCCCACATACATATTGACTAGAGACCGCCAGTCTCAGCCAAATACTACATGTGGCTTAGTAACCCCAAGTCACCCACATAACATGTCGCCTGTGAAGGGCACGTGAGATCTATTATGACGTGAAGAGTAAATATCTTCAAGCCATACTAACACGTCAATCTGACGGTTAGACCGGTAGATCTGACTTAACGCATGGTCGTTAATTTTTACGTTACGTTGTCCAACCGTCCTTGGCAACGTTACCCCCTGCTATATAAAGCAGCGTAATTAACGGTGTTTTCAATTCACTCCCTGACGAGCTCAGAACAAAGAGCGAAACCGGTCGGAGTTTTCACTGGTCTTAAGTTTTGACTGCCACTGGCCTTGCCTAGTCTTATTTATTTGAAAAATAATAACACTGACAATAGATATCTATCTCCACAGTCTTATTGCTATTTTGCCATGTTTCTCTTCCATTTCAAAGATAACTCAAAATTATCTGACAGTGTTGTACATATTTAAACAGCACCCTTGAAACTATGGGATCTGTATAGAAGGTTAAAGGTGCTGTTTCTATGAGGATCTATTAATTTTCTATGTATTTGTATCTATCAGCAGTTTCTTTCCATCACTGCAATCAAATATACAGTTGAAATACAACCAATCCATTCCAATGATGATTATCTATGCTACATTCAGTAATTTTTAAAGTCAAAGTTTTTGCATTTGTTTTTTTTTTCAGGACGCAAGCTAGCACATTAATTTTGACTTGCTAACTCATCTTCAGTAAAATATATACCTGTGCCTTCTGGGCAGTAGTGTCCCTTCGTGCATGGATCACCAGTGGCCCCACCATCAGCAGGTTTGTTGGTCTTGGCTCCGCGTCGACAGAAGTAGCCAGCTGCACACAGTACATTGGGCTTCAGTAGTGCCTCTCCCATGCAAGCATAGCCTGGTTCACACAGCGTACAGTTCTCCTCTGCACTGTTTCCTGTGTAATTACTGTAGGTTCCATTCTTGCAGGGGTTCAAACGGTAATCCTGTGTACCCTCTGGACAATAATACCCTGCCGGGCAATGATCACCAAACGACTGGTCAATGGGCTGAGAGTCATTGGACCCTGGCAAACAGTAGTAGCCTGCTTTGCATCTGGTGTTGGGGAAAGCAAGGCCGACCGACTCACATGCATATCCAGCAAGACATGGGTCACAGTGTTCCAGTGCGTATCGACCTGGATCCCCCAGGTATGTACCTCTTGGACAAGGTGTGGGCAGCCAGCTTCCTTTGGGGCAATAGCTACCTTTAGGGCAGATGACTGAATTGACGGTCCCAGTACCATTGCAGTAGAAACCCTGTTGACATATAAGACAGGAGCTGGACCGAGGTGATGGCTGGTATTCTCCTCGTGGACATGGTTCCTGCTTGAATGCTCCATCTTTGGAATAATGTCCTGGCTGAACTTCATGTTGTGTTGGCACAGCAGCACCACCTGTACAGTAGTAGCCACCATGGCATTTCGCTGATAGAGCAGCACTGTTGGATCCAGCACAGTAATAGCCTGGATCACAGGGTACACAGTCATACTTGGTCTTGGCCCCTCTGGCAGGACTGTACTTGCCAGGATCACAAGCCTGGGCAAAGGCACTTCCTGCTGGACAATATCCACCAGCTGGGCACACCCCACCAGTGATGCCATCTGGTGGTGCTGAAGTGTACGCTGCCTCTCTGCAGTAGAAACCTGCATCACACAAGCCTGCAGGCTCTGTTCTTCCAATACCATCACAGTAGCGACCTCCTGGACATGGGGTACAGTCAGTACTTCTACGTAGCCCTGTTGTATTACCGTAAGTGCCCAGTGGACATGGTTGAGGGAAGGTGCTCCCCGCCACGCAGAAATAGCCTCGTGGACACTCAATGGGCACTGCAAGACCTTCTCGGTCACAGTAGTTGCCTGAAATACATTCTGTGCAGTCCTGGAATGACTCCCTGGCTGAGGAGTTTCTGTAGAAGCCTACAGGGCAGGGGAAGCTGTTAGGATGACCAGTGCCCTTGGGGCAGTAGTAACCCCCAGGGCAAGGTCCTGCTGGACTGGACAATCCCTCCGGTACACAGTAGTATCCTGGGGTACACTTTTGACACTCTGACACCTGCTTCAGACCATAAAGTTCATTGAAGGTTCCATTTGGACATGGCACTGGCCAGGGGTTGATGTTTCCTCTTGGACAGTAGTATCCCTTTCGACAGCGGTGATAAAAGAGATCCGGAGCCCTTTGCATGCCATAGCCACACTCCAGTCCTGCCGGGCATATGCGATTATTCCACATGAGGTCATAGCTTGTAGCATTGGAGTCACAGTAATGGCCCGGCTCGCATGTTTTACAGTCTGCCTGTCCCCAGTCAGAGTAGTTGCCTTTGTCACAGATTATGGGGTCCACCACTGCGTCGACTGGACAGTAGTAGCCAGCCGTACAGGGCACACAGGCCGAGGAATTCTCTCCTTTCACTGAAGGGTTGAATCTTCCTCTACAAGGCACCAATATAGAATGCATAAGATATGATACACAATGGGTCGAAAATTTATATTTATAAATAGACAAAAACATCTGATTCAACTAAAAACAATTCACTCTGAGGGTCTTAGTTTCATTTTTTCTTTTTTTTTTGGTGGGGGGGGGGAAGAGGTGAGTGGGGAAGCACAAAACCGTAATTAAATTACATGCACTAAAAAAAGGGGGAAAGAAGCTGCAAAATATTCACTTTCATGTTTTCAACATTCAGAACAATTATCACAAAATATTTCTTCTTTCATGCATATAAATGTACATGTATTTAACAATTCACAACTAAATGCACCACTTCATTCAGCAAAATATTTTACCCTTCAAATAGAGGAATGTGTATTGATAAGACTATATAATTGTAGGACTATGGAGCCATTACTTATTATTATCTTTATTTGTATGTTCCAGATCTCCATCATTTGTGATGTCGATCAGCCAATAAAGATCTGACATCTAAAAGAGTACTGCCTTCTCATTTATGATGGAGATTTGATACTGAAACTTGATGGCCCCATCTAGCACCAGCACCGCTGGGTTAGTGAGTATCATCATCACAAACAATCTCTTAATCACAGACTCAAAAACTGGGAAAAAAGCACTCAACATTTATGTAGAGTCTTCACTTTTAATTGCCATATTTTTAGCAAAAGGTGCAGTGAGTAACTTACGGGGTACATTTACTGGGTGTGACAGTAGCCAGTGGACAGTAGTGGCCCTTGGGACAGTCCAAGCACTGCTCCCATTTAGTGTTACCCAGCTGATCACTGTATGAGCCTGCATGGCAGGGGTTGCTGGTTCCAAGGGGTGTGCCTGTAAAATTGTACACACATACATCAATTTTACAGTGTGGTCAATAAACATGTCACAACATAGAACAGTGCTCCCTCCTTAAAATGCTGGTGTTGGGATCCCCAGAACAGACCGTGCTGTAGTGAACCTGCCTTATAACAGTGGGACTTTTAACATAGAAGTAATGGGGTGACTTTTAACATAGAAGTAATGGGAAAACTATTTCAGTGGGAACCATGGTACATACCGTGTTACATCAGAAATTAACTTGTAATGAGGGGTGATATAAAGATAGAGCATTTTAGGCTGTAATTATGCTGTAAAACACTGCCACATTCAATAGACTTTGGTTGCCTTTGCATGCAAAAAGATGTGTGCAAGATATTTGTTTTGTCTGTGACTGAGTTTGACGGATCAATAAATTGTGACTTTGCCTTGATACAATGCCACCGATGCAAAATATATTTTCACTTTGATTTGACAGCTTTCAGAAAAATTTGGGTGAAATATGCAACACAATTTGTATATTTTCAATAGGGTGGATCTGATTTACTAATCAGAACCTGTTTTCTATGTCATGACATTTTGTGACCAAAAAGGAAGCTGAATTTATCCTCCAAGTGTCTCCCCATGCAACAGATGGGTACTGCAGGGACGCTACCTGTGGGCCAGTTACATGGAAGGAATCTTCAAAATCTACAAAGTAACTGTCATCTGTTCCCCTGCCAGGAAATCACTATAAAAAATTTGCACGGCATAAATCTAGGCTGCACCTGTTTGAGAGATCCCCACAATGTTTCTTGTCACTTTTCCTGTTCATCTGATGGAAAAGTTCTGCAACAACTCTATTGCATCAAAGCAATGCATGCTGTGTGCAATTCACTGAAACTTGATTAACTTTCACAGTTCAACAGATTAGAAATACCAGAAGGATTTCTGCTCAATATTGTACCTTACTGCTTGATTTTTGTTCTATGGCTGAAATTTTATAAATGTGTGCAAGTTAAAACACTCGTGTTCATTTGTTGTTAGTTTGCAATCCTTTCAAAGCATGATTTTTTTTTCCTTTTTTTTTTTAACTCATTCCATACTATGGTGACAGGCCTTGGTCAGTGGTTCTGGCACTTCCTGGCAAGCCACATGCTGCAGCCACCTTTGTGGCAGCTGCAGCATGTGGCTTGCCAGGCAGTGCCAGAACCACTGACTTAAGACTAAAGGCATGTTGGTACTTGAATGAAAGCTCTTTTCATGAAGAATTTAGATATGCAACTGTCATCTTAAATCTAAGTAAATATACAGAAAAATCATGGACTGGTATGGAATAAGATCAATTTGAACACAGCAATATATTTACCATCTGGACACCAGTGCCCTTTATGACAGAGTCCTGTTGGTGAGGATGATCCCTGGACACAGTACCAGCCCTTGGGGCACACCCAGCATTGGTCCACCCTTTCCAGGTTGGTTTGGTTGGACCAGGTTCCGGCAGGACATGGATGCTGATTGGGCGCAGCAGTTCCTTGAGGGCAAAAATGTCCAGCTCCGCATGCCACCGGTCGCTTTTGTACCCCACCTGTACCCACCAGGCATGCTACTCGTATTGGACAGATCTCACATTGTTCCACTGCAGTCAGGTTTTTGTGGTCGGTAAATCTGCCAGCAGGGCAGGCATATTCCGTCTGGTTTGGGCGGTGGTTGCCACCAGGGCAATAATATCCGGGTGAGCAGGGATAATCTGGAGTAGTGAGCCCGTGTTTGGTGCAAGCTTTTCCGCTTGTACAGGCGACACAGTCAGTCTTGTTGCCACGCCCTACCATTGGGTTCATGGTACCTGGTGCACAGGGTGTTGGAGTTGGTGTGCCTGACTCACAGTAGTGACCTGCTGGACAATCCCGACAATACTGGAGACCTATTGCACCCTCTCTCTCCGTGTACATACCTGCTGGGCAGGCTGTGGGGGTACCAGTACCCACGTGACAGTAGTGGCCTCGAGGACATGCACAGTCTTTGCAGTTGGGGTCAGGCGTGCCCGCCACACAGTACCTACCTGCAGGACAGGGCTTACATTCAGCTACATCCACTGCTCCCAGGTCTGGGTTGTATTTACCAGCAGGACATGGGGACTGCTTGTAGTCACCTGTGCCCTTTTCACAATAGTAACCCCGTGCGCAGAGCAGATTGTAGCCTGGAAGTCCATCAGTGGCCTCAGGGCAATAGTACCCCTGTGGGCATTCTCCACACCCCTCTGCCTGGCTACCAGCACCAGTAGTGTTACCATATGTGCCCTTTGGACATGCTGTCTTGGTCTTGCCATCGTCACAGTAGTAGCCCTGTGGACATTTAGCATTGGCTGGTCTGTCGCTGCTGCTGCCTTCTGGACAGGCGTATCCCTTCTGACAATTCTGACAGGCAGCCTGCCCAGTCTTGTTTGTAAATTGTCCTTCTGGACATGGCGTTGGTGAAATCTTGGGATCAGAGCAGTAGGACCCTATAGGACAAGCGATGCACGCGGTCTGCTGCCCTAAGCTGTAGTAGCCTGACTGACAAGTTGTACCTGTTGTGTTGGTAAGTGGACACTCTTTGCCTACTTCACATGCCGTGCAGACCTGTGAGCTTTGAATGGAGTAAGTACCACGCTGGCACTGTATCTTCACATCAGCAAACTTTGTTGGACATGCATACCCAGCGGGACATTGAACACACGCAGCACGGCCTCCCTCGCTGAATGACCCATCTGGACACTGATTCTGAGTAGCTGCTGTTTTACTTGGGCACTCATAGCCTGGCAGACAGATTGTGCACTCGCTCTGTTTCCCAACTGAAAATGTTCCTGCAGCACAATCTATAAACTGATCAGACGAGGTGCTGGGGCATGCTTTGCCTGGGTCACAAGCTGTGCAGGCTGAAACATTGCCAGTGGAGTAATACCCAGGTACACACTTGGCATTCTGCGACCCGTCCTTGGCTGGGCACTGCCAGCCTGCAGGACACCACACACATGAGGTGCTGCTGCCAGTTGAGTACGAGCCTGTGGGACAGTCCGAAACGGTAGCCGTGGTGGTGCTGGGGCAATACTTCCCAGCAGGACATGGGGTGCACGATGACTGAGAACCAATGGAGTAGGAACCTGGAGACAAGAAAACATTCAGGTTTAAAACAGTGCAATCAGGATTAAGAGGTCTCTGTCTGTACGTGTTGTCTATTTACAGAGCAATACAACTTTGCATCCAGTTAAGTTCTGTAATAAAAGTGCAAACCCACTTGAGCTTGCTATTCTTGACTTGAGCAAAGAGATCTAAAAGATTCCACTTGCCTGCTAAACAGATCAAGCTTCACCTTTTCCCAACTGTACTACATATGAGAAACTTGGTCTGCTTTGGCAGCAAGAAAATGGTGAACACTAGAAAGTTTTACATCTGGCATGAAAATGAGTCAAAAATAAAAACTTACAGTATTTTCTTGTAAATATGTAACCATTCTATCTTTAATCTCAAACCACCCAACTGTTAAAATGTACCCGCAGATAAAACATTTCGCCCTTATTTTGACCCTAAGTTTACCATACCTGGCTGGCAGAGAGCTTTTGTTGTACCCGTGGTGGTGGAAGGACAGCCGTAGCCTGGGTCGCAGTCCGTACATGTGGTCTGTAGGCCTGGCGAGTATTTGCCTGGGACACAAGCAGCAGGTGTGGCTGAGGGGGTAGAGCATTCATACCCAGGTGGACAGGGCAAACATGCTGATGACTTAGCAGGGCTGTAGTATGTTGTATTACATGTTACTGGAGCTTGTCTGAAATGTAGAAACAGTATATAAGACCTTTGTGTTCCTTTGTGAAAGAGATAAGAAATATTTTGAAATGATTCATGAGGCTTCACATATTACAACATATAACAACTTCAGCTTCCACTAAAATACCTATATACAGCAAACCCAGTTTTTTTTTCAGAAACAAAGACTGAGGTTGACCACTGTGTATGTAGCCTTACTGAAAAGCTATGCCTGGAGCATTAATGGTAAATGGACACTTTTTACCTACTTAACGTAGTGTACACCCCGGTGAACCTAAATGGAGTAAATGCTATCCTCACACTGTATCTTCACATGTGCAAACTTTGTAGGGCATTCTTATGTGCTAATGGACCACTTATGGGGGGGGGGGGGGGGGGAGTGGAGGGAATGAAGAGTTTTTTTGCACTAGAATACTGGACTTTTTATTCACCGTACTTGTGAATTGGAGGCCCTTTATTTTCAATACTTTATACAACCCATTATTTCTCAAATTTACTTTTCCTACCTTGTAGTCAGACAAAATTATTGCCTGTATCAGTGAACCGGGACCACCCATCCCCATCCTTATTGAACACATACCGAAATCAACATTCAACGGCTCTGTTTAAAGTAAGATAAACCCCAACTGTAAAACTTACGCTGGGTCTGGGCAGGCTGTGCCCGCAGTACAGTCCTGACAGTTGAGTTGACCTGATTGGCCGTTGGTATGCTGTCCAGCCTGGCATTTGATCGGTGCTATGTTGGGGAAGGGGCACATGTAACCAGCTGCACACACCGTACAGTTGGCCTCTCCTGCTAAGCTGTACTCTCCTGAGGAGCATGCGGTCTTCTGCTGAGTGGTGGCACAGCCGTAGCCAGCGGGACAGATGTAACACTGGGCTGACCCCTGTGTAAGAGATGACAATGTGTAACAACAGTAACCAGTGCTGGGTTTCTGTCGCTTGGAGTACTGGACATTGATAACATGCAGACCGAAACCTTGTTATAGTGACACCATCAATTTGCTGTAAAAGGTGTCCAATATCTGAATATGTCATTAAGAAGTCAAATAGTAATAGAATTTGACTTTAAATTACTCAAAATTTGTGTAAAGTGCATGTCAGATATTTGAGGGTATTTAAGATAAGGTTTCACTGTACATGCAATACGTTCATGACTCTTTTGTCCCTTCCATATAGACTTCCCAAATAATCATATCTACAAGCAGAGTACATGTAGAGAGAAACCTTATAATAACAACACACAGATATCCACCACATTCACTTGACAACACAAATTTTCAGAGACTTAAATTATCTGATATATTCAGACATCTGACACATTTCGCAAGGAACAGGTGGCATCATGATTAGAAAACAAACAAACAAAAATTTATGTTGCATATATTAGTCACTTTACCAAGTGAAAACAAATACAAAGAGAACACAACAAATACATGTATACACAAAATTGAGTAAAGCATGACTTACTTCATCACTGTAGTAGCCGGCCTGACAGTTGGTGGGTGCAGCAGCGGGGTCCTGGCAGGCCTGGCCAGCAGGGCAGGGCTGACAGCTAGGCTGGCTGGTATTGGAGTAGGTACCTGCTGCGCAGGGCTGGGGAGGCTGGGCGGCATCACTGCAGGAGTAGCCCGCCGGGCACGCTGTACAGGCCAGCACCTGGAGACCAAGGTGGCAACATTGATAACAACAAAAAGGTGGTTTTAACCCTTCTCCAAAAGGGGGTTTTACCCTTTCTCCAGCCAAATCACTCAAAAGACCCCAGATGTACTCTGCCATCTACTTTAATATTCTTACTTTATTTCTCAAAAAAAAAAAAAAAAAAATGCATGCATCTCACTTCACTTTTGACAAAATAAGAAATTACACACCTTTAAAAGGGGTCAAATATGTAAAAGAGAACCAAAGCACTACATGGACAGTAAAAAATATATTCCTCAGTTTTAGCTATGCGAGATCTAACACCAATGTACTGGTTACCATACTTTTCTTATTATAAAATTATCAGAAAGTGTCAAGTGTTATGACAGTTTTTTCCTTCCTTTTCTTTTTTCCTTATTTTGATCACGCAGAATGATATGCCAATAATCAACAGCTTTCTGTGGCAGGCTCTGGGCTCAATGCATCCAGCATGCACTGACTTAAGCCACTGATTCCATCCATAAGCTATCAGTAAAACTGATCCTTATCGTCACCAGCATATTTGACGAGTACAAATAATGAAAAAATTTACAGAGACACAGCAGCAAATTTAAACTACAAACCAGATTTGCTTCACAGCAAGTCTGTATGTGTGCTTACAAACCAAAGCACTTCAAAAATCTGCATCAGAAATGAAGTGCTAAATCAGAAGCATTTGCACACAGATATAATAACAACAGCCGTCACTAGATGGCAGCACATTCTGCTGTTACAAAAGAAATCTTGCACACCAATTTCCATCATAACCCAACCACCTAAGTTTACCAATTTTATAGGCCTTAATCTACACAATTTTCAACTTCATTACTTTATCAATATCCCAGGATCAGCTTCACTGCCACAGCCACAGCCACACCAAACATGCAAATTCTAGCTCCAGCAGTTGCAGAGAAAATCTCTGGACACTTCAAGTGATGGAAAGAAAATAGGAAAGAATTAAAGAAAGAATATTGCCAAAAAAGAATGACTGTGTTGTCACACATACCTAAGAATGCCTTAGCAATTCACTATACATAAATTATGTACAAGATATTCACAAGGAAATGACCACAAACTAAAATCAGTGCTTTGCCAATCAAGTAGACAGCAGAAGCTATTCAAATAGAGACGACACCACTATGAGAGTCATCTTACCACTCCTCCCAGACTGTACTGGCCACTGTTGCATGAGACAGGTGTCTGGGATGGATCATTGCAGGATTTTCCTGAAGGACATGTTGAACAAACAGCTGCCTTGGTACCACTATATGTGCCTACAACAAAAATACAGACAGTCAACGAGATACATGTATCAGCCCATTCCACCTCAAATGACCCTAACTACCCATGTTTTCTAAATATCATTTGTGCTGTCAAAATTTCATAGAAAGTTTGTCAGAAACATTCTACTGAATCTTCTGTCCAGGTCAACAACTTTCCAGGGCACATTGCATACGGAGTAAGCCAAGGAAAACTTCTGACTCTGAGTCACTCCTTTTTTGACCAGGAAAGGGTTACGTACAATCAAGTACAAGCTTACCTACCATTCACACAAAGTCGCAGACAGGTTGAGGGTGCGTTTACAACATTCAAGACTCTTAGCTACATGGTCTTACCAACTGTCTTGACTGTACACTCATTCACTGATACATTTTCTAGTGGTACTAACGATACTAGATATACAGTGCAAAAAAAAAAAAAAGAACAAGTGGCTTTCTTGTACAAACTAGCACACGTAACAGTGAGTACAGAGCTCTGCTCCTGTCCTTAGAGATCACTCCCGTGAGACCATCCTGTCTTGACAGTCCACGTACTCAGGTACTTGCTAATACAGTACTATTTGCAAACATACACTGACTTATTTCACTCCTACTCGCAACATGCCGTGAACTTCTCTGCTACCAGTACCCGAGAAGACTCTACTATCTCTCACTCCTAAGGCAAGTACTTATCACCACACACACATTCTAGCTTTATGCTGTGCTAGCACAACTGACTAATGAGTATTATGTAATCACTACCAGCATACCCTTTACACCCACCCACCCCCCAAATGCATGTCCCTCTCATAGGAGCCACCTGTAAGCCTTAAACAATTGAAACAATGTAGATGGCAGTTACTTAAACAGTAAATGTCGAACGAAACTTTAAGATATAACACACACACACAATGTGGGTGGGTAAATATAATTATTAATTATTTTGACAAACATAGCAGTTATATGAATTACAACTGTGTTGACAATTATTCAAAAAAAATATTTTCAATATACAGCCACAAAGCTTGTAAACTATGAATATGTATGTGTTGTTATAGCTGTTTATTTCATTTACTGGGATGAATTGAAAAGAGAGTAATCTTATGGGTAGATCATTATGGATAAATTTATAATAGAATTTTAATTTAGCTGTTGTAAATATGTCTTGAATTTTTTAAAGTTTGAGAGCTTTCAAAATTGGTTCTGAATGGGCATTGTATTTACTACAACTTATGCAGCGTACTGCTTTTTTCTGAAGTTTTTCAATTTTTGAAAGTTTAAATCCCCATAGAAGTACATGTATTCCAAAATTAATATGAGGAAGTATTAATGAGTTATACATAGTCATTTTAACGTTCAGCAGAAGTTGATGTTTAAGTTTATTTAGAATTGCAATTCCTCTTGATTGCTTTAGTTGAAATTTTATTAATGTGCTTCTTCCATGACAACTTATCGTCAATTGTAAGCCCTAGAAAGTTGAAAAATGGGACTTGGGTTATTGGGATATTATTCATTTTTAAGTATGGTTTATCAACTTTTTTATTTGAATGATGAAATATCATAAATTTCGATTTTTCAATATTTAATGATAATTCATTAACTTGAAGCCAAACACAAATTTTTTCAACTTCTCTGTTAATAGTTTCGGTAACACCATCAATAGATTAGTTAACATTTAGTGTAGTTGATAAGGTAGTATCATCTGCATACAGTATGAAATTAAATAAATCACTGGCATTTGATATATCGTTTATATAAATTATAAACAGTAGCGGCCCCAAAATAGAGCTCTGAGGTATGCCAGTTTTAATTTCTTACAGTTCTGAGTCCTGACTGTCAGCCCCCCCCCCCCCCCCCCAATAATATAATGAACCATTTAGAAATTTACATCTATTAAAAAAAAATGACATGAAATGAAAAAGACGATTTTTAAGCCACAGTTTTAGAATAATAAAACATTATTTAATAACAGCCACTGCCTGGAAGCTGGTTTCAACACATTATATGCCCTGGAGTCAATTCGTACCTGCGGTACAAGCTGAGCATGTCAGTTCCCCTACTTTGCTGTAGGTACCGGCCAAACAGTCGGAGGGCGAGGTCTGGTTAGATCCATCAAAGCAGCTCTGGCCAGCAGGACAACTTGAACAGGCACCTGCACCACCTAGACTGTAGAACCCATCCGGACAGCGCTGAAACCATACAATTTACATTGGCTCATATGCCATGGTCATTCTACACTGCATATTTTCATGCTCAATTCTGTCCATTACCTGTACCTCTGCCCTAATTCACTTTTCCTCAGGGCCCTGTGTCCCTATCAGAATGAATATAATAGTACTTTAGGTGCTGGTGAGGGGAGTTGGCTCCTATGGCAGCACATCTTACATAAGATCCAGGGGTAACCAGTTCAACCTGCAATCCAGCCTGCAGCTTCAGTGGTGTCTGGTATGGGCTGCTTTCCCGCCCAGCCAGTGCTGCCATGCTATGTAACAGTGCATATAAAAGACCCCCGAGTTGGTCATGTTTTGAGAAGAGCAGGTCACATGGTGTCCATGGCAGGTTTCTGCCATGTATGGATGTGGTGTACTGGAGTCTGAGGTACTGAGGCCTAACAGCCATCAGGCATGCTCTAATATTTACATTCAATCTAACTTTTAACATTGCAAGTATAGGAGACAGCTTGGTGTGTGATGAGACCATAACACATGAGCCTTGTGTGTTATGGGACCATAACACATGTGTCCCGCCCACATTCCAATAAGCCACGCCCACCTGGGGTTTCCGGAACTTAACACTTGAACCTGCTGGGCAAATCAGTTTCTGGTCGTTTCTCTTAATTCTATGTATTAAATTTCTAAATTTCGTGTAATTGAGCAGAAAAATTATGAGGGTAATCTAAATATAAGCAATGAGGGTTGCTTTTGTGTGTGTAATGGCATAATGATGCAGCTGATTAAAGCTGGCATCGGTCGAGGCGCACTGGTGTGTGCCACGCCAACGATGTCAGCTTCAATCACCTGCGTCATTATGCCATAACACACACAAAATCGGCCCTCATTTCTTAAATGAACCTCACAACAGCCAATAAATGGCAACCAAAGAAAGTGATTTAACTCATTCCACCCTAATGACGCTCTTTCACCCGAACATCTAAATGTCCTCTGCTAATTGTATTTTCCTAATTTAGAGATTATTTTTCAAACTTTTGGATGAAACTTGCATGGAAGGTCATTTCAAATTATATGCGCATGGTCAACAGCTTTCCTTGGCACGCTCTGGGTGCATTGGGCCCAGAGCGTGCCAAGAAAAGCTGTTGACTCGGGTCTTCTGTCAGGTTGGGAAGAGTTGTCAATTTACTTTGTAAATTTTGGGGGGTTACTGACGGATGAGGAGAAATAGGCTTAATTACTAACTTACTGGTTACACTTCCTGTAAACTAATGAGGTTGTATTTAAGCTCACAAACTGAAGAAAACTGAAAAACGTGCTTTGTCGTGCTTAACAACTGCCATCCTTTCGTCAAATCTGCAATGATTTTTATCATGCTCATTGGTGCAGCATCAAGTACAATTTGTCTACAACATTTTCTTCTGCTTAATGCATAAGCGGAAACAGTTGACACCAAGTTAAATGGATGTCCAATGTATTTTGTCAGCATGGAAAAAGAAACACAAATGGAAGTGATATTAACTCTTTCAGTACCAAATTTTGGACTTAATCAACAGATTTTCTCTGCATGCATTGGGCGATATGCGCCCAATGCGCGACGAAAAAAGCTCTTGACCTGGGATATTCTCTCTGGAACTATAGGCATACTGGTACTTGAATGAAAGGTCTTTTTAAGAGGAATACAGATCTGGGAGCCTTATGATAATTCACACTAGTTTGACTTAAGTAAATCGACTTAAGTCGTGAATGGTGCTGAAACAGTTAAATACTACGTACAGTGCACCCCATCTCGCCAGCCAAGCTGAAGAAGCCGTTCCCACAGGGCACAGGATCACCATCCTTCACCTGACACTGGTTGCCTGCAGGACAGGCCTTACATGTGGCTTTCCCCTCCTCGTTTTGGTAGAGGCCATCCGGGCACACTTGTGGCCCTATGTCTGGGGAAGGACACATGTAGCCCTTGGGGCATGGTAGACAGTGTGTTCCATTGGTGTATTCGCCAATCTGAAATGAAGAGAGGGAATGGCAGTCAGTGTAAAACCCTGCTCTCATACCAATATAAAGTACATGCACACAATAGGTCTCATTGATTGTGCCACATAAACAAGCGAAACAACACAGAAAAATGCATTTAGAGTCCCTAAATATTGTGTGGAGACATCATAAATGTTTAAGTGTTTCATAAAAAATTCAGCCAATCACGTCGATTAGTTGAAATTGTTAGAAGCTTGTTATGGTATTTAATCTTCTTCAACAGCTTTCCATAGCACACTCTGAGCACAATGTCCCCAGAGTACACTGATGCTAGCTGTTGACTGATGTCATATTATTCTTAATGACACTTAGAAAACAAGAGGCCCGTGGGCCTAAAGCTCTGCTGGCATTGTGGCTATATTGCACCTGTTCATTTCAAAGCTATGAGTCCTCAAGTGGCTTCTGAACATATAAAGGTCCATGTAAAATTGTCCACCAGATGGCACTTCACTCCACATGTAATCATAGCTTATTTGTGCAACTCCTGTGATGATACTGTTGCATGTGGCAAGACAACAATGAGTGAGTCCTTAACTTTATGTCCTCAGTGACCTTGGGACAGAACATCAGGGACACACAGAGTATGTAATACAAGAGGCCCATAGGCCTGCTTGCTGCTGTGCTGCCATTGCCATTGAAGTCCAAGCTACACCTGGCCATTACAAAATCACCTCTTTCAACTTTACAGGCATGGTGACCTCACAAAAATAGGTCAAGGTCACTGATACTACATATATTTCTAGCTTTGGACATTGTCTGTATATCCTACAAATTTGGCAAGACTAATCCAATTACTTTTTGAGACATGGAATTTTATATCTTAAAACACATTTTGGCTCATAATTTCCATCAAATTACATGTGGCGCCACTAGTATCACTACCAACTTAGACTTTGACCTTCCCCACAATACCACCAAATTTGATAAAGATCTGCCAGAAATTATAGATGCTACAGTGTTTACAAGATTTTCATATTTTGACCACTATATTGCATAATGTTGTATGTGGCGCCACCAATATCGAAAAGAATCTAGATATTTATACCCCCATTAGTCCTGAAAGTTATATTGCGCTAACTTGAAAACTGTGGACAGTACTGCAGTCACAAGATTTTCACATTTTGACCTGTATATTACATAACACTATAGTTGGCACCACCAACATTGATGTCAACAAATATTTTTATACACTTTATAACTCCTAAGCATTACATAGGCCTTTCTCAAGAATTGTGGGGTGCAGAGCATTCGCGAGATGACCCCAATATTCAAACTGGCCTTTTGACCTTGACCTTCAACTCCGATTAAAAATTTGTTACGTTCAAAATATGTGCCCAACATCAAGCCTTCCATGTATAGTCTGTTTGTTCAAATCGGGTAATAACTTTCTGAGTTAATGAGTAAAAACAATAAACTTGGACAACCTCCAAACTCCATAATTACTGGGTCACAGTGAACCAAAAAGCAGGTCACCAAGTACAGTTTTATGTATTATGTAATCAAGTGCAATTTTGATGTGGAGGCTCAATTCTCTTTGCCATTGATGTCCAAGCTACACCCGGCCATTACAAAATCACCTTTTCAACTTTACAGGCATGGTGACCTCACAAAAATATGTCCAGACCTACCAAAGCATCAAGATCAATGGATGGACAGACATGAGCGGTCGCACAAGCTCTGCGACCCTTGGTCAGCAGAGCTAAAAAGAAAAGAAATGCTGAAAGAAGCAAATGAAATTTATGACATTCTACACTTACAAGTGATTTTTCATTACAAAAAGCTGCCTGCTGATGTATAACACATTTCCCAGAATGTGGAATTGACCAGTGCATCTAACTGGGGCTTAACAAAAGACCAGTCTGCAGCTTTCATAACTTACTGAAAAGCATTCATTCAGAAAATCTGATGAATGTGGCAAAGAAAGAGCTTCTTTGTGGTTTCTTCCGACAGGTTTGACTGTACTTACGTTGCATGAGATGACACTTCCACCAGTCCCACATATCTTGCCTGGTGGACACTTCTGACATGCTGTTGCCCCCGCATCAGAATACTGACAAATACAAACAGCACAATTTATGAGGCTTTTCATGCAATAATGCTGTTTTACTATGGTTCTATCCCTGGAACTAAATGTTTGTTACTGATTCAGAGCATGAGGCGTATGTATATGTTAAGCCTTGGCTGATATTTTCATGCAACAGATACAATTCAAAATTATACATGTACAGTAGTCTCTCCTTTGAAAGACCGCCCTTAGTGCCACCCAAAAGCCAGTCAAATAAAGTGGGTGGTCTCTCAAAGGAGATATAAATAACAAAAAGCATTGAAGACCCAACAATTGTGGTCTTTCAAAAGAAGGACCACTGTACATTTACACGAAGTATTTCAAATTAAACATACTACTTGACACTTGCACACAACTGATCAATAAAACTGTTGGTTGACAGGAACTTAAAACCTGGGGAAAAACATCTACGTTATTAGGCCTCAGATTTCAAGAAAGTAACATATTTCATAATTCAACTTGAAAGGAATTCTAAAAACAACATAGAAACTCAAGAGCAAGTAAGATATTTTCCTGCTGTTTTTGATGGACACATGTGCATGTATTCCAGTTATGCTAGATACAATTTAACCTGTAGTTGCATGCCAGCATTACCAACATTGTTTAACCCGTTCCTGGTTGCCATAGGGCCAAGTCAACAGCTGTTCTGGGTTGGGTACAATGTGCTCAACACGTGCCAAGGATAGCTGCTGACCTAGAGCATGATGTTAACTCTTTAAGTGCCAAAATTTGGACTGAGTCAACAGCTTTTCTCGGCATGCACTGGGCGCATTTACACGCCGAGAAAAGCTGTTGACCTGGTATATTTTCACTGGAACCATAGGCATGCTGGTACTTGAATGAAAGGTCTTTTTACAAGGAATACAAATCTGAGATCTTTATGGTAATACAGAATGGTTTGACCTTAGTAGATTAACTTAAGATGTGATTGGCACTGAAAGAGTTAAGACATGCCTCATCCACATTTCTCGTTCAAAATATTTCACATGCAGGAGAGGCTACTTCTTTTATATCTGGGTGATCTGAGCCAGAAAGGGCTCAGTACAGAAACAGCATACCTCTGTGGAGGCACAGGCCACAGGTGTAGTGGTAGGGTCTGGGCACTTGGATCCAGCAGGGCACTGCGTACAGATGGACTTGCCAGTTGTCTCGGCATAGTAACCTGATGGGCACTGTGGACAAAAAAATGGCGAGTTACACAGCAACACAACAACATATACATGTACACCCAAAAATTACCAGAAGCCTGTATCAGAGAAAAACAAATTATTACAGAAACAATTCAACAAATCTTCTCTAGAATAGCACTGAGATTTCCTTTTTTGACACCTTATGATACAATTTTTCAACACTAAATCTATCCATGGCTTTCACTTTTGAAACTCATTTCCTGGTATGGCAACTAAATTCTACAAACTACACAAAAAGTTGTGACTGAACATACAAAGTACTAGCTCTGGTACTTTGACTAGTTTCCTCACTTTTTTTAACTCATCGACAACTGTTGGGCAAAAACTGCAAGTGCCAGTTTACATACCAGGAAGTAACATGTTCTTTATTATCTGTAACTGACTACCAATCCACGTCATTTCTGTTGGGAGTTTCCATGCTAAAGCTAGATTCAAGTAGGTGTGATTGGTTATTGAGCAACCATATCTTGTAAACAAACAATTACATAAAAGGAAAGCCTATTGATCAAAATATTTGTTTCATCACTTTTATTTATGACTTTGTGCAGCACGTGCATCCATAATATAAGGGCTGTACCAGAATTACAAACAACTGTCTTGCCATTCAACAGTTTTTTGAGATAAAGTCGAGTTACATTCATATACAATGAAACCTCCTTATTAAGACCTCTGGAAAGAGTCCACTCCTCCACTACAACCACCTTGTTACAGTCTCATGCCTGTTCACATCTAACATTTCATATTCTGTATTAAGATGCTCCCTATAAATAGCCATTTTCTTCAGTCCTGTGGGTCGTCTCAATAGAGAGATTCTTCTACACATGTAGCTCACCTGCTTAATGTTTCTGTAGTAATTTTAAGTCAGCAGCTCAATCACCCATGGCTGGTGGTGCTCAGAAACAGGTATAATACTTTCTGTTTGTTCTGTATTTGCTGCAACTTTCTTCATCATAAATAACCAACAGCCAATGAATTACAGGTTAAATGTGTGGCAAATAAGACTGGGCTAGGCCAAAACTAGCGAGAGAAGCCCAACTGCTGTCCAAAACAAAATAAAAGTCTGACCGGTTTCGTCACCTCTGTGACTCGTCAGAGACTGAAGTTAACAGCTCCCCGTACATGCTTATATGTCAGGGTGTAACGTCCGTTGCTAATGTTGCACATTATTGCACATGTCATGCTGTATGTGTAAGTGTGGCCATGCCTAGTCAAGTTGACGTTGCATGGTTCCCAGTAGTTTAGCATTGTACTGCAAGGGCCAAATGTCATGACACAATTAAACGTGTTTCTCCACCATCATGGGACTTAAAAATATCCCCCTTGTGATGCATGATATTTATGAATGTGTGATAGCGGTCCCAAATTCCCTGCTATAAGTGAAGAGCTTACATTTTTACAGGCTTCCATGCCAGTCTCGTCCTGGTATGTACCCTTAGGACAGGGGTCCTGTGCCTGATTCCTGTTTGGACACCGGTGACCTGCAAGTGTTGACCATAATTATTATGATACTCTCTTTTTTCTTTAACTTTTTCCCCCTTGAATTGACACTTGACTCACCAACTTTCCTTGGCATGAGTTGGCCACTAAGTGCCCAACTCATGCCAAGGAAAATTGTTGACCTGGGGCATGTGATCTTGATAGGACTCATCTACAATTCCCGGTTTAAAGGGGAAAGGGTTAATTAAACTAAAACATTCAATATTTTAACTATTCCCCCTTAAACTCAAAGATTCAGTAGCTTAACTATCCCCCACCCCAACTTCCTTTGGACCATAGAGCATGCTTGTTACACCAGCTCATCATGTCAGACACTCAACACGCAACTTCGTGGCTGGTTTTGCAAGGTGCCATAACTGGTGGATGGGCTAATGGGACACCCGAAAATCTTGACTTACTTGTTACATCCCATCGGTCTTTACCAAAAAAAAAAAAAAAAAATACTTTGTCATGCTGGTAAATTGTTCCAAGTACCTGCCACAGAGCAAAATATTCAATCCACTCAAATCCCACCAGATGTTTCCATGACTTATATGAAAACCATGAGTTAGTGAATGTGCAATACATTTCAATCAAAACTCATGCAGAATTCACACTGTCTGAAACTTAACAACACCTAATGATTGAAACTTTACTTCAAGTGAGTGCATACCATACATTATCAGATTGCTATATCGTTTTTCACATACTTCATCCGAAATTATACTATTTTGCCCAACACCTACCTGTCCCCCCCCCCCCCCCCCATCTTTCTCCACCAGATTTCATCTCTTTTGACAAAATGGAGATTTCCTCCTCTAACAGTGAAACAAAATGTCTTAACTCAGGCAAAGTCCCGCAACGAAGCAACTCTGATTACTGACCTGTTGTACATGTGTTGCAAGATGTCTGTTGTGTGCTGGTCTGGTAGGTTCCTGCTGGGCAGGGGATTTGTTCCGTCATTCCATTGGTAGGACATTGATAGCCTTGATTACAGTCTGTACAGGACGTACTCCTGTTGGCAGCAAAGGTGCCAGCTAAACATTCCACAGGGGTTGAACTTGCACTGGCACAATGGCTGCCACCAGGGCAGGGCAGGCAAGCTGTTAGACCCCCCAAGGAGTAGTAGCCACTGGCACAGGCAGAACCTGGAAGCCAAGGAGTATATATCATCAACATCTTTTGTAGACTTACATTTATCTGCCATTCATGCAACTTTTCCTGTACAGAAAAGTAGGCATAGTTACTTTTTTTTTTTGAAACGTGCCAATTAATTTGATAATTTTGATCAGCTCTGACTTCACATAATCAGGTTTAAAACTTGCATTTATCACTGTTTACACTGCTAAAAAGCCTTGTCTGTGGGCTATGGAAGTGCCACACTATGACTGAACACATCAATGTCATTTTTCTGTCAATATATACCATCTCAGAAACTTAGACACCTCAGAAAATAGCACATTTCAGTCAATAATAGTAATGGTGACAAAGCTGCATAATTGACACTTTTTTTGTTTTTTAAATGGCTTCCTGTTTACAGGACTGCTGCAAACAAGCAGCATGCTACAGAATATTATCAGTGAAGCGACATGAAGTACTCACTGGCAGTTGTAGTTGGACATTCGCTGCCTGCAGGACACGAAAGACACGAGCCAGCACCACTGGATGACTTGTATGTACCAGACCCGCATGGTGTACAAGACGTTGCCCTGGCCGCACTGTCAACAGTGAATGTATAAATCATCACCATCATTCTGGACTTTGTCACATAAGATTCTTCCTGAATTCAAGTACAATGCTAAGAAGCTATGGCCATTGACTGCTTGATTTATCCATGTAACCTTGGAAACTAGATAAACAAGTCAGCATCTTTCCAGCTGTGCTGCACATTTCATCCTGCTTATTGTATGGTGAAACCTTGTTGTAAAGACACTCAGATATTCGACATATTCTCTAAATGACACAAGTTTTAATGGACTTAACCCTTTCCCCCTTAAACCGGCCCAAACCGGCTGGCGGTCAAATGTCGTCTGCTTCAGTGTTTTCAACTAATTTCAACAGTTATGAAAAACAATTTGACTGAGAAATGTACATGAGACTTATCAAGATCACATGCCCCAGATCAACAGCTTTCCTTGGCATGGGTTGGGCAGTTAGTGCCCAACCCATGCCAAGGAAAGCTGTTGACTCAGTCTTAATTCAAAGGGGAAAGGGTTAAAGTCAAATACCTTTGCCAATTGACTCATTTGTCTGACACACCCAGACATGACACATTTTGCAGGGAGCAATGTCATTATAATGAGGTTTAACGGTAGTTCATTACAGTTTTATCTAATTTGATTTTTCAAGCAATGATAGCAGCCCATGTAAGGATATTACAAACATGACTTTGTCGCCTTATCTTTCTTCTGATACAAACTGCTCAGGCTATTCCATACTTGACCTTATGGAGAACTCCGTCCGTATCACACCACTGCTGCATGACAGGTCCTTTTCACTACTATACTGTCACACCAATTATGAACGTGCCATTTGGTACAGTCAACTTTTGAGTACTTTTATTCCATTTTGGTTACAGGTTTCCTGTCAACTTATATCACTTTGATTTAAATGTTTCTGGATATTTACACAGGGTCCATACTCATCACGGATTGTAAATTTCCAGGACTTTGCATGACCTTTTCTATGACTTTCTTTCAAAAATCATGACTTAAAGAGTACATTTTTACTCAAGTGTGGGGTCTTAATGTAGAGATTCTACAATTTCCTGGAATGTAAAATGAAATAGTTACATGCACCTGATCAACAAAAAAATTATTCTGCATGCTATGAACAATTGTGAAGAATGAAAGAAATCACAGGTACACATAATACAATTTCAGAATGAATAACTCCAAAATTCAATGACTTTCCATGACTTTCACCCAAATTTGACAAATTCCATGACTTTCCAGGCCTGGATTTTAGACAAGTCAAATTCCATAACTTTCCAGGTTTCCTATGACCTGTACAGACCCTGTAATACATTCCCCATAGCTTCCTCCATGAGACTCCATGCCTTCTCTTCAAGCAGTGGTTTTTCCATTGCCTGACATGTCTTGTAAAAGCTGCAGCAGGACATGCCAGACACTGCAAAAACCACTGACTAGGTATTGTACTGGGCAGTAATGAATGAATTAACCTATTAGCAAACATGGACTTTGCAAGGAGACAGTTAGTGTTCAGTTTGTCACAAGGTGTATACTCTCAAATTTACATTAATGGTATGAAAGACTTCTGTGTATACAATTTAACATACTGTAAATTAACTTGTTTTCACTGTGATCTTCTTTTTGCTTACCTGGTTGATGAGACAAAACTGTGCAAATTGAAAACACACTGAAGTACTGTTTCAATGCCCGTTTAATAGGAACTACATGTACACTGTATGTCCACAATAGTAAAAGTGAAACATACGTTTAACATCTGAAATGCAAAAACCATCAAAATTCAGACGTGAAAATACGTACATTTACAGTATGTATCGGTCACTGACCTTGTTTCTCCTTGACCGCATGGTGTTTGTGTGGTGGACGTGCAGTATGACCCAGCTAGGCAGTCCTGACACGAGGTTGCACCTCCAGAGGAGCTGTAGGTCCCTGCAATACAATAATGCAAGTGTTGTCATGAAGTGTTCATACGACACCACCACTCAGCAGGACTCATTCAGTAGAGAAAATATTTGCCAGTGTTCTGTACCATCATTTGTTTAAAAAATAAGCACTTGTGAGCACTTTGCTATACTGAACTTGGCCCTGATGTACGCATTCCACTGAACCCTTTCTCTCTGTAATTAAAATCGTCAAAAGCTTTCCATGGTACAAGTTGGGTACCAAGAACCCAAGCCATGACACGGAAAGTCATTGGCTTACGGCACCATGCACTTTAAGGTTTTCTACAATTTTTCTCTCAGGTATTAAGTACTGAATACACCCATTATGAGTTTCCGAGTAACAAAGAAATTAAGTGTGTATAAACACTCAAGCAGATGTATTTTAACATTGCATGCTTTTAGCTATTTTCTGGATAAAAACATTAGTGCTTACACTGCCAACAAATACACCTAGGTGTCAAAATTGCATATAGCTATGCAAGAAAACTTTTGAACACTTATATCTATGATAAACTTAGGGATCGTTCAACATTTTCATCATTTTTGAATTAGTACTTACAGTACGCAAGGGGGGAGGGGGTTAAATGGGTCTGTACACTTTCATAGGATATGGAAAATGATGGTCAATTTTTGGTCTGTTTTGAGCAATTTTGCTATGATTTGGGGAAAAATCATCATTTTTAAAGTACTAATTTGGGGGGAGGGAGGGGGGTCATGAAATTTAGTACCCT
Organism: Hermodice carunculata; assembly: GCA_964020975.1. Classification (NCBI taxonomy): domain Eukaryota; kingdom Metazoa; phylum Annelida; class Polychaeta; order Eunicida; family Amphinomidae; genus Hermodice; species Hermodice carunculata. Next base: position 70,318,790 of record OZ026617.1, read on the forward strand.
AAGTACTAATTCAAAAATGATGATAATGTTGAACTATCCCTTAGTGAATGCAACATGAAGTGTTCATACAACACAGTCAATACGCATATCATTCATCAGAGCCACATATGGGTACTGTAAGGATGCCACTAGGGGCCACTACTGTACATACCATTAGGACATGCAGAACAGGACATGCTGCGCGCTGCAGCAAACTGGCCTGCAAGACACTGAACTGGGGCTGTTGTTTTGTCCGAGCACTCATGACCAACTGTACATGCCAGGCAACCACTCTGTCCTACTTGATCTTGATATTCTCCGTCTGGACAATCAGCAGGAGCACTGAGTCCAAGTGATGGACATTTTTTACCTGGCACAAAGTCAAATATAATTAATTCTTACAAGACATCATACATGTGTATTACAAAATGAGAAAATCACAACACAAGATGTTAACTCATGCATGCTGCATTGGTCAAGATCACGGTTAGTTGTTTTCAGATCGCCAACAGAGGCATGCTGCGGCTAACCCAGCGGTAGCTGCACTATGACATACCTATTACCTGTACTTTATTGATTCCCTTTCCAGGAATCTGGATATGCAATTTCAATTTGAGTATCTGTATAAGTCTATTCAAATATATCAATCACTAATATGGAGAAAGTTAAATGATTGTATGCCACTCTGTGACAACATGTTTCAGGATAAGCAGTGGCATTTTCAGCAACCATACCAGGGCTCAGATTTTTTCCTGTCCTAGTCCTCAGAGCAAGTAGTTTTGATATTTTACTAGCCCGCTACGCTAACTCACTTGTCCATCCATTCAAATCAAAGCAAAACAAAACTGTCTCAAGTCGATTTAAATTGTTACAGTCCATACAAGAGCCTCCAGCTGTGATAAGAAAAAAAATCAAACTGACGCTGAAGGGGGTAATGTGTAAAAGGGGAAACAACATCCATTTTACTGAAAAGGCCCATCCCTCGTACATTTTATGACACATAAAAATAAAAGTTTCATGCCGCCCTTCCCTAGTAAACAATTATTGACTCTGAAAGCCTTATTTGTGGCGTTATTTTTCAGTAAATCAACTCAAACACAGCATTTTATTTCAACTTAGTCTGGAGGGTTAACTTGGGCCCAGGAAACAGCATAGCTGCATAGCCACAGTTGTTCGGTGATAGCTGTCGTAATATTGCGCTAGGCTCCAGGTGTCCATTCTCCGAGTTACTGGGGCAAACAGTTGGTAAAGTATTTTTAAAACATGACTTGTCGTTGGTTACAAATCCAAATGTGACACAATACCTGGAAAATCTGCATGTGTTGGCATGCACCATTTTGAACATGGCACAATGCATTGTACAATTAAGAGGCCCAATAAATAATATACACCATAAAACAGAATATATCATATTGTTATTGATGCTCTGAAATAGTCACAAAATATGTACTTTTGGTTTCATGAATTAACCAAAAATCCCCCCCCCCCCCATCCCCCCCATGGTTCCATTACTATTCTCATTTACAAACCACTGGGTGCGGAAGTCCAAAATGGATATTTTGAGGAGGTAGTATCCAAAATGTATGTGTGATTAGTGTTAATGGAAGGTTAATTTGTTGAATGAATGTAATGTGCAATATATAATGGGACTTTTCCAGAGTGAGCATTACCTAAAATTGTAAATACAATGCCTTGAAGTTACCAATTGTAGGCGGTGGTGGACCCCAGAATAGGAATACTGTATCAGACACTGAAGTCACCCCAGGCTATAAACTACATGTAGATAGCAGCACTGGGCACTGGACCAACAGCCCCCGCCGAGTTAAAGATGGAGCTTAGTGGAGAGAGTTGCACAGACAGTGGAATACAGGTCCAAAATGTTCCCGCAGATCTTTATATAATTGGTAATAACTTTACATCCAAAATTCTGCATCTGTCGAAGAATAAGGGGCTTGCTCACCTTTCGGGCAGTCCTTGCAAGTATTGTCACTCAGGCCTCGATATTTTCCTGCAGTACACTTTTCACAGGCTGTCTGACCACTGTTTGGCACCTCTCCTGCAGGACAGTCCTGACAAAAAGAGTTGATAAACTGCAGTTGTTGACCCTGAGGTTAACTTGCTAAGTTCCCATAAATGAAAATGTACCAATATGGACCTTTTTCTCATTCAAATTACCAGAACTGGCCAGATGTTGTCAGTATTTTTGTTCCACTTTCTTTTTTCTTTTTTTAATCAGGAGTGTTCATGCCAACACTTTTTCCCTGTGTAAAGCCTCAACATTCCCTCTTTGCCTCACACGTTCTCTTGATGCATCAAATGAATTTCTCACAATATCAGCTGATCAAAATCTATCCACTTTTTGTCAATGTTTTCAGTTCATGTTTAAATCCGACTTCCAATTTATACCAAGGTTTTCTGCAACACCCCCAGTGATCAAGCTTATGTAAACACTTAGTTGAATGACATCATACAGGTCATATGTCAATATACAGCAGTCCAGATCTAACAGATCAGGCACAGAAGTGGTCTCATTCAGCAAAGAGTCTCTCAACACACATTGTCTGATACTCTCTTGTGCTGGAGGTGCATGTTGGTATTTTCTTTAAACCTGTTTCTAACCTTGATATCTAAAAAATTATCTATTATCAGTCACTTATCACATCTTTTGTGACAATACAAGTTAATTTTGATGTATACTGAGGCACATTTACCTGTGCAAACTTATTGTTCTTTGCTCCCGTAAATGAATATTTTTGTTGTTTTCCTACCTCTAGCACTAGAGAGTTACCAAACAGTTTGGCACAAGGGGGCCCATGTGTGATGAAGGTAAAACACCATGCTACAGCACTCCAGACCAGATAAATGTCGTCTTACAAGACACATAGTCTCTCATTGGAGCGGCCTGTCAAGCCAAGAACTACTGTTCTGAATCTGTCCAGTGTTTTTTTTCATGAAACTGATTTTATTCTTTCACAGGTCCTAACCTAATCATTTGCCAATTATCAAAATTGCTAATGTTTCCTCTTCAGTTTGGCTCAGGAAATTTGCAAATTGTGACTGTCTTTTTTCAATATGAACGAAACACTGCTTTATTCTGCAATTTGGCTGAGGATTTTCCAGTTCTAGGTTGGAAATGCAGACTGTTGTGGGTTTTTTTTTCAATACAAACAAAACACTGCCTTTTTTTCAATTTGGCGGAGGATTTTCCAGTTCTAGGTTGGAAATGCAGACTGCTGTGGGTTTTTTTTTTTCAAAATAAACGAAGCACTGCTTTATTTTTCAATTTGGCCGAGGATTTTCCAGTTTTAGGTTGGAAATGCAGATTGCTATATTTCCGAGTGCAGTTTTTTTTTTTGTTTTTTAAAATTTTATCATAATTATTTTTGAGCTTTTTATTGAAGATTAAAATTCTCCACTTTGGGTGTTCTTCCAGTCAAACCTATGTTAAAACACATTTTCACTGCACCTTTATTTTCATGGTCTTGTTCCATATGGGAAATATGTGAAAAGAAGAATAACACAAAAATATGCAATCAACAATAACCACTTTTGCAAATATCACTAGATAGGGGGTGATAAAGATGCTTTTTCCAAGGGGTTAAGGTCCTAAGACATTAGACAAATACTTTTCACATATGCCATGGGTTTTCCAGCAAGCACTTGCACAGATTTAACATTGTAAGTGTTGTAAAAAAAAATGCTGTTGAAAAAAAAAATGCTACGGAACGGAATCTTAATCTGATGACTTGCCAGGCAATACACATACAAGAACTGCTGACAAAGACCTTTCTGCACTATGACATGGAATGAGATAACTCTTATTTGTCTACATTTATTTAGAAGTGTTTAAATAAACGGTCCTGACATTCACATAATTGAACATGTGTGAACTGTATGCAAAAGAAAATTGTTTGTGCTGGCAACAAAATCAAGCAACCACAGACTTCCCAGGCCAACAATGACCTATCAATTTACCTATGAAATGACATTGCACTCAGAACATGGCCAGCCATAAACTTGAATTGGCCAATGTAACCAGTCTAACAATGCCTTTCTTTCAAATAGCCCATAACAAACAGTCTCAAACTGGGCAACAAGTTCCTTTCTCTACAATCGGTACTACCCCATAGTTCTGACTGCCTTCGGATAATGACACGACTTGTGACAAGGCTATTAGCAGTATTGACGAGGTCTTGTTGAGTTTAAAGTAGCAGTAAACATCAATCTAGACCACTCTTTAATATAGCTACGTCACGTACACATTTATTTCCAAACCAATGAACCAGACTGTGTTGACCAAGCCGCATAAGTACCTTGATGGGTTTATAACAGAAATCTACACACACACATTTCTATAATCATGATACTAGGTCAGATATCCATGAACGCAGATGTGGCAGATGTATACTACTGATAAATGGTACGCTTCACTTCATACAGGACTATCAAATCTGGCTGTCCAATTCAACTGAACCAAGATATCGATTGGCCCTATGAGCCTGGATTAACTTTGGCAATGATTCATACGAAAAGATGATCTGGTTTAACATGAAAACTGACACAAAATCATTTGTCACAGAAATGTATACGACTGCTCCACTGATCCGTATATGTAAACTTACAATAAAAATGCAGTGTGCAATGATTCTATATGAAGAGACTATCACTATGATCTTGGACATCTCTGAGCCTCTCGGTGATAAAAAATCCTCAGGGGTTTCAAAATATCTGTAAATACTGAAGTGCTCATGCAAGAGAAGATCTAAAAGTTTCAATGCACATTTTGTAACTGAAGAGTATCTGATCACTTCTTATTGGGTCGTCACTTCCTGGTATGGTTCATCTGAAGCACATGAATCAGATGATTCAAGCTGGCCAGCCAATTTATTTATTTAACATTCCATGCCACTCCTGCTTATGTTTTTTCTGTTTATATTATGTTTATCCTATCCTTGTGAAGGACTCTACTGATAAGTATATGACCTACATGGAGAAATGTTAGTCTTTTCTGTAAGATAAAATCTATATGATATTGGAACCGTACAAAATACATTAAAAAGCAGTAAAGCAGGAAATGTCTGACTGACCACCGCTTTAAGGGGAAATTGTTAAATACTGGTACTACTCTTAACCCTTAAAGTGCTAATCACGGGGAGTCTTTTTCTTATTACCATTAAACCAAGGAGGGTAGAGAGTCTCTACCCTCCTTGGCTAAACATATGACCGTTAAAAGATTCAAATTCCTCATGAAGATACCTTTCATTCAAATACCAGCAAGCCTGGTCTGAAGTAAAAAGTAGTCTTTGTAGTCAACAGCTTTCCTCAGGACACTTGGCACACACTGCACACAAAGTGTGCCAATCGAAGAAAGCTGTTGAGTCATTCTTAAATCAGCGCTTTAACAGTTAATATAAGAGAAAAGGGCCACCATCTCTGGATGTGTTAATGCCAAGTCTGGGAGGGTTAATGATTAGGGCTGGAACAATTCATCAAAATATGGATGTATCATGATATGTTGCTTTTGATACATCATATCAATATGGAAAAGTGTACATGTATCATGAAAAGTATCATGATGGAAATTTTTTTACAATAACACAAAAAAAATTAAAATACTGTTTGTTGGAATACCATAAAATGAAACTGATGCGAATCTTTAAATGTATATTTCCATCCATTTGATAGATATTGATTCAGAATAACATGATGATAGTGCCCACTAGGTGAAACACTATGCTTTAGGGTTTATTGTAGCCATGTGACACAGTATCTATTATTGTGATCCCCAGTAAAACACAAGTGAACTGCATTGTGATATGTATCACATCATAAGATCTGTATCAAATTGTGAGAAAAGTGTATCATCCCTGCCCTATTAATGATTAACTACAATGTACTTGAAAATTCAATGCTGACTCACCACACCATACTGTTAAGTAATAAACATAATATCAAGTACAATATTTCTGGGCTTGACCAAACACCCATCAGCCTAAACTAGGCAACTCTCCACTTGACGTGCACTGAACAAACCAAGGAAGCTCGATACAATCTGACCTTGGAGGGAATATCTATACATGCGAGTGTGAATTATCAGCAAGGTCGTTTGACTTTCAGACACACATGAATCATTAGATGAATTTTAACAGTTGTACAATTCCACAAATAATCTCAATTTCACCGCAGTTTGCAGTTGAAAATTTACCCCTTTCCCCTGGAATTAAGATGTGAGCCAACAGCTTTCCTTGGCATAGGTTCTCATCTACATTTCTCAGTTAACCCTTTCCCCCTTATATCAAGACTGAGTCAACAGCTTTCCTCGGCATGGGTTAGTGCCCAACCCATGCCGAGGAAAGCTGTTGACCTGGGTCATGTTGTCTTGACAGGTCTTGTCTTCAATTCGCACTCAAATTGTTTTTCATTGCTGTTGAAATCAGTTGAAAATGGTGAAGCAGACGACATTTGACCACCAGCCGGTTTTGGCCGATTTAAGGGGGAAAGGGTTAAACTGTTTTTATTATTGTTGAAATTAGCTGAAAATATAAAAGCAGGCAACATTTGACCACCAGCTGGTTTGGGTCGGTTTAAAGGGGGTAGGGAAATGGATTTGAAAAAACAAATTTCCTTTCCACGCAGTGAGGCTTATGACCTATCAATTTCAAATATAAAAAGATGGTCGAACATTCTGAACTGCCTACGATCTATTGTGTATTTTTCTCCAAACATATACAAGAATACACCATATTATTAAACAAGCTACAAAAAGATCAATAGGTAAGGTAAAGATAAACTGGTTCATGTGGGTTCTCAGCAGAGGGCTATGTAGGCAGGTGGCTAGGTATGTGTATTTCCATTAGTTTCCATTATGATCTGCACCCATGTTACTTTAAATCTGCTATACCTAGAAACACCAAATTTCTGGTGCTAAATGGTTGTCGATACTGTGAATACATTTATTTTCAAAGGCATTAATTTTCACGGTTTTTGCATTTTGGACCTTTCACTGAAACTTTCAGTTCACTATTTTTGTTACAGTTCTTATCAATGCGATGTTAAAAATATATTTCACTGGGTTCTTATTTTCACGGTTCTGAAGCATCAGCCAAATCAGCGAAAATAAGTACACAACAAAATTAAATGAATTCATAGTAGTTGAAACACCCTTGTATATTTCATAACTTTTACTGCAAGACTATTCAACATATTGAGTGTTACTTTGACATGGAATCTTATACACAACTTTCAAAACCCCTGGCGCCGCCAGCGGCAGAGCATGAAACTTCAATGCGGGGTGAGGGTTGTCAATGGAATCTGCCGATTGCATAGCCAGCAATGCTGAACACGCTCATCAATGTGGAATCAAGTTGATTGATTTATGTTGGAAAAAGGGAACTCTTCCTATTAGTCTTGCTGTTATGTGGCCCTTGTAAGTTTACCTTAATGGCTGTCAAATTTTTAGAAGGTATAAAATGAACAAGTTATGGAATTTTAGGGTTAACTTTCACGTGCATTTCTAGGCTGTGGGATGTTTGTTTATACCAGGTCACAGCAAGCTGCCCCGAAATACTGCTAATTACACTTTATTTCGGACAAAATAAGTTCATAGATATAATCAATTGATATTCATGGTCACTCTATTCAAACAAAAAGGTAGTACCTCATATTTATAGTTGTTTCAACGGCTTTTCTGCATTCCCATTCACGGGTTACGGGCAAGGACTTGCACAGGACTTTCATGTGAGTGTGAAGGCATCACCCCCATTCATTTAATACAGCAGTGTGACCAATAGTGGGCGCTATGTTTCGAAAGTTGTCTATGGGTATATACACCTCTAGCCTCCAAGAATTTTGTATATTTCGTTGTGTATTCAGCCAAATACATATGCAATTGTTAATTGCGACCTCTCCTATTTGCTCTTTCTTTGGGGGAACTGAGTGACATGTACAGTCCAGTGACACCCTGGTGTACATGTACCTTGTCCACACAACAATAAATGAGGCCTGATCAAGTGTACAATGTGGACTTAGCAATCTATTCTTCCAGCAAATCGACACAAAGATCCTTTGATCAACATAACTCCACTACCTTATCAGTACGTAAACACTCAGACCACGGTGCCTGACATTTGAATCCAGGACAAACTCAATGAGGATCTCAGTGTTGACCTGGCCACATATTATTGGCCAACTATACCTTGAAACAAACACAGGTATCTCCTTTGATAATGGTCAAATTATCAGAAATATGCTATTTCATGCACAAATTTGTTCCGTTCTTTTTCACTATTTTAATAATACACAAATTTGGCCTGCTCTTTTTCGTCTCTCTGGATCCAACACACATGCCACAGCAGCAGAAAAAGATAACACTGTCACCGTGGTATTTTTTTAAGAGACAAGACAGACACCAATATAACAATAACATGATTTTGGAGGGCCTTACACTTTTTCACTGGCACGACATCAATGATTAGCAGCTTGACACTGTCATTAGCGACCGAGCGAACCAAGGGTGCTAATGACAGTGAAGGGCTGCTTATCATTGATGAAGGGCCAGTGAAAAAGTGTTACACCCGACAAAATCATGTTATTACTATTATTACTATTTCTAACAGTTCAATGACAACCATACAGACAAGTGAAAATGCCACAGGTTCATGCTTTTGTGTAAACATCAAAAGTAGCGGGCCGCTAATGCATTAGCACATGGGTAGAACAGGTGGTGCCTATCTTATGGGGTTTTACCGTGTGAGTAAGATCGTACTAATCTACTAGAGAACACCCTACTAAGTGATAATAATAAATGACATCACCACCATGAAATATTCTCAGAATAATTGCTGTTGTCTATTTGACCTTGAGAAATATCAAGGTACATGCAAACGTTCTGAAAATAAAACTCCTTAACCCCGAGTGCTCATGATCAGCTTTTGGGTTGTATTACAAAAGGCTATGACCCACAGTTTGCTGCTACATTGATTATAAAGACAAACTAGAACTGGGAGTATAGGACACAGATGTCCCCACTACAGCCACTTGTACTTGGAAACAGTAAGGGATTTCACAGCAAAACATGGCTGAAATGAACAAAAGTAAAATATCATACAAGGTGCATGTTACTGCATGAAAATTAACAAACCTTGACTGGGTCTCTGTGCACTGTGGCAAGGCCAATGTAAACCTTGACTGGGTCTCTATGCACTGTGGCAAGGCCAATGTAAACCTTGACTGGGTCTCTGTGCACTGTGGCAAGGCCAATGTAAACCTTGACTGGGTCTCTATGCACTGTGGCAAGGCCAATGTAAACCTTGACTGGGTCTCTATGCACTGTGGCACGGCCAATGTAAACCTTGACTGGGTCTCTATGCACTGTGGCAAGGCCAATGGAAACCTTGACTGGGTCTCTATGCACTGTGGCAAGGCCAATGTAAACCTTTCTTGATTTCAGCTGATGAGGCTGCTTTGGACTTTTTGAACTGTGTAATTTACTGTCTCACTATTGTAACGAGAACTGAGTGTGGGGCAGACAGTGGTCATATCCACTACATCAAAGGTCTCATACAGACACGCAGAGATACAAACAAAACCCCAGGTGCACAAAGACTGATTTATAATGTCCAGATGTGCAAGTGTGATCTGCTTACTTATTTTTCTTAATTTTGATTTGTTCTATAAAAAATTTATATTCAGTTTGTAGAAAATATTCTACAGACGCATCTGTCCAGTCGACAGCTTTCCATGGAACACTGTATGTCGCCAGAGCACAACAAAGAAGCCTGTTGAAACCATCTAAATTTTATCAGGAAACAGTCCAATACCCTAGCCTCTACAAGTTCATGACAGCAGGCACCACTGCGTTCAACTTAGTTCACATTAAACAAGTTGCCGCTGCACTAGCTAATTCCCTGCCCACAATTTCTTTTTATTGGTACATTAATATGCTATTACCAGAGGTCAGATAACCAGTAGCCACCCAAAACTCTGCTAATGCACACCTACTATATAAGATCTACCCACCCTGGAAATTTCAAAAGGCTAGCTGTTATATTTTCTGAGATATGGGCAATCAAAACAGACACACAACCCATTCCTGTGACAAGTCACCAGCTCACAAAAAAAAGATCACATACATGTACAATATAGATCACTTTCAGCAAAGACACATCTGTCACAGGATAACTTGCATGCAATTGGTAACACGTTCTAATGAACATCTAATTAGACTGCCACTTGTTTAAATATGGTCACGGTGACACAAAAATCTAATCAGATTCAGCTTCTTTTGTAAAGACGACTGCACACAATACACCATGAAAATTTCAAAAAGCTATCTGTTTTAGTCTCTGAGATATGTGGTAAGAAAATTTGAGGGTGCTTCATGATCTTTGTTAATTATTTAATGGAAGACAAAAAGTAGCCATATAAAACTATGCCTATGCACACCTAGTATATGACATTTTCCCACCCAGGAAACTTCAAAAGGCTAGCTGTTATATTTTTCAAGACATAGGCAATTAAAATTATGTGGAAAATTTTGAGGCTGATTAACAACCTTTGTTAATAAATTTATGAAGGACGATAATTAGGCACAAAAAAAAAAATGTAACTACATACACCTACTACATCAAATGTACCTGCCCTGAAAATTTGAAAGGGCCAGCTGTTATATTTTAAGAGTGATGGGCTGGCCAAATTGAGGGAAGATATTGAGGCTGCTCAGGGGTCAGCCATTTTTATCAACATTTTCACATTAGTACATAGAGTACACAGGGGGAAGGGGTCAAGATAAGTGTACGTTTTCAGCTTATTTTGAAAATGTTCATCAATATTTAGCCAAAAATTAACATTTTTAGTTCTCTTTTTTTTTGAGGGGGGAGGGGGTTACAAGAAAGAGTACTCTGTGTACGCTTTTGAAAGTGTTGTTAATTTTGGCTGACCCCTTAACAAACTTTGTTAATTAATAAGTGGAGGAGGATAATTAGGCCAAAATCAATATGCCTATGTACACCTACTATATAAGCTACATCTACCCTGAAAATTTGCAAGAGTGGACTCTTATATTCGAGATATGGGCCGGACAAAATTGTTTCGGAAGGATGGGCGACTGACGAAGCTCACTAGTATATCTCCCGCCCCCACTTCATGGGCCGAGGATAATAAAACATACCATGTCAGTCTGAAAAATTCATTTTTCCTGTGGTTCTTTTTTGTTTTTGGTCTTTATTCATGCCCAGCACATGATCATGGCACTCCTCGTCTCTCTCTCGTGTGTCCTTGACAGTTATTACAAGTGTCTGCAGACCAAGAACAACTCATCATGCATATGTGGGCATTATCCTACACCACAGTACCTGCTGTCATGAGCATGACGAGACTATATCTTTTTTGACTGCCTCTTGCTGATAATAAAAGCTGTTTCTGAAGCAAATTTACCTCTATTTTAAGACCACCTGCAACATGAGACCACAATCACCCTCTCTGCCCATGCAGGAATCAACTACATCCAGTCTGGAAACAATGTTAGTATCAATAAATATCCAGTGAAGCCTTGAATAGACCAATTGGCTTTTTCAGTTTTCACCAAGTCACGATATCAAGCCAGATTGATACATTGTCAGTCAACGGTAAAAATGAACTTCCAGTGCCAAAGAAATGATTTAATGCACACTGAGTTCAAACTAAACTGGTAATTTACATCTTTCAAACAAATCTCACCTGTGGGGAATTGGTTGTTGTTGGACAGATCTTTCCAGTTGGGCAAGCTGTACAAGAAGTCTGTGCACCCATTGAATACTGTGGAGTATTACACGCAGTCTGTGTGCTGGCATCTGGACAAGCAAATCCGGCAGGACATGAAATACAATTGGCTGTTCCAGCACTGAGGGCTACCTTGGTGGAGGCACAGTTTGTGCATGCTGTCCCACTGCTTTGGCCTGGGTTGGGGTTCTCCGTGCCCACTCCGCATGCCACTCTGCCACTGGACCCGCCAGCGCAACTGTCAAGTAGAAACACAGCAGTTTTATTCTATGATCTTTAATAGTGCATGTCACTGTATATGCAGCTTCCAGTACCAAGAACACATTGCAGGACACACCATGTCTGGTCTCCAGTGACCAACAAATCAAAGAAGCTGGTTTTGTTTATTGCCCAGGTGGTTCCACCTACACTTGTAAGTTACTCTGTGGAACTGTACACGTGACTCCACCTGTTGTCAACATACACTATTGCATCAACTGTTGACATACCTTTCGAGTGATTTTTTTTAAACTCCAAAGCACTTAATTTATTATGCAATATGCATCTGTATTTCACAATGTGAATGGGTAATAATTCTTCCTTTTGTTTGAAATTACTATCACCTTATTTTAATAAGGGATGGTTCAACATTAGCATCATTTTTGGATTAGTACTAAGGGTACTAAATTTCATGACCCCCCTCCCTCTCCCCCAAATTAGTACTTTAAAAATGATGATTTTCCAAAAAAAATCATAGCAAATTGCAGAAAACAGGCCAAAAATTGACCATCATTTTCAATATTCTGTGAAAGTGTACAGGCCTATTTAACCCCCTCCCCCTTTGCGTACTGTAAGTACTAATTCAAAAATGATGAAAATGTTGTACCAGCCCTAAGATTTCCATGAAGTTTTTGATTGACCAAAAAGTCATACAGACCATCTAAATGGTCAGTAATAATTTGCCTCCTATGAAGACAAGGTTATGCATCTTCTCTGCTGTACCTTGCCTTGGTCTGTTTGGAGGGCAAGTCAGATAGTACATTGACAAAGTTCATGAATATTTCAAAAACAGTGTACATGTGTGTGGAGTCAGGAAAGACGAAAAGAGAATTCTCAGCACTCCTATTTCGCTTGACTGCATAACATTCACTTAATGCTTTTACTGGCAGTAAAGCTTTAAACATCCATCAGATCCTGCTGTTCCACATTTAGTGTCATTGAAGGTCATGTATATGTATAAAGACAGCGTAAACATGCTTACATAACAAAATAAAACGCACAATCTCTGCAGTGTTTCTAGCACGATTTAATACAAAGTTTACCAATACCAAACCACCATGAAACAAGTTAAGGGCAACCACTGTCAACATCCAGCACTCATTATATGACTGAAAGTCCTTGGACATTCCATTTACTATAAAAATGTATGTTGGTTATGCAGCAACATGTCTACTTCATATCATCCGACACACCTGACATTATCATTTGGCAATTTGAGGCAAATAAATCAGTCTCTGATGTATCATACAGCCCCAAATTTGATTGAGCCGGAATGATTGTGGTATATCTGTACACAATTTACCCAGAGTTTTGTAGCAAAACCAAGGGTTTTGTCTAAAATCATATATCAAAATTCAATACCTAAGCAAAACCCAAGGTTTTGTAACCAAACCCTGGGATTTGCTAACAAGACCCAGGGTTTTGTGATAAAACCTATGGTTTTGTTAGCAAACTCAGGTTTTTGCTACAAAACCCAGGGTTTTGAAAAGCAAAACCCAGGGTTTCATGAATGAAACTCAGTGTTTTGTGAATTATTGAACAGTACAACTTCCACATACATGTAATTGTCTCACATATCTAAAGGCATAAAATGATGTAATCAAGGAATCAGTTATCAACTAGTTGAAACACATTTATAATAATAAAAACCAAATGTAGATTGTGAAACACTACCATTAATCATAAAACTTTGCAGGGCCAGAATTTTGGCGAGAATCCGAGAATCTCATAAAGATTCTCCTAAACTTGTCTTTTTTAAAAAGAAAATTAATTTACAAAAATCCAAATAGATTGTCGCAAAATTTTGCAAAATTCTGGCCCTGCTTTGAAACCACGTGATTACCAAGGAATTTCATTCATAAAATCATGTAAATTACAGACAGCACTGTTGACTAATACATAAGATAATGATCAATGGATTCCTTAGGGAGCTTGTTTAAGTGGTGACCAGATTTATTTCCTGAACAAACAGATTTGCAGATGAGATCACAGATTTGTGGCAATGCCAAAAAAGGCAGCAGACAGATTTGTCTTGAAGCACAGTAATTTTTTGCTTGCGACACATAATCGCTTTAAACAGTCTTCCAAGAATGATTTTTTTGTCAAATTAAACTGGCAAAAATAGGGATGAAATCCTTGCTTAAATTAATTTATCCTGTGAGACTTTTGTTTCCAACAAAGTGAGAAATCTCTCTCTATCTCTCTCTCCCTCTCTCCCTCCCTCCCTCCCTCTCCCTCTCTCTCTCTCTCTCTCTCTCTCTCTCTCTCTCTCTCTCTCTCTCTCTCTCTCTCTCTCTTTCTCTCTCTCTCTCTCTCTCTTTCTTTCTTTCTTTCTTTCTTTCTTTCTGTCACTCTCCCTCCATCCCTACCTTCCTTCCTTTCTCTTTTTTTTCGGGGGGGGGGGGGGGGGCTCAGTCTAGTTGTCACTATTTTAATCCTGAATGCCTCTACATACATGGTTCTATTAATTTCTTATCCCCTGTCTTATTCTGCAGCATTCACATGTAACAAACTCTTTTGTCACATAGTTATTTCCCACACTTAGTACATGTAGTAATCTACTTATTCATGTTAAAGCTGTGTGTATTACCAAACACGAACAGTTTGGCCAAAAATAGCTGCACCCTGTGACGTATAAACTTGAAGAATATGTATCCTTAAAGTTAATGCTTCCGGTGTGCCATGCAATTGTTGCATAGTTTTAAAGCTCATACTAGATTTATTTACATGCTAATATACATTTTGGTTGTAAGCATGTACCTTTAGTTTAAAAAGCAATAATAATCCTTTCCCCGCACAAGGACTACAGCCAGATGTTGGTCAAACATGTTTGTGTTCAATGTTTTTGACTAATTTCATCAGCTACGTGTAACTGTTTGAATCAGTAATGCAGAGGAGGCTTAACATAATAACATATCCCAGGTCAACAGCTTTCCTTGGCATAGCTTTTAGTGCATCTGGGACAGCTGCTAACTCAGTCTTAATTCAAGGAGAAAGGGTTAACTCAGGTTGAACTAAAGCAACTGTTTTTGTGGCATGTACTTACTCATGATATAGATAGGAAACTGCCGTGAGTTTGGTATTTTAATAAATCAAATTATCAGTTTTCTTATCACACAGAGTATTCAGTCTTACCACAATATGGTTGATCTTTTGATCTGCAATCATCTAAAATTAATTTTAGATTCCTAATTCAAACCAGTATTTCAAAGAAATCAAAACGTGTATTTATCATGAATCACATCCAGATGCTTCATTGTCTCGCCAGCATAAGCTCTTGGCGAGACTAAGCAGTCACTTTCCTTCCGTCCGTCTGTCCGTCCATCCATCCGTCAACTAAAAACTTTGGCGTGGCTTGACTTACGCTGGCGAGACATTCATGCCCCCCGGCATGACTCTGGTTTCAATAAGGTAACACAATTTATGTTAACTGTTAGTCTTTAAGAAAAGCAGACTATTGTATCAACATATGTATTTATAACAAATCACATACAGATCTTTCATTTGAATAAGGTAACACAATTTATGTTGACTGTCACTCTAAAAAAGTACACTGTTGTCCTTGACAAGGAAGAAGAAATCATGTACATGTAATTTATCAACTGATCTGTTGATTGGACAATTTTGGCAATTTGTCTTAGTCATTTCAAGTCCATATGGGGAACACATGTACGCCCAATGCCACAATTTTGTTTAAAGGTGCCACATGCATACTGTAAATATAAGTACATGTATTTTCACATGTACATATATATCCCGGTATATATATATTTTTTTATTTCAGGCATTTAATTGCAGTTTTCGTTTCATTATCTAGGATATAGCCCCGATTAAACCTGTGGTATAATCATGTTTCATTGTGTCTCTATTTTCATCGTTTCACACCATCAGTGACATGAGTGATGAAAACACAGGTAAAATAAAACCAAAGGAACTATGTGTACATTTTTACCCAAAAATAATTTGTTTGCATCACTTCAGAGAAACTGTGGGTCAGGACAATTAATACAACGAGACCAGCTGTGACTAAAGATCACTTGCATTCCATCAGTAGATATCTTCCATCATGATCCTCCTTTCAGCATTTTTGCCTGTGTGTCTGTTGATCTGTCGATCATTTCTACAATAACAGTTATTTTCTTATCCATGGCATACATCTTGAACCTTTTCCCCCTTGCTTTAAGTCTGAGTCAACAGTTTTCCTTGGCAGTGCCCAACCCATGCCTAGTAAAGCTGTTCACCTGGGTCATGTCATCTTTATGTCTCATCACTAGTTTGTCATTACTGTTGAAAACACAGCGGCAGATGACATCTGACAAGCAGCCAGTTTTGGCCGCTTTATGGGGGAAAGGCTTAAAGTGGAAATGTGATCTAAGAAAGAATAAAGCCATTTCAAAGTAACCATCCAATATCAACATCGACCAATGACAGGTGCTTCTGAACGTAAAGAGAAACAAACAATATTATTATATACTCTCGAGTCCATGGTCGATCAATCACAGCTTGATATCATCTCAGTCAATATTCATCAGCATAAATAGTGGGTATAGCTCTTGCCTTTCCTTGCCATATTTATCCCAGCCAAGTATTTCCCTATTTCAGTATCGTACAGGTTGAATTCCATTCCTGGGATGGTTCCTGTGTGTACAATGTAAACTTGGCTTACATAAATAAGCCAGCCAAGCATGTGTAGTACACTGCCATTAAGCATTTCACAATGCTTGGCTTGATGACTGTTCAACTTGTGTAACTTTCCAGCTCTGTATTATCTAAGTATAACTTGCTAGGTCAACCATGATATTTTGGTTTTGCCTTGGTGGTTCTGAACAGACATTCAGTCTGCATCAGTGATTTTGATTTTTTATTTACAAGCTAGAATGTCCAGCAGTCTTGACCCTCCAATATATTTCATGTAGTTATGAAATGCACTAGTTCCACACATTAATCTACAAACACCCATCCATACATGCATACCAGTGTTGCCAACCCTCCCGACTCCTTCAGCAGTCTCCCGAAATTCAGGCATGTGCTTTCTACCCTCCCGACTTACAAATTACCCAAAATGTCATTCTAAATTTTTAAAAAACAAAACAATACACTAAATTGTAACAAAAATGTTTCTCACAGTGATATTATAAAGGCAAATTAAGCTGCTGTGCGTCTCATGGAGTGTTTAGAACCAATGCCACCACTCGAACTTGGATCCAAATACCCTCAAATGCCAGGAAGATGCATATTTTGATGTCTACTTTTGAAAATTTTTCCAAGGGAGCATGCCCCTAGACCCCCCCTAGGAGGGCTTCATGGCATACATCGCTCTCCATTTCATAATCTTCCCAAAATACACCTGCACCAGGTTGGCAACACTGGCATACATACATACATGCTGCTCTTTTGCTTTATAGAAGGGAAAAACAAATGACTCGCCCACAAAATGCAGTTAACTCATTATATACTATGGTGACAGGCCTTGGTCAGTGGTTCTGGTACTGTCTGGCAAGTTATGCTGCAGCTGCCGCAAGCAGGCAGTGCCAGAACCACTGACTTAAGACTATAGGCATATTGGTACTTGAACGAAAGCTCTTTTCATGAAGAATTTAAATATGCAATTGTCGTCTTAAATCTTGGTAAATATACGTAAATATCAGGGACTGGTATGGAATGAGTTAAACTATAAAATATCGTAAATTGCTTTATTTTCATGTGTATAAAGTTTTATGGTATTTGCATTTTTGAAATTTCACTGTGGTTTCGATTTCACCATTTTAGACATAATTCTGATTCAAACAATGTTAAAATACTTTTTCACTGTCTTTTTATTTTCACAGTTTTGTGCTATCAGCAAAATAAATGTTAATAAGAGTACAGCAAAATTAAAGCAAGTTATAGTAATTTACATTGGTTTTCCTGTATTTCAAAATTTTAAATCAAGAGGGAAAAAAATCGGACCCTGTGAGTACCATGACAAATTTACTGGTTCAGATCACACTGGTAAGCATCTACAACACGTATCAACAACAACCAATAAATTTTTCCACTGGTAAGATATAGATTGCAAATTACACTGACCCGATTCTTCAGAAGTGAAATACATTTAATTGCATAAATCAGCAAATACATATGAAGACAACATGCAGCTTTTAAAGCTGCATGTAGAAACCTTGAAATAATATTACTTGTTGATTTCTCTCTTTTGTGAATAAATATTGTTCACATACCTCTACTGGAGAGCCTACTGGAGAGCCTCCACATTAGTCTTTGTGTACTATTAGGCAATCCAAAGAAAATAAATATGTTTATAATAATGATCGAAGAGTTACAAATTTTGATCCTTCTAACAAGACCACCTGCAGTGCACCAGAAATGTGGCCTGATAAAAAAGGCTGCTCTCTTGAGGAGAATACTGAAAATATGACAGCTTGATGTATGGACAAGTGGCCTCTTTGGAGGGCGTGGCCAGTCAACAGGGGTCATATAGGAGGTATGTACTCAAAAGAGTCCTGCTCTCTATATGCAACTCTGCATCACAAAGGAGTTTCTGATAAGATGAGTGTACCATGGCTCCCCTGAAGTACTTTTCAGATTACGTTTAAGGATATATGTTAGGTTACTAATGACTTTCACACAGTGTAACATGTAACAGTCCTTTCTGATTTTAAGTGTGGTCAAGTAATTCATTTTTGAAAGCTAAAAGATTGGAAATTCTGTTTATAATAATTTAATATTGTTAGATTGTGGCAATGTTTGCATAAGAATATTATGGAAAACATCAGCATACTTCACCCCAAATATCAATTAAGCTCTTTTAGTTTTGAAGATAGGGACCTAAAATCTGCAGCAACCCTAAGTTTATGTCATCAAAAGAAAAAACAAGAGGACTGTGACAGTCCTCAGCTCAGCTGAAATGTACATATACCCTTGCGATTTTATAAGGCTTGCCCAAAAAAAGAACAAAGCAATTCATAAGAAGTCCAAAAATCAATGCAGCATGTTCATTTGAACAACTCTGCTGGAGACCCACCCCATACGTACATTGCCACCAAGTTTAAAGTCAATCTGACTGACGGTTTCAGAGAAAAAGTCAAAACTGTGAATTATCATCAGACTGCCCATTGACTTACATAGTAATCAATAGGAAAGTTGCATTTACTGGTAACTACCCGAATTGAAAAAAATTGTCAAAAATCAGGAATCCACAGCAGTGGCTCCTAGTGAACCATTTTGTTTGACCCTTCCACAGAGAACATATCCACCAAGTTTCAGCTTAATCTGAGTGACGGTTCCTGAGAAGAAGTCAAATATAGCAATAACAAAAAAGATTAGAGAAAGAAATTGCAGCACCACCTGGTGAACAAATTAAAACTAGGAGTCCCTAGGAGTGTTCCTGTGTGATATCAAAGCAATCGGGTGAGCAGTTTCAGAGAAGATCTTTTAAGATTTGCCCCAAAAATGAACAAAAAAATCATAAAAAATAAAAAAGTCACTGGAGCATGACCGATTGAACAAACTTGGCAGAGACCCACCCAAGGTACATTGCCAACAAGTTTGAAGTGAATCTGACTGATGTGTTTGCAGAACAAGTCAAACATGTGAATTAACATTAGAATGCCCATTGACTTACATAGTAATCAACAGGAAAGGAGTATTAACTGATAAGTACCCAAATTGAAAAAATCATTAAAAATCAGGAATCTGCAGCATTGCCTCCTAGGGAACAACTTTGTTTGACCCTCTCACAAGGACGGACGGTTTTCAAGAAGAGTTCGTAAATTTAATTGTGGACAGATGCACGCATACACCTACCTCCATATTGTGCAATTGATGATTATGGAGTGGAAGTTTCATTTTAATTCATGCTACTGTTACTTTACTCTGTTTTGTGCATCTGATGATTATGGAGTAAAAATTTTTCATTTTAATTTATGCTACTGTTACTTTCCTCCGTATTGTGCATCTGATGATTATGGAGTAAACATTTTTCATTTTAATTTATGCTACTGTTACTTTCCTCCGTATTGTGCATCTGATGATTATAGAGTAAAAGTTCTTTTTTAATTTATGCTAATTTTAAATTTTGATTTTGAACCGTCAACTTCAAGAGACGTGTAATTGACCATTTTACTAAGTACTATTGAATACAAGACAAAAAATTGTAGCATTCTAAAAGAGCTAAAATTAGAGGAATTTTAAATTTTATTATCTTAAAAATGTGTTGGAACTTTTTCCCTCTTGAATCAAGACCCAGTGAACAACTTTCCCTGGCATCATTTGGTGTTAAGCGCCGACCCCATACCAAGAAAGGTGCTGACCTGGGGCATGTTACCTTAACCCTTTCCTGCTCAAATCGCCTAAAAGTGCCTGGATGTAAATGGTCGTCTGCCCTATGTTTTTACTTCAATTTCTCATAATTACTACAGAACATTTCAGCTGAGATTACATTGCAGATCTACAGACAGATTTGCAGCTGAACATTTTTTTTTTGTAAACCATACATCAACTTTGGTATTTCTCCCTTTGGGCAACAATAAGATAACTTCTTTCCCTTTTTTTTCAGAATGCTAATATTTTTGCTTTCCTTTGATTTTCAAATCCAAGCCAGTTGCACTTTGATCTTGTCCAATATTTTGTCACACAGGTTTGAACAGCAGTTCCTTCAAAAAACATCATGTACATACACAGCCCTGGGGCAAGAGTATCGACCTCTGCTAACACAGCTTGCTTCCTAACTCCCACTAGTGACTGGGCTGTCGCCATAGCATGATGCAAACAAGGCCCAACTAACTGTTCAATACTATTTGTATTGCAGATCAACTGTATGTCACGGCATATTATGTTCATGACCAGAACAATACAGCCTTCTTCAAAATGGAAAATATAAGCTTTTCTTCAGGCACTTTATTGAAATTCAGGTGAGCCTGAATGATTGAGCAGCTAAGTATATGTTGTTCCCTTGTGACACTGACCCTTGATATTTGGTATTTTAATGTCCAGTAGGGACTTTCAA
Organism: Hermodice carunculata; assembly: GCA_964020975.1. Lineage (NCBI taxonomy): Eukaryota > Metazoa > Annelida > Polychaeta > Eunicida > Amphinomidae > Hermodice > Hermodice carunculata. The sequence goes on from OZ026617.1 coordinate 70,339,788, forward strand.
CTTTCTGCAGTAGCACAGTTGCCAAAGATTGGAACAGCATGTGCCATAGTAAGATTTACCCCTTGCATAACCTGTTTATTCCGAACAAACTGTTATCCATTATTATGTACCTTTAAATTGCTGTGTGTCTTTGCTTCGAGATATGTCTGTTGGACAAAATTAAGATCTTTATGTTTACATACTTGCATAATTCATCTGCCAGTCAATATTGGTCCCAGCTAAGTTTATTCCTCTTGCCTCAATGTGTAATTTCCATATATGTATATATACAAGGCAAACAGGCCCGTCTTACCAAAGAAAATCATATTATTCTGTCTATTACTTGTACAGTAGAACCTGTTTTGAGAGACCACTGTGATGAAAGTCCATCTGCCTTTTAAGACCATATTTTCAAAGTCTGTTTTGCTATCTTTCCCATGTTATTGTACCTCCATTGAGAGACCACCTGCTTTATATTACCACTTTTTGGCCTGCCTTAAGGGCGGTCTCTCAAAACAGGTTTCACTGTACACATACTATAAATTGCATCCACTAGTGTCCAGCCTCTCCATGGTTACATAGCACTGGGTCAACAACTTTCCCTAGAGCATCACAACCAAAAACTGTTGACCTGGGGAATGTTCTCCAGATAGTTCTTCATCCATAGTTCTCATTCTTACTATTTTTCTATGAAAGATTTAACCCACTTCTGGTCAGAGTAAGACTGAGTCAGTAGCTTGCCTGGCATGGGTTGGGCACTTTGCACCCAACCTATGTCAAGGAAGGCTACTGACCTAGGTCATGCCATCATGAATGGATACAATGCACGCAGACTTACAAACAACAGAGTATTTTCCACAATCCCACATTAAATGCATACAGCTGCATCACAGATGAATGTATATTTGGCCGTATATTTAATGCTACTTCAAACATACAAGTGCCAATAAGACACTAAGAGACAGGGTTATTTTAGTTCTCATTCAAACCATGCTAACACACTTGGTGGGGGAGGGAGAGGGAGGAGGCTAAAAGGTAATTGGTAATAATATGAACAGTTTATTATTTCATTGGGGCGAGGGGGCAGTGGCAGTGCATTTGTTGTTCATGTTTCTGAAAGGACACCACAAAGACTATCTGAAATGTGACATGTGAACAAAAGAAAATTAATAAAAAATAAGATATCAAAAATAAATAAATAAATAAATACACAGAGCATATAACCCATAAACACGATAAAAGCCACACCAGTAATAATCCACTCTTCATAAAGGAATTCACTGTTTACTTTCCATTGGCTCATTTCATGCTCAGGTAGGAAAAGGATTTGTCTGTCATTTTTTAATTGTCTGGTAAGTCATGTGCCAGCTGCCCTTGTAGCATCACTTTACCAGCAGGCCTTTTGAAAACCATTAATTACATGTCCAGCATGTCTGTTATGAACAATTCTCACTGAGAAATTACTTGAATGCAATTCCTAGAAAATAAACAGAAAAATCCATAGATAGTTTTGAAAGAGTTAAAATATATATGTAATCTCCCTGCTGAAAGGTTAATGGGATAAGCTTATGATACGATACTACCTCAGCAGTCTTACAACACTGATCAATATGGCCTGCAAAAGACCACTCACTGTGTGTTCAGCACAATATTGTTATTGGCTCACTCACTGACAGGTCCATTAGAATTTCATGAGGGCTGTGCAGAATTTTCTGTACCCCCCAAATGTGAGATTAATCTCTCTTGGGTCCCAGGATATCATGACGGGTCTCAAGCTTTTTTGGAAAATTGAGCTCATTTGAATTACAAGAGTGAATGAGCTGAGTGACTTTGATCAAAAAGGCATTTATAACTGTCACATACTGTGAGTTTGCATCAAAACAAGCAAGACATCTTGTGAAAATTATATTGCCTCCACAGAAATCCTATAGGGGTGACTAGCCATCCTTATGTTGACACTAAGATTTATATTAGTAGCCAAAACTATATATTAGACCCATGTTCAAGTGTGACACCTGTCGTCTCAAAAAGATTTGCTGTGAAATGCGTCATTTGTTTTCTTCATTTGCAAACTATACGTGCATCTGCTTGTCAGCAAAGTACTCTTTTTTTGCTGTGCACTTAACATATTTATGTGCCATATCAACGTCAGCCATACACTACAGGGCAGTGATATCTTATCTTATTCTCCAGTGAAAATTCTTGATTCGTTTTCCCCATACCATATTCTTATAAACTGTGAAAGCCCAGGACAAGAGAATATACAACACAAGCATTTTGGGAACCCGCACCTGGTATCTGGCAAAAAGCCGATGCCAAATATTGAAAGGCATTGGTGCAAATATTGTAAAAACGCACACTGTATGCATTTTTTACACTGCTTAAATATTTAATTTTGTTTCAAAAGGTGCAAATATGACATGGCTAGAATCTGCAGACGTAAGAGGCTTTTTTTCACTGTACAACCAGTCCCGGTGCTACTGAATCACTTCAGGTATGACATTTGTTGAAAAAACAGCATGTACCTACATATAAAAACCACCACTGTTGCCATATTGAACACACATTCAAGCTGTATACATGAGAAATGCCTGACATAAGTAATCTTGTTGGATGTGATTTTAAATTGACTCTGAGTATCCAAAATAAGGAATATATAACGAATAAAGCTGGGAATATTTTTTTCTTTCAAGAAATAAAATAAATTCAAACCAATAAAGCTGAGAAGGCCAGGTAGTACTTTTATAAAGTAAAATTTATATGAAAAGCTGTGCAGAAAGATAAATGTAGACCAAAGTTAATGTATTCATCTAATTAATGACTTGAGAGTGTAGGTTATCTGTCAATGTTTAATACAGCCCCAGTGACCTTGGAAAAGTGAATCAAGATCACCCATATTATGTAATATTATACTTTTTGTTATGGTACATATATCCTATAAATTTGGTATTACTAGCTGCATTCTTTGCCGGAAAGATGTTTTATGTAAGTTTCAATACATTTTGACTCTTAATTTCTGTACAACTATAGGTGGCACCACCAGTATCATCCTTGAATGAGATTCTTAATTCCCCATAATCCCACCACATTTCATGAAGATCCACCAAAAATCAAAGATGTTAGAACATTCACAAGATTTTCACATTTCGACTCATATATTACATAATACTGTAGGTGGCACCACCAATATTGAACTTGACCTAGATTTTCATGCACCATATTAGTCTTGAAAGTTATACTGGGTTAACTTTAAAACTGTGGATGGTATCGGGCTGTTGATGAAAAGATGGACGGACAGACATGAGCAGTCACATAAGCTCTGCGACCTTAGGTCAGCAGAGCTAAAAAGGTCTGATTTGACTCTTTCAGTGCCAAGTTTTGGACTGAGTCAACAGCTTTTCTCTGAACACTTTGGGCACAATGCACCCAAAGCATACCAAGAAAATCTGTTGACCCACACCACTACATTCTTTGGAACTATAAACACATTGGTACTTGTATCATCTTTTCACAAGGAATATGAATCTAGCATTCTTATCATAATTGAGATCAGTTCACCTTAAGTCGTTCGACTTCAGTCACAGTTGGCACTGAAAGAGTTTATGTACATTTAGAAAGATGAACCTTGCAGAATAATTGTAATACAGGTACTTAATGACCTTGAAAAATAGGTCAAGGTCACCCCTAATTGTATCCAATTTGAGCATTCGCCAGACCCATATTTGGTACAAATTTTGTAATTCCATCTGAAAAATTTATTTTAAGTATTTATGACACCAATGATGATTATTCCACTTAACACCACCAGGGTGCCACCATGTCTCCACACATTATACAGTTTTGCTTGCATAATCTTTCTGTAATGGTATGAGAATACATGTTCATGAGTATAGATGTACACATCATCACTAACAAATCATTTTCTCAAATGAATTTAATTTGTGACCTTTGGAAAGTAGACCAAGGTCATCTATATTATGCAACAATAAACTTCCACCTGTGATATACATTTATGATACACTTTATTATTCACCTACTTGTTTCTGAAGATATTCAATTTAATGTGTTTTCAATACATTTTACTCAATATCTTCTGTTTACTGTAGGTGCCACAACCCTGTTTATTCTTACTTCCTTTTGGTGCTTAATCAACATTCCCAGTAAGTTTCATGATGATAACTCATCAATGCACAGCATTCTCAAAATTTGCACATTTTACCCCATATATTGCATAATAATATAGGTGGTGCCACTAATAATGAACTCAACTTGGATGTTTATAAATATGCTTCACAAGTCCTGAAAAATACATGGAGTTAACTTGGAAAGTTTGTACCGTATCATGTCCACAAGTAAATGTTTATGGGCATGAGTGATGCTATAAACTCTGTGCCCTGTGGTCAGCAGAGCATAGTACATGTATGTGAGGTAGACATGCATGCAAATTTGAGTTGATTGCATACTGGATTAACTAAAAGCATGGAGCACGACTAATGCTTCATTATTCGTTTGGTTACATGTACAGATTCATTTCAACTTAACCAGGAAGTTCCTTTCACAAACGAAAAATAATCTGTCACATGACATTGCAAAGCCATCTCGTGAAACATGAACCGAGTCCCTGATAAAAAATTGTTTTTGGTCATACCTTAACCTTGATTTCTATATAAGTAGCCTTGTTTAAAAAATGTTGTCCATATCGTATTTCCCAGAAAATAAGTACCTAAAAACTGCAGTCAAATATTAATGCCATTTTTATTTTAAATGTTGAAAGAATTCCTATACCTGTTCACCACTTTTCAATTAATGCTTTTGGTGAACCCAGGATACCAGGAGAAATGAGCTTGTCATGTCTCATGACACAATTAACCAGACAAGAGTTCACAAGTCATCAAATTCAGCATACCCTCAGTTCAACACACTTAGTCTTCCCCAATGATCACTGATCCACCTGTTTGATAAGAAGTCTGTACATGGCATCTTTGCAGAAATTAGTTCAGAGTCCACTCTTCTGCCCACATTCTACCTTTCTGCTTATGTGTTATGGACGCTACTTGCTTCAATATATTTTACTCAGTTTGTTGCATTTTGGAAAGTTTTTAATACTAGTACACAGAAATTAGATGGCAACTCAGGTCAACAGATTTCCTCCTTACTTGGTGGCCAGTCACTGGACTTGGCCAGCACATCAGCCCAACACACCAACAATCTCAAAAGGTACCTGCTGAGGCAGTCTCCTTTTCCACCATGACCATTCCTTCTACACACTTTTAGTCTCACACACCAACAATCTCAAAAGGTACCTGCTGAGGCAGCCTCCTTTTGCACCATGACCATTCCTTCTACACACTTTTAGTCTCACACACCAACAATCTCAAAAGGTACCTGCTGAGGCAGCCTACTTTTGCACCATGACCACTCCCTCTACATAATTTCAGTCTCACACACCAATCTCAAAAGGTACCTGCTGAGGCAGCCTACTTTTTGCACCATGACCATTCCCTCTACACACTTTTAGTCTCACACACCAACAATCTCAAAAGGTACCTGCTGAGGCAGCCTCCTTTATGCACCATGACCATTCCTTCTACACACTTTCAGTCTTACACACCAACAATCTCAAAAGGTACCTGCTGAGGCAGCCTCCCTTTTGCACCATGACCATTTCCTCTACATACTTTCAGTCTCACACACCAACAATCTCAAAAGGTACCTGCTGAGGCAGCCTCCTTTTTGCACCATGACTATTCCCTCTACACACTTTCAGTCTCTCACTGTACATTTCACACCTGTCCACATTATATGTGTGCTACATGAAACGGTTTCCCTTAAACTGACCAAATTTTCCTCCAACAAATTCATTATGCTGAAAGGTATATGGCCAAATGGTTAAGGATTAGGAACTTTGCATCACGAGTGAAAATTCTTTCATGATAAATCTTGAAAGTGGAAACAGTTTTGTTCAGCTCCTCCGGTCAAACTTAGCAAAATTTGCCATTTGAAAAATTTCTGAGGTATCCTACTTGCATATATACAAAGTACCAGAATCAGGGTGCATCCATGGAAAGACAGCCTCACATAAAATGTCTATTCCCCTGGGGTGCCTACAAAACTTGCATCTATGTATATTCCAAGAAACAATAGAACTTACAAGTAGCCAGCTTCACATACTGTACAGACGGCAGCACCGGCATCAAAATACTGCCCAGAAGGACAACTTGAGGAGCAGTTGGTTGCACAGTCGATGAAACTTGGTGTTACTGCATCTGTAACAAAAAGGTAATTAAGTATACATGTCGAAATATGTCTCACCAACTGAAATAATACCATAAGAACTACACATGTATGGGTATCATCCCAACGTCAAAATTATACAGAAGTTGATTAACACAAACTTGTATTTTGCAGCCTCTTTCTTCCTTCTTTTTATACATGTGTGAAGACTTAGCTGAAAAGGTAAAGGCACCCCATATAAAGTACCAGTTTGCTCAAAATGACTTTTTATGGACTGAAGTGCAACCATCACTAAAATACTGATTTTTACACGCTAATCACAGATTAAACTTTCTTTTTTTGTCCAATTTAATTCTTATTCTTATGTTCTATGATAATATTCAGTGAATGCTACAAAAGAATTTCAGACAGAACTTATTTCATAAATTCTTTTTGAGTGTGGCTAGTAGATTCAAATCAGGGATAGTTAAACTTTGGGTGTGCAAGGCCAAAAGAAAAGTGCCAATAAATATTAATTTGTACCCATACATATGTATTTTGCAAAAGTAAATAGATGCATTCAACACAGTTTACACTATTTACATACACCACATGTACAGTTCCACAATTGTTAGGGGTACCCAAAAAGTCAAGAAATTTTTGTGTACATTTTTCAGGCACAGATGTTAAAAACGCAACTTATACCAGAAACCTAGTCACTAACATCAATTTCCCTTCATGCAAATTAAAAACATCTACTGTGGGATGAAATACACAGCATTCTTATGGCAATGAAACCAGGTTAAATTTGCTTTCATTTCATAGAACTGCAAATTGCTTTATTTTCATGCATACAAATTTTGACTGTTTCTTTTTTTTTTTTTCAAAATCTGTCATATAAGTAATTGAGAACGGGTCCCCATGTACTTAAGTGTACACATTCACTGAATTTTATATCAATTTATAGAAAATTACTTTAACCATAAAAAGGTGAAAATATACATTCAAGAGTGTCAGACAACACATAGGCCTAAAAATAGCTCAGACTGAAGCTTCAGTGGACCTAAACACCAAATGCAGGTTCTGCTTTGTGTGACTGGTTAACAATACCTTGCTCAGAAAGACAACATTGAGGCTCCATGGTTTTAGTAATCATAATTTTAAAAAGGCAAAAAAAATTTTAAAAAGCTGCAATAAGCAACATACAGTTAATGCCATGCACCATGCCACTAAATCATTTCACAGGGAAAGTGAAATGAAGAGTTAAAAATAACAAATAGTAAAAAAAAAAGGTGCATCAATGGAAATCACACACAAAATGCATATATCTGAGACATATGTATAGTAAGCATTCAAAAACCTAAAAAAAAAAAGAAGAAAAGAAAAACAAAAACACAAAATACAAAAATTGCGTTCAGAGAACGGATTACCTTCTGCACCCGCAATATATTTTTTCCTCAATTCTCCATTTTTTTTGAGACTTTGCAGTAGCACACTTTACATACAATTTCCATATTGCTGTCTATGAAATGAAAGAACAATTTTGGATGTGTTCTTGGGGTAAGTTCTGGTGAATCATGGTAACATTGACCACTTGTGCAGCACTCAGACGGCCCTCATATAAATACTTTAAAACTTTCATAACAAGTTTAAAAATAATAAGAGCTGCTGGTTTTCAATAGGAACCCCGCCCATTATAATGTGCATTTCTGATCAACATTTGGTGAAGCTGCGATGGATCTATCTCAAGATATCATGGTAACATCATACACTAGTGCGCCACTCAGACGATCTTAAAATAAATACTCTAAAGTTTCAAACTTTCACAAAACATTATAAATACAAAGAGGAAGCTGGTTTCAAGTAGGAACCTGGTCCATCATAAGATGCATCTCTGACAAAAATTTGGTAAAGCTGCGGTCAATACTTTTTGAGATATTGTGGTAATGTTGTCAGGGTTGATGCCACTCAGATGGCCTTCAAATAAATACATTAAGTTTTCATAAAAAGCTTTAAAATAATCAGAGGAAACAGGTTTTCAATAGAATCCTGGTCCATCATAAGGTTCTTCTGTGACAAAAATTTGGTAAAGCTACAGTCAGCATTTTTTTGAGATATTATGGCAACGTCGTTCCCTTGTGTGCCACTCAGACGGCCCTCAAACCAATTCTTAAAAAGTTTCTTATAAACTTCACACATAATAAGAGGATGCTGGTTTTCAATAGGAACCTGGTTCATTATAACTATAAGGTGCATCACTGACAAGAGTTTGGTACATTTACGGTGAATGTTTTTTGAGATATCGTGGTAACTTTGATAGGAAGGACGACGCAGGGGACAACAATACCCTCCGGCACTTTATGTGCCGAGGGTAAAAAAGAAAGACACACATAGATAAAAAACAACAACACACAAACGGAAATTCATGGATCATGACCATAAGACTATACATAAGCATAAATTGAAAGTGTCAAATTGCAAAATAAATATAGTTAATGAGCATTCACAATACATTAATTGTGTGTGCAACAAAAGAAAAAGTATGACTACAGTTGCTGGTTGTGGTTGTCTCGGTTTGACTTGGGTACGATGATGTCATAGTACTAGTCGTAGTACCGGTCGTAGTACCGGTCATAGTACCGGTCGTAGTACCGGTCATAGTACCGGTCGTAGTACCGGAGACAAAAGTGCAAACTGTAAAAAGAGATGAAACAGTCTTTGGTGAACATCTTCCACTTGGATTCCCAAGTAAACTAGGATCCATCTGAGATCAGTATATGTTCCTGATCTCAGGATCCATGAACTGGCAGAAGAATGCAACATACTAGTACTCATCACATTCAAAGTGCATGTACATGTATAAATTTTAACTTCAAAGTTCAACACATACCATATGACACAACCATGTTATCCAGTCTGCAGAAACATACACCTATATATGTCAACCATATCCTAACCTTACAACACTTTCTGCTGTCATTAGAATCTGCTGATGATACATGTGTACCAGTAATTACAGTGGTACTTGCACTTCCACCACCCACCCTGTCTATTAAGAGTGGCTGTGGGTGGGGGGACTTGAAGAATGAAAATGCAATCAACAAACTCTACTCATAATAGATTTCAAGCTTTGGACTTCAGAAAAAAATAAAATGAATACACTTACACAACTTTTAATTTTTTCCTTATTTAACAGTCTATCTTTCGAGATTTGTTCAAGTACAGTAAAACCTGCCAAGCTGAACACCTCTGTTACCCGAACACCTTTTTTGGTTCCCAACTTTTTTGTAATTTAATAGGACAGCCAAGTGTTAGAACCTGCAATCCCCAAACACCTGTCTACTCTGAATACCAAACACTTGATTGGGACCCAAAGCAACATTTAACCTGTCAAGGTTACCCCCTAAGAAAGAAGGAATTTTCGGGAAATCCATTGCTATTTGATACAAAAACATCACAATTTTTTAATATTCAACACTTTCATCAAATTTGTGGCATTAAAGTATTCAAAGGGTGTCAACAGTGTGTGGGTTTGATGGCGAGACCTTCTACAGCTATACATACTATAAACTGGTTTAAATTTATCAAACTACATGTAGTAAGTGCATTCTGAAGTTAAACAGTGTGATAAAGGGTAATACACATATTGTGTGTTGATGTTGGACAGTAAATTGATGTTTTATGTCACTGAATTATACACATGTAAATGCACTGTCACAGGCAGGACAGATGCACATACTTCAGCATATATGTACATACACATGTACCAGTAACATTAGTAAAGTAGCTTAATGACATTGAAAAGTATATGTACTGTTAACCTGAAGTTTATGAATCCTGTACAAACTTTTTCCTAAGTGGTTGGACTTTTACAAAGTTCTTTTTCATCTTAGACTTTTTTTATCCTCAAAGTTTTTGTAATTTATGTAAATACATATGTATCAGAGCTGGTAAATTCCCCCAATGCATGTCACTGATGTGCATGCACAGGTGAATTCAAAGTTTACATGTGCAGGATGTAGCCCCGCCCCGACCCTCTATTAGCAGGACACTTCTGATACCTGAACAATGTGGCTGGGTCCCAAGGGCGTTCAGCCTTGACAGGTTTTACTACATTGTAGCAAATGGTCATTATGATAAAATTTGATAATCTACGTAACAAATAAGGGTGTCATGGATATTGGTTTACATGCATATGTACTTGATGTTACAGCATGTTTGCTATGTTTTTTTTCTTCAAATTATTGTGAAATTATGTCGAATGCAAAATTTCGTTACATGGTAACTAGTAAGCAACACAGTGGGTTCCATGATCTAAATTTATCACTACTCATTGACATGGCAATTGAATTGTGAAGGCATTTTTCAGATCAGAGAGAGCAGTCTATCTCCCATATGAGTTCAACAGGCTTACAATAACCAAATAGGTGCATGCATGGGAAGGTGGATTCCACTAAATGGGCTTCCTGGGTCCATGTCCCATAACAAAAATTTAAATGACAACAAAAAATCTCTCAAAATGGGCCAGTCTTTTTGAAATCCTTAATGGGAACACTTGGTTCCTTTTATTTTGTGTGCTGCAGCTGTTCAAATTACATGAAGCGCTCTTTTATTAATAAACTTTAAATATGAGCCTGACCAAAGCATGCTCAGTAAGGAAAATAAGAGGAAGTATCATGTAACTGACACTATTATTTAAAGGCATAGTAGTCATTGCTCCAGTAACAGAAAGAATAGCTGGTAACTGATGAAAGGTTTTCTGTCACCAAAACGAAAATCAAGTCATGGACAAAAAGATACATTCCAGTAACTGGAAGAATAACCACTGACAGCGGGCTTACTGGGACAATAGCCAATTGCCTAAACAAAGGATCTTGTTCTAGTAACTGTCATTATAATTAATCCTGTGGGTGGCAAATATTATGGCAAATGTGATTCAGCACTATTATGGTCATTGTAACTATACATGAGTCCCTCATCTGGATGTATATATATTACATATATTAAAGTAAACTCATCATTTTCAGAGACCACTGGTACCATTACTATAGCATTAGCCATTTGGCTTATGGCTTATGGCACCAACAGTACCTGCCATTTAAACTGAGAGGGTCCCAGGTTTTGGACATGAAGAACTCTGAAGTCCAGATACAAAGATTGTCTAGCAGTCAGTGGTAGTTGCTGTTGACTTTTAGGCAGTCTCTGGTAGTCTCTCTCATTTTAGGTTACGGTGATATTAAATTTCATGAGAAACTATTACTGAGATGACCACAATCTTACACGCTTTGATCCAATCAGAACACATCAAGATCAAACGATAAAAACATGTCAATTTCCCGGATCAAGTAGGACGCTTGCCATAACCTGCTTTACATACCCAAGACACTTCAACTTTGACTAAAACTTGTCAGAAGTAATGATCTGTATGTTTGGACTTTGTCTTTTGTTTTTGACACCTCTAAAAAAGTCTAACAGTTCAGGCAGAATGGCTCAGAATCTTCAGTAATTGGCAACCAACACCTGGGCAGACGGTAAGAACAAACACAGGCACCTAAATAACAAACAGCATAACAGTTATTCTAAATCTGTCCTCATGAAGCACTGTTTGCCAAATAAGAATTTAAGAAGTTTCTGTGAGCTAATGAGTCCACAATCCTTGCCTGTATATAATTAGGGCACAGCTGTAAGAAAAGCCATAATGTATGATCAGGTTGGCGATTTATCTGGTTACCAGAACTTTAACTCTGGGAGAAAGCACTGCTAAGAATTAAACTTGAGCAGAGACCCGTGTAAATAACACGACGATCAGACTATTCAGAGTTTTGGAAACCGAAGCCCATTCCTCAAAAAAAAAAAAAAAAAAATCTTTCAGAGGAAAGACTTATGGGAACCAACTTACCAGAACTCTGATCAGTGTGTCACCCTTTGTGGTAGGAAATTTAATTGCATGTCTCATAGTTTAATACTAGGAAGTGCTGTCTCGCTTTTGTTGTTAAAATAAGAAGCTGGACATTGTCATTGTTTTAATTTATGATGCCACTTTGATGGCAATATCAATAATCTGTCTATGCAATGCCAGTATGTAATATGGCGTTTCTAAAAAGTTACTCACATGAGTATACATTTTGATTTAGACATTTCAAACGGGGAAAAAAAGGAAAAAGACAAAACAAATTCACAATTTCAAACAATGTTGCCTGTAATGTAACCTGGGCTGGGTGCACAAAACGTAGTGTATTCTCAATGAAACAACGGAGTTGCGTGAAATGTGCAAACATAGTAATATATTATTGTGTAACAATTTGATCATTCAGTAAACTTCACTTAATCATTAATGATAATACTCTGTGAAACATTAAAGCAATTGTTGAAGTGGCAAATGAAAAGTTGTAAGGAACAACAACCACTGTAACCTATGTATGGCTATGGCATGGTGGACTCCTGACTATGAATTATTGCAGCGATGGCAAAACTCGTCACTGACCGGACTCCCTCTCTGGCCTCAGCCATCCCCACGCAACGGTCATGCAGAGGAGATCGATTTGTGATGGGTTTCTCATTTTGCATGTGTCAAAATTCAGGATCAGATTACTAACAACCCTGGAGCTTATAGCAACATGCATGGATTTGACACTTACAAAACTGCTAAATTCTTTTGTTTGGTACATTTTATGATTTGGATTCATTTACCAACCAAAATACAAATGGGCAAATGCAAGACAAAGTACCGGTCACGATAGCGCACAAGCTTTTTCCCAAATTGGCCCAACGGCAACAACACACTGACCGGGTGAACACAGAACAGTGAACTGAACTGTAATGCAATCAGGCTTTGGACACTTAGTGCTTACCTGGGACCAGCCACAGTATGCAGACAAAATAAATACAAGTAAATCCTAATTGTAACTGCCCAGCAGTCATCTTAAAACCTATGCTATAATCCCCGCTGATATGAACACATAGTTCCCACAATCAGACACTGCTGGGGAGATGTGCACACGCAGTGGCCGCTCGCTGCACAAGAAAACAAGTCAAGGCTGACAACAGGTGCGCCTGTTTCAGTAGTCCATCTTTCCTCCGAAAGTCGCCTGTATGTATGATCACTTCTTGTTTCTTGTATATCCTCAGCTTCTTTATGGTGTTTTCTTTAGTTTCAGCCAATATTCCTTTGTTATAGATGGACTTAAGCTGAGTTTCTTGTATGTCCCCCTCGAAAGTTTTCAAATGTGGGATCCCACTTTTAGTTTCAGCCAATATTCCTTTGTTATAGATGGACTTAAGCTGAGTTTCTTGTATGTCCCCCTCGAAAGTTTTCAAATGTGGGATCCCACTTGGCACAACTTCGCGAAAAGTAAATATGGCGGCTCAATAAAGTTTATTTGCATATTCAATTGGGTCGATTTTGACGTCATAGCGTCACGTTGCCGTGATACAACAAGCAGAAACTAAGCGCATGTTCAATGGCAAGACTCTACAAAATAAATTTCTTATTTATCATGTTTATGTTTTCTTCCAGAACATATGGGGACTGTGGGAGGATTTTTTTTACATTTTATATCCACTAAATCAGGAAAAATTATTACTTTCATTGAATTAGAAAAAAAAATGCATTGCTTTCTTCCCATGACATTGATAACATATCACCACCATTGCAGGGACCGCTGGGGCTATTAGCCAATTAGCCAAGTGCTCGTGTGTTTTTTCCTTTTGTTTTGTTTTGTTTTAACACGACTCATACAAAAAGTCGGGCCGATTTCTGCAATAATTACAGTTTTGTTTCCCGACTTTGCTTAAGGTTTTGAAGGCCTACCTTTGGCCCTGCATTTGTCAGGTGGAACATATTGGGTGCTACAACTCACAAGTTCAATGGTAAAGCTAAGACTAAGTCTTATATTCATATTTATCCCTATCTTGAACCAAGTGTCAAGTATTTTATTTTATTTTAAACATAGGCCTATGTATTTTATTTCATTTTTTTTTTTTTTTTTTTTTTTTTTTTTTTTTTACCACAGAGATTGTGTTATATACTTTTTATACAGCAATGTCGTCGGTGGAATAGCTCATCAGAGCTAATGTTCACTATAGTATTGACATATTGTGCTGAAAACCGACCTAATCAAAAGTTAAATAAAGCTTACTTGAACTTGAATTATCAAATGGATAAAAGTCCCGGTTAGAGTCTGACTAGAAAAAAAAATAGCGGGTAAATTTTTTAGGCAAAGTAAGCCAAAGGACGACAAAAAGTAATGACTA